>LNAC01000089.1:185088-285773 GCA_002007465.1 Ailurus styani | reverse complement strand
AAAGAAAGAAAGAAAGAAAGAAAGAAACTCTCCCCTCTCCTCTTCCCTCCCTCCCCTTTTCCTCTTGTCTCCTCCTGTCCTAAATGCGAGCTTACTATGGACCCAAGTTGCAGAAGAAGATTTTAATGAGATGAATTAGATTCTCTTCTCCAAGCTGTCGTTCCACAGATCTTCAGAAGTCCATGGTTACTTTTGGTTCCAGTGGTAGATCCTCCTTTGAAATCTTGGGTTCCGTGTGTTATTTAGATTGAATTGAAGCTGCACTCATTGAAAGTGAGTGTAGAGAAGAGCTGCCAAGCACCCAACTCTGTGGACTCCACCTTGTTCCTCAGGCAGCCCCTGACGTAGGTCTATAGATCCCTGGAACTTGTAGGAACACAGTTTGAAAACCACTGTTCTAGAAACGAGGAATTATTCAAAGTCTATTAGCAAAGGAATCGGTTGGTAAAAGTAATGAATGTTTTCTCGTGGTCCTAGGCAAAGTGGGAAACCAACGCAATTGGACTGGGATCCGAAGACATATTTGAGCTTAGTTTAATTATACAGGAAAAAAAAAATATTTCCTTTCTCCTCCAGTGAAGTTCTGAATCTTTTTGACTACCAACAGATACATGTAAAGATGACTTGCAAAGAGTGACTTCCAATACATAACATAAAGTTTCTGATATATATGTGTATAATTATTTGATGTATATGTTTGAAATGTTTCTGTTTCAAGGACCAACAGCCATAAATTGAGGAAATAAAACCAGACAAGTTAAACAGTTGTTCCAAGCTGGTACACAGACGCAAGAAAATGTAGCATTCATCAACATGGCAGTTTGGCTTTCTTTCCAAGTTCATGGCTTCATATTCTACTCTTATTCCATTTCTTTTTTCACATTAGAATTCTACAGCACTCCAAGAGAACCATAGCAAATATCAACCTTACAGCTATTAGAGAATGAAAAAGCTGGAGGTATATATGTATATATCAAACAATTCATCATATGAAAAATAACCGTAAATAACACGGCATCATTGATAGCAAAGATAAAGGATTATTAGATACTGAACCTTTCAGCCAATATTTTGGTATTCACTGGATGAAAGAAGGAGAAATCAGTGGTTTTGCAGCTTAAGCCCTTTTATGGTGGTTAGCTCCAAGGGATCTGAAAACCATAGATTTCTCTGAGGGCATTTATGGTTGTGTGCTATGTTTACACAGGACAGGCAAAACCCTTATGTGTCCATTAATTTCATTTGCAAAAAGATATTCTGGTGGGAATGATCTGAGGTACATACACATTTGCACCACTTTGTCCATCCATAAATTCATAAGAGAGAAGGCTACATTGGGCCCAGTGTTCATTTTTTTATCTTTCCTTTTCTTTCTATTGAAAAGAGCCAGATTAGTTTTATTTTTGTCTGATTTAAGGTGTTTGCCTCTGCTTCTTTGGGCAAAGCCAAAATAGAAACATTTTTCAGATTTTACCATTTTTTCCACATTTAAATTACCTGGGGTATTATCTTATAGATTCATCCTTACTATACTATGGGTATACAGAGGATCACTAGAAATTTAACATAATAAAATACTGTTTTATGGCCATGAACTATGTGACTGACACACAACTTAGTCTGGAAAAATTTCCACTAACATGGCTTAATAAATACATAATATGTATTTTTTTAAGATTTCACTTATTTGAGAGAGAGAGCACGCACATGTGTGTGCATGTGCGCATGCATGCAGGGGAGGGGCAGAGGGAGAAGCAGGCTCCCCTCTGAGCAGGGAGCCCAATTCGGGGCTTGATCCCAGGACCCTGAGATCATGACCTGAGCCAAAAGGAGTCACCCACTAAGCCACCCTGCCACCCCTATAATACCTATTTTTAATATACTGGCATTTAAAAAATATACCTGGGATCCTTTCCCTCCTCTTCCTTATCTGTATCACTTAAAGTTAGGCTTCTGGGGTGCCTGTGTGGCTCAGTTAAGCGGCCGATTCTTGATTTCAGCTCAGGTCATGATCTCAGGGTCCTGCGATCCAGGCTGTGTTTGTCCCCATGCTCAGCATGGAGTTCCTTGAGGATTTTTTTTCTCCCTCTGCCCCACCGCTCACTCGCATATGTTCTCTCTCTCTCTCTCTCTCTCTCTCTCTCTCTCTCTCTCTCTCAAATAAATCTTTTTTTTAAAAAAATTAGGTTTTCAAAGCCAGTCATAAGGTAAAACTGTATCTTATAGGGACTGTGGAGCCATTGAAGGTTTATATGCAGAAATAGTAAATAGAAGGTAATACGTCTAGAAAATCAGAGCTCAACTAGGAGACTTGGAGAAAATACACCAGCACACATAAATTCCTATTTTCCACCAATTTACTGGTCATGAAATTTCATTCCTTATGCTCTCCTGTTTACACAGACACATATTCTCCTGTCTGACAGCCTTGAGTTGCCAAAATTTATTAGGAGTAGCAAACCTGGGCCAAAATTAAACCAGACATTTTATTTTATGTGTTATTTCCAAAACTTCATTTTTAGTTTCCAAATATCAAGTAATGCCCTCTGGCCATCCTGCTTGCTTCATTTTCTTCTTGTTATCTCCTTTCAGAGAAGTCCAATGTGGCCAGGTTACCAGTGAGGAATTCTGATTGCACTTTGCACGTGACATGGAGAGCTCCCAATTTTAGTGATAATATTTCACTCTTCGTGATGTTGGGTTTATTTTATTCTCTCATGAGCTTATTCAAATTCAGGCCCTTGGAGCCTGTCTTTGAAAACTGTTTATTCCAGCCTCCATTGTCTTCTCATATTTGCTTATCAGCATATTAATTTTCCTCAACCTGGCTTGCTAGTTTCCCATTTCCATAGTCACTACCAACAAATTCAAGCATTCTTTAACCACTTAAATGCTTAAGGGTAGTGCAGTTCTTACCATTGGATTCCTCTTGGAAAATTACTGGACTCTGGGCCCAAATGACGCATGGGATGTTGGCACTGAGAGGAGCCTTAGAAAATGTCTAGTCCAGTCCCCTGTTCAGATAGTTAGAGAAGTAAGACCCAACAGGGTGAGTGTCTCAGCCAAGGCCAAACAGCTAGTGAGCAGTCACCGTAGGACCATGGTCTTTATCTGCTGATTTCCATTTCCAGGGTCTCTGCAACAACCCTTTTTGACAAAGTTCCTTCCAGTAATAGAGCTCATTGGAATGTGGCTCAGGGTAGTATTTGCTATGTGGGAATGAATTCTACTCCACAGACTATATGGTAGATTCTAGAGTAGTATGTTTCTGCTTCCTGTGTGTTCTTTAACACTGCCGGTTTCTGGCCTTGCCAAGATAACGCCTTGGCATTTCTTGGGACTGAGTGTGATGACAGTAGAACCAATACCTAGCCGAACACTTGAGAAGGAAATTGCTGTCACAGCCTTCTTCTAGATCAGGCACAGGCACAGGCTCCCAAGGATGGCTGTCTCACAGCCCCCATATGCATGAATATTACCAGATGACGGACAGTTGCTTTGTCCATATTTCTTTTGTCTTTTAAAGAGCAATAATAGCAGCTCTTGGGGAGCTCAGTCAGGTAAGCATCTGACTCTTGATTTTGGTTCAGGTCATGATCTCAGGGTAGTGAGATCGAGCCCCGTGTCTGGCTCCTCGCTCAGTGGGGAGTCTGCTTGAGATTCCCTCTCTCCCCTCCCTGCACACTGGTTCTCTCTCTCTCTTAAATAAATAAATCTTTAAAGAAAAAACCAGCAATAATAGTTGCTTAAACTAGAAGACAGAAAGCAAATCCTCATATTCTCCTAAGAAACCAAAGCTTCCTTGTTCTTAGCCGTATGCAGATTTGAAGATGAGAGGTGGTCTGTGTACGGGATATCGGGGCACAGCTTAGAGGCAGTTAAATGAACAGCCAGACAAAGCCCATCTGTCCTGACTTAATGGGAAGGTGAGAGTAAGCCTCCTGGGCTGGAGTGAGGTGGGCACTCCTTCCCTGCTCTTCTATTGACCGGACTTACGGGTGGGTACTGAGGATTAAGAGGTGCAAATGGATGAAAATACAGGATTAGCCCTCAGATTTCCCAAAGGGGAGGAAAAGATCTTGGCAGAAATAATTTCACTCAAGTGCTACAGAGCAAGCAGAGAAACTTAATGAGAGAAGCCAGAAAAATAGTGCAGATTTCTATTAATGTGGAAATGTAGCCAAGACACATTTAGGTTTCAATAGAACCAAATCAGTAGATTGGGTAGAATTTGTAGACTTTAGAAATCCAATTTTAAAAAGAGATTGAAGAAAACATTTTCACTACGAGAAATAGAAATCCAACCCTAAACTAGCCGTAAGCTAAAAAGGAATCCATTGGCTAAGGCACCTAAGAAGTTCTGGTGTTGTACTGCTTTAGGCTAAGCTAAATTTAAGTATTCTGTGAACAGTTTCTGAAAACTGACTCTTCTTCCAAGACTTGGCTCTGATTTCTGCAGCCTTGTTTTCATTCACTGAAGGACTGTCTTTATGTGATGGCAAGGATTACCATTTTAAACATAAATGTCCCGAATAATTCGTAATCTCATAAGGAGAGGAACCATCTCTGGCTCCAAGCATCTGCTCCATCCCCCCAGAAGTTCTCCTGTAGCTAAGCAGACCCCACTTGTCCGGCTTCTGCGGGAGACGTAACCCCCCACCACCTGCCACAAAGGGGATGGTGGGTCCCACGGGGAAAGTTCCAAAGAGGGCACATAGGTCTCGGCAGAGACCCTGCAGAGCCCCTGGTCTCCCAGCAGGAGAAACAACTTAGGAAGCCAATGAGAGGGCATTCTCCAGAGTGCACACTCTGGAAAACCAAAGAGAGAAAGATTCAAAGTGGCATTAGATTTGTCAGAGAGATCCCGAAGCAAAGATGATTGTTCTGCCTGCCTCTTGCGCTGCGTGAGGCTGAACTCATCAGCCCTTCACGAATCCGTGGAGGAAGCTGGGAACTGATGATGGGTCTTTAACTGCCTTCAAACATCCTCCCTCCCAATCCCTTCACATCCTCACTCAGCATTAGGCTCACTCCGTGCTTGGTCTCTGCGTCTCTCTCTCTCCCTGTCTCTCTCTCTGTGTCTCTCTTTGTCCCCACTTCCTCTCCCCTCCGCCTCTCTCTCTTTAAAATAGCCTTTTGAAAACAATGTACAATAGCACCACTGGGGAGGACAATTACCTTCCATCTACTTTTACTTAGAGCTGTTTTCACCATAATTGTTGCTGAGATGAAATACTGACCTTTCCATGTTGAGAAAATTAAAAGTGCCTCAAGGGTCAGAAAATATAATCCCCTAAATACCAGCTGCAGGGAAAATGCCCACATCAAGTGACTCCTCCCTTCCTGACACCACCACATGCAATTCTGTCATTTTCCCAGAAGAACAGATCTCCCACCCATTCTCATTATTTTCAAAGACGCCAACAATGGGACCCCTTCGCCCAGGAGGCCCACAGTGGCCAACCAATTCTTGCAAACAAACAATTATGAGGGGTTCTTTTCCCCAAGACAAAATCTACACAACCACATGCGTTACCAGAGAAAAGGTCATTTTTTCCCAGAAATGGAGCACAAACGAGACAGATGGAGATTTTGCTCTTGATTGTTAATTCTGCACTTGATGTTCACATGTAGACACAACAATGAACCACAAAACAATAATTATGAGGTGAGTGAAGTTCATAAGTGGTCTTGAGACAGATGTTTCCTTAACCATACGTAGAATTAAACTACTAACTTCAATGTCTAATATATAATGTGCCCATCAGAGAAAACCAGCAAAACATTGACAGGTAGGTTAAAAATACATATTTAGAGGTACACTAGCCCACATGTAGGTACACCTATCTATCCATATACATAGCCACACAGGATCAGAAATTTCCAGATGTTACTTCGATGAGAAACTGTTCCTGTATTTACAAGTTTAGTTTTATCTGTGTCTAATGCCCATCCCTTCTATGAAATGGGGTAAAAAGGAGCCAATTTCTGTTCAAACCTAACCTTAGATTTTAGTTAGAAACTTTAGAAAGATGCACTATGGTAGGAAAACCTATTTGGAGTGCGTTAAGGCATAGAGAAGTGCGTATTTTCTACTTTATGTGTGAATCATGGTGTGTAAATCTTTCTTAATTGGAAGAGATGTGGCTGATCTTGAAAGCAGGGTCGTCTATGAGTGGTCTGCCAGGAGGATTGAAAGATCTGCATGGTCATTTTATGCTCACATTATCCTCACGGTCAGGCCCTCTGGGGAGCTCATGGGTCTGTGATCTGGTCCACATCCGTGGAATCAAGCTACACTTACACGGGGCTAACCCAGCACCTGTTTAGGGCCAGGCCTGAGTCTGACAAGGCTAGAAGGTCATGCAAGAAGCTATGTAGAGTGGGCGCCTGGGTGGCTCAGTGGGTTAAAGCCTCTGCTTTCGGCTCAGGTCATGATCTCAGGGTCCTGGGATCGAGGCCTACATCGGGCTCTCTGCTTGGCGGGGAGCCTGCTTCCTCCTCTCTCTCTGTCTGCCTCTCTGCCTACTTGTGATCTCTCTCTCTCTCTCTCTGTGTCAAATAAATAAATAAAATCTGTAAAAAAAAAAAAAAGAAGCTATGTAGAGAGACATAAAGCAGGACAGACCTGTAAAGATGAAGAGGAATAAGTGTGGAAGATGGATACCTTTTCAGAGAGTTAGCTAGCTAGCTAGCTATCAGGGTAACGCTTCTCTTTTCCAGAAATACTTAAAACAGCAATTTCTTTAACAGCCAGGTGATTAGACCAGTAGGAGTTTAGAAAGAATTATGAATTGTTTTAAAGGGAAACATCAGCACTTCAGATGGGCTCGGTGATGCAGAAATAATGGCAAACTAGAAATGCACGTTATTACTAATTTTCTCTGTTTCATTTGTTAATTTCCCCTATTACAGGATCTGTCTTTTGCTACCCACTGAGAGATGGCTCCAAATAATATTTTAAAATTATTTCATTATTCAGTGTTATTTACCTTGCCAATTGCACAGATCTAAACAGCAAGGAATTAGAATGACAAAGATGGATTATTTGTACTTTGCTAATTGCATCTCTTTAATCTCTGTGGAATTTAAATATGATTAAATGAACCCTTCACATAAATTAACAAGCAGCATGAAGGAAATTAATATCTCCATTACTATTCACATTGGTTTAACTTTCCTTTGAATATTATATTATAAAGTCAGTCGAGACTGCAGAGTGACTGAGCAAAAGTCTCCCATTCAAATCTCTAAGTGGACTTTATTCTCTTTTCATAATCAAAATACAATCATGGAATGAGTAGGAAAACTTTAGGATATTTGGCAAAATGTCTGCATGTTCCTAACGAGAAACACTGTAAATGTAAGCAGTTGCAGGTACAATGTGAATCCAGCAAGAGCTGTTTCCAGTGGGAATGCAGTGCTATAAACTGGGGGTCTGACTTGGCTTTGGTGCTAATGGCTGCATGATCAGAGACAAGCCAA
The DNA here is from genome assembly GCA_002007465.1 of Ailurus styani. Lineage (NCBI taxonomy): Eukaryota > Metazoa > Chordata > Mammalia > Carnivora > Ailuridae > Ailurus > Ailurus styani. The sequence continues at coordinate 278,288 of LNAC01000089.1, read as the reverse complement.
CTGACCTTTCTGAATCTGGAAAAAGGGTAGTTGAACTATGCAGTTATCTAGAAAGTTTAATTGATCTCTAGAGATCCAAATTCAGAGATATTAAATATTCAAAATCCTTACTCTAGGACAAGAAAGGTTTTTTCCATTTTTTAAAATATTTTATTTATTTATTTGACAGAGAGCGATCACAAGTAGGCAGAGAGGCAGGCAGAGAGAGAGAGGGAAGTAGGCCCTCCGCTGAGCAGAGAGCCCGATGCGGGGCTCGATCCCAGCACCCTGAGATCATGACCCGAGCCGAAGGCAGAGGCTTTAACCCACTGAGCCACCCAGGCGCCCCTCCATGTTTTTAATTTAAATGCAATTAGCCAACATATAATGCATGACAGTTCATGAAACCAAATGAACTTAAAGTTTAGACCATTCTCTCAATTTCTCCTTCATCAACTCACAAAATACTTATTATCTGTCTACTATGGATAGGGTTGTGGGTCCCCTGTTAATAAATCAGTTTGCCTCTGGCAAACCATTATGCACCACCTGAATGAAAATGTTTTCCAGAAAGTGTTAACTGAGTTTGATTTTGCAATTACTTATGGTAAAGAATTATTTATTTTAAGCAAACTGAAATAGAAGCTCCCAGTTATCAAAAATAAGTGGAGTTTAGGGGCACCTGGGTGGCTCAGTCAGTTAAGCATCTGACTCTTGGTTTCAGCTCAGGTCATGATCTCAGGTTGGTGGGATCAAGCGCCACATCGGGCTCCACTCTCAGAGCAGAATCTGCTTGAGATTCTCTCCCCACTCCCTCCCTCCCCCTCTGCTCCTCCCTCCACTGGTGCTCTGTCTCTCTCTCTCAAGTAAACAAATAAATAAAGTCTTTAAAAAATTAAATAAGTGGACTTTAGACTACAAACATACCCGACTATAAAATGGAAAGTTTCCAAAGCTGACACGAGATAGTAATTTCTTATTTTAAGAAATAAGTTTTTTACTCTGAGGTTTATGTGCAGAAACTGGTGGGGTTTCTCAGTTTGGGGTGTTACTAACTGAAGACTCTCTGGAGTGTCAGACCCTCTAGAAGAGGGGCCAGACGTGGATAATGGGTAGTTTTAATATGCAGCCAAGGTCAAGAACTGTTACCCTGAACTCCCTCATCCCCAAATGATCTTGCAGTCAGCTAACTGGTTACTCAGACAAAAGCAAGTAGTGACAGGGGTCCCTGCTAGCTCACCAATGACAGGTGATGATTTCATTGTTTCCCCTCCCAGTAAATTATCTGTCTCTTGATACGGAACCTGTATGACCAGCAAAGGCCTATCTTCACTAAGTATAATTTCAGGTAATTGATTTTTTTCATCCTTATATGTCCTCGCAGAAATCATGCATGAGGAAGTATTTTGATGCAAAGTGTGCTATCGAATCAGATAGGAAGCTCGGTTTTCAGAATGACCAGTGGTGAATGTAAGGACAGCAACCAGTCTCTCAGTTAAGAAGGGCAAGGGTGGGGTGCCTGGGTGGCTCAGTTGGTTAAGTGTCTGCCTTTCGCTCAAGGGTCCTGGAATCGAGCCCCGCCTCGTGCCGTCTGTTCCGTGGGGAGTCTGCTTCTCCCTCTGCCTGTTGGTGCTCTCTCTCTGTTACATAAATAAATAAAATATTTTTTAAAAAAAGAGAGGGGATCCTCAGGCCTAATCTCCTTATTTCTGAAATCTAAAGTTTTCCCAAAAGATGCCTGGACAGTCTCCTCAGGCGCCACACCACGAATGAGAGGACACACATCCGGAGGTGAGCTCACACCGTTCTGCCACTCTCTTGGGGTTAAAGAGGCTCTTATGGACTGAGCAGGAAATTACCTCTGTCACCCATTAAACAGCAGGAGGCTTTCACTTCTTGAAATCTTGTGGGAAAACGTGCAGGACTAAATTTTGTTCAGGACCAAGAAGACTGAATTCTCAGCATAAATTCCCTCGGTGCAAAAAAGGACAACCTAGGAAGACTGATTTCCTACCTAATTGTGACACATGTTCTCCCTGCTGGCCCATGTCACTTGAACTTGTCAGGATGTCGTATAAAATGGGCATCGATTTTCAGCTTGATTTTGGAACTAAACTGAAGGTGCCTTTACACACATGATTGTACTGTAGGGAACAAGACAAAAAAAAAATGTCGGTAGAATTGGGGTTAGTAATGGGATAATAATATGGATGCGAATGCTGAAGTGTTTCTAACCACCTGGAAGATAGCCAGACTCAATGGGATTTCAAATGACAAGACGGCCCACCTGCTTGACTTTGTCTTTTAAATTCACGTGAATTGCTTACTCAGTGTTCTTACCATCCAGCAACTTAAGCAGACAGAACTGGTCAAAAGAATGTTAAGTAGCTCACTGACTCTCCAGGAAAGTTAGAAACCTAAGCCAGAAGCTCCCCACCAAGGACAGTGGACCACAGGTGTGGCCAGATACTGGTCTGGTGAGGAACCAGCAACCACACCCACAGACACCAGCCAGGATCCTTCTAGAATCACTGCTGTTACTGCTTTTGGAAAGAGAGTGTGCTACTCTGGCTATCTCTACCATATCTACACTACACTAGAGAATGTTCTCCCCAGTCCTGAGGAAAAGCAAATTTCTCTTATTGCAGTGTTACTCCAGGTGGGGTCTGTGGACAGGTGCCCATCTGTGAACCAACTGTGTGACCAGAGGACAAAGAGACAAGTATGGACATCGAGAGAAAGCTTTCAGAAACATTTTATACAGCAGTTTAGGCTTGGGTCTTATATACCTTTATCCCATTTTTATTTCATTTTCCTAGTAATTCACTCGTATTAGTTTTGCTAAAGTACTCATCTGTGATAGATTGGAAACAAAAAAAGAAAAAAACTGGCAGCATTTTAACAATAGGGAATTTGAAAAGCACTACTCCTTACCATATAATTTTTTTGGTCTGTAATATATGCTGAGTAAAATAAATTCTGAAACATGGAGGCCAGGGGAAGTTTTATATTTTCATTGAATAATAAAAAATAATGTACTGAATACTTACCATAATCCTTTTGCCTCTGTCTGTTGTATACTACCCTATGAGGATGGTACTATTTCTGTTCCCATTTTACAGATGAGAAAATGAATCAACAGAGAGATAAGTAACTTTCCCAGGTAGCCCGTTTCCAGAAATTCCATTCTTATCCTCCAGATGACACTACCCTCTTGCATGGACCCCCCTACCTAGGGCAGCCTGGAGGAAACTTAATAGTATGACTCACTCACTGTCAGAGTTGTCTTTAAAGCTCAGACTCTTTAACCAGATACACTATTTTTCTGAGTAAGGCAAAAGCCATTCTTAAAAAAAAAAAAAACAGTTCACAAGATAGATGATTTAATAGTTTTGCTGGACTTGTTGTTTCCTAATTTGAGCTAGTTCGTTTTTTTTAAGCCTTTTCCTTTTCTGCAGAGATCATAGAATTCTCTCTACCAATAATGAGTAACTCTTCACAGAGACTCAAATTCTCTCATCTGCCTCACAGAGAAAGTGCAGCTACCGAGTGTAAGCTCTCACAAGATGACCACCGAAGTGTTCACCACGGGTCATCTAGCGCACCTAGCTTCTAGCACTACCGGTCATCAGTGACCCACCAGAGACAAGCAAGGGCCAGAAATCGCCTAAGACCCTCTTATGGGACCCAATCCAGGCTGGTGTCAGACTTGCCTGAGGTGTGGCCACACGAGGCAGGACATGTCTGCTCTTGATGACGAGGGGTCGAAACGGCTCCCGCATTCCTCAGAAGCAGCCAAGATTTCTACAAAACTTACATTTCAGACCTGACAGACGTCACTATTGAGATCCAGAAACACATCAGTGCTTCGAGGCAGGGGATAGGAGCAGTGAATCTTGTGAAGTCAAATGGCCTTTAAAGCAGTAAACACAGTCTCTTCTCCGTCTATTCCCCTTTGGAAGAAAACCTCTTCTTATGGTCACAGAGCTAGTTCTTTCTCCTTGATCAAACCCCTAGGCTCAGCTGAGCTGAGACTGTTAACTTTGCAGAGCAGAAAAAGCACAGGTGTTGGATCATCAGGCAAGGTGATTTTTTTTTTTGACGCCTAATATAGCTCCAATTTCAGAAATGCATATTGAAAAATAATGTAGCATCTGTTTAGCAAAATATGTATTATAAACTAAATGATTTACTGATATGTCAATGCAGCCATTTAAAAAAATAAATCACTGAAGTAAGCTATAGTTTTCCTTCTTCCTCTCAGACACATTATCATGAATTATTCTGTCCTTTCTGATGGTGGCCAAGTCGAAAAATTCTTCAGTGTGATTAAAACCATCCTTTTCACATGTATCACTCATGGGCTAGGGTGTGGTCTTTAAACATTTGAAGTAAGATAGGCAACAGGAGGTTCAGTGTTGGCATAATTGCTATTATGGCATAGATGCTGACCAAGGGCATCGTGACAGGGCGGGGAGTTCAGAAGACTGCACATGGGCATCGTGACAGGGCAGGGAGTTCAGAAGACTGCACATGGGCATCGTGACGGGGGGGGGGGTTCAGAAGACTGCACGTTCCCAAGCACTTTATCCTTAACAAGACCATTTTAAGGTTTGATTTGCTTTTGTTTAGTTTTGGGGGTTTTCCCAGAAGAGAAAATACTACCAATTTGCTTCAGTCTTATTGAAAATGGAATATGAGATATGCAATGGTTTCTAAGCCTATGTATAGAAAACCTATTATTCACCAAACAGGGTTTCTCCCACACATTGATTTGTCATCACAAGTTGTAGGCACAACAATATTTAGTGTTGGAAGAAATGGGTCTTATAACCTCAAACTGGGCATTATGAACTGACCACTTTACAGGTGGTGAGAGAGGCATCCTTTTTATTGGAAAGATTTGGCAGCAAGACCAAGATGTGGTCTCGGGCATATTCCCTTAGGTCCTAGATCATTGTTGGCCAAATTACCACTTGGTCGTTCAGCTTCAGTGAACATCTGGAGACAATTTTTCAGAGGGTGGCAGAGGATAAGAGTATATGGCTGGGGCCTTAAAACTAATTATCATAACACCCATCTATTTTTGAGAAACTATTCCAACTAAAGATAATTTGCTTGTAAATATCAAGTTAGGGGCACCTGGGTGACTCAATCAGTGAAGCATCTACCTTTGGCTCGGGTCATGATCCCAGGGTCCTGGGATCGAACCCTGTGTCAGGCTTTCTGCTCAGTGAGGAGCCTGCTTCTCCTAATCCCCCTCTCTCTCTCTGTCAAATAAATAAATAAAATCATTTAAATAGATAGATAGATAGATATCAAACTATCCCCCAAAATGTATAATGTAAATTCAAGTATAGTTAACTGCCTAATAAATGCTTATGGGATTGTTTTTGTACCCCCAATAAAGGGGAGGTAATTTGTTGTCTGACTAATTGCATTTATTTTGATTACATTTTGTTGTTGAACAAACAAAAGCAGACTAAAAGGGAAAAACAATTTGCTCACAAATTAATTCAATATAGACAACTAAAAATATCAAATTCAAGATATTAGTGGAAAAAAGACAGTTTTCTGAGTCAGGAATTCCATTGGTATAAACAGTCTTATTTCATTAGGGACACTTTCACCATCTGAGTTACATGAATCTAACAGATTCTTGTAGAAAGGGAAACGTGCTGGGATTCAAAATAAAACAGTTCTCCCCACCCCCCCAAAAAAGTGGATGGAAACTTGTAATAAATTGTGTATGAGTGCATTTATCTTTTTAGAAAAAGATTCAGTCCACCAATGAATGATGGTAAATTTCCAATCAATGAAGGATTGGTAAATTGATTGCTGTGAAATAAATTATCCCAAGACAGGATGGCTTAAAACAACAGCTTTTGTTGTCTCAGAACGTGTGTGGGTCAGGAATCAGGCCCAGCCTGGCTGTGCCATGAGGCACTGCGTTACTCATAAGAGAGAACACGCTATCACCTACGCTACGGTCATCTCGACGCTTGACTGGGGTAGTAGCCCCTTCGTGCTCACCTGCGTGTTTGTTGGCAAGAATCAATGTTCCTTGCCATTTGGTGGACCGAGGACCGACTTCTTCACAAGCTGTTAGCTAGAGGTCTCCCTCATCCTCTTGCGCCATGGCCTCTCCACAGGTCAGCTCACACGTGGCATCCTCTTCATGAGAGTGGGGAAGTGAGACGGAGGTCAGCAAACCTTTGTCATCTAACTTTGGAAGTGACATCTTACCACTTCTCCCAGATTTCATTTTTTAGAAGCACATGACTAGGTCCAGTCTACACTCAGGAGGAGGTGATTCCATGAGTAGGTAACTAAAAGGAAGTGAGATCATTGAGACCCATGTTGGAAAGCACCTACCACACACAGTGATCCGTTTCCACTTTAATGGTGGCACAATGAACGATGGGAGATGAACGATCTATTTCAAGTTCTCAAATTTTGCCTCCAAAATGTTAAAAATATACAAATTGTCTTTCGAGGACCTAATTCAATTTTTATGACCATATGTATAGCCAGAACGGGGCAAGTAAACAGTCCCTGTTATCATTAGTCATACTTTTAAATATGAGAGTTTCTGGTTTAAAATACATGCAAGAAAGGAGATCAAGAAGAAGGGAGAGGGAAATCGACTCAGGCAAACGACCAGAATGTTCTGTACTGAAGGCAGCCAGATATGTTGTGTCTGTGTTTCTCGTTCTACAAATCGGCTGAAAGCACGATGAAGAGGGAATCTTGAGCTCTGTGTATTTGTGACCGTGCCTAGACGTGCAATCCTGTGTGTGCATTTACACACCCTGACAGTGAGAGCACACTCAGGGGACAGGGCCCGTGTCCCGGTGGGTGGCCTTGCATGTTTACCTAGCTCCTTTCTCACGATGGCAATAAAACTAGGCACAGGGACTTTTTTAAGTTGATGAAGCCTAAATTAGTTGTCTCCAAAAGGCATTTCCTTTCTCTGAACTATGCTATTTTCTTTTTTACTCCAAAGAGCAATCCTAGCATATACTACTTAGCAAATCTCTCCAGTTATATTTTGTCTTCAAATGGAAGCTAATGTCAGTTATCCCTGCTTTTGCCCCTTCATTATGCTAGTTGATGGATGACCAGCCTGCCAATAGGGCTTTTCACCCCATAAACCAAGGATCTTCCGCTTCCTTAATTATCAGGGTACAAACAGTGTACACACAGCCAAGGGAAAAATCCTTTTCTCATAAAGTCTGACAAAACTTTGGACTCTACATGTGTGTTTGCCCGTGTGTGTGTGTGTGCGCACGTGTGTGTGTGCACGTGTGTGCACCTATGGTCACAGCTCGCATTTTCCGAGAGCTGTAGCTCACAAAGCATCCTTGCTCATCTAACGATTACACTCCCCTCAAAATGACTTACGTGAAGATTTCTTCGCATTGAGCAAGCTCACTGTGGCTCACCTTCAATTACAAAAAAAGACCAAACCGTGCTTTGTTTTGCTCTGAGCTGGAAAGAGGAAAAAGAATAAACCTAACAATTCAAGAGACAGATAAATTGCTTTTTCCAAACAAAGACTCATTGCATTTATAAACGTGGGTCTCCCATAATTTTTAAAAATCGTTTATATGTGGCGATGAGCCCTATAAACAGTACGGCCTCGTCAGGACTCTGGTTTTGCCCAACTAAAGGACTGGACCCGACAAGACCACCAATTGTTCTGTTGTGTTTTGGAAGCTTGGTCCAAGTTTACATTTCCAGCCAGTGCCTCACCCTTTCTGTTTATGACAGCACCAAAGAGCCAGCTCTGGGAATTTCTCAAGGGGAAGTCACGGCAGGATGCATTGTCACCGAGGAGAGTGGAGGAGGACCACAGAGCAACATGTGGAAGGGAAAACAGAAGAAGGGATGGCCCCTCTTGGCTTCGCATTTAAATCCCAAATCGGATTCCCCGACATATCAGAAGTGAAAATATTTTCAGTGTTTGGACATGTGTTGGGATTGCCAAATAGAGATTTAAGTCTGAGAAAGTACGACAACATCAACCATTTGTACAGCTGTTGTTGGAAATGGCTCCAAACCATCCTGATATAAATAGTGACCATGTGCACGTCTAGGCTTCGTTCGGGGGTGTCCCCGAACATAGCGAGCTGGTGAGTCCCTTACTAAACACATTTTTGTGATAGTAACTCTCAGTCGAGACGGTTGTCACTCTGCAATCTACTTTATCATCACGCATAAAATAACTTTTGGGGGGAAATTAGAAAGTATCACATGTGGTTATTTTGGGGAACTCAAGAAGATGGACTGTGGGCTAGTGTCTGTGAAAATATTTTAAATACATATGTGCTTTTCCAGTGGAAAGGGAAGGAAATGCCAATCTTTAAAAAAAATGGTAACTTATTCTGGGATTCATTGTCCCCTAAAGGCTGTCACGTACTTCCACTCGGTGTCTACCTGCTCCTCTGAGCACCTGGACACCTGACTCTCCGGTTAAGCCTCCTCATGTCTGACATAATGGGATCACAAGCTCTAGCTGTCCCTGAACTCTTCTTTTCAGTCAGAATACCCTGGCTAGACAATCTGAGAGTCCAATTAAGGAGATTTCATAAAGTGCTTTCATAGTAACTAATTTATATTATGTTACCATCTAAGAACTTATCAGTAACTATTAATTTTGCCCTCCAAATTGCATTGAACGGCTTACTGTAATCCATCGATAAAAGTCTACCTAAAATGCTAATACAAATGCCTTCCAGAAGGCACTGAGGTTTTATCCCTCCATGATTTTAATCTTTGTATGATGACATTTTTAAACTATTGAGTTCTTAAGAGAACCACTGGTCAGGTTTGACCTCTAGGAGATGAGGGTAAGTAACATAACCTTCTGCATCTTACTTTCAGTGCCTACTCTGCCACTCATGGGCAAGTATCTCTGCATGTCATGAGAAAATGGCAAAATTAGTCTTCATCATCCCAAAGCCTAGAGCAGGGTTCAGGCAGGAGTAAAGTGCCTTACCCCCCATGACAGTTTCTTTTTTGTTCCTGTCTGTAAGGCTACCTGGACTCTCATCTCTCTACATCATAGACAGGCATGGAAAATCCAGTGGGACAAACAAACAGAAAAAAGAAGGGGGGGGGCAGGAGGAGACATTAATAGCCTCCCAGAGACAATGAATGCTGTAAAGTACTATGACATTTCCCAACAGCTGGCTACAAGCCAACGCAAACACTCCCTTTTGTGTTTCAGTGGTTGAAGATTAACATGCTGAGAGTTTATTCTTCTCTTCAATGAGTAGCCATCCATCCTTCTTGATGTACCCCCAAACAGCCCTCCCAGGAATTAAGATAAGATTCTCCTTGTCTGATTTATCGGGAGGCTTGCACAAGACTTCTGATCATCTTCCTCACTGAAAAGCAAAAGCTCATGTTTCTTGGAAAATCTTTGAGCCACAGATTTTTTTGTAATAAACCAAAGTGAGGGAATGCAGAAGCATCCGTGGTATTTCTTAGAGCTAAAGCAGCAGAAGCTGTGGATGGCTAGAATCAGCTGAAATCTGCATTTAAGGTATGCCAGTGATGTTCACGTTCCCTAAATCGGCGGTTTTCCCACTCTCTCCTATATTAGAACAGATGGGAGCTTTGTAAACCTTCAGTACTTAGAATACACACCATTCCAATTAAATACTAATCTCAGGAGGTAGGATCCAGGATCAGGGTTGTTTTAAAACTCTCCAGGTGATTTGAACGTACAGCGAAGTCTGAGAATTCGTGCACTAAACAGAGCACATGTGAGTGTCTGCAGGTGCATAGCTCTGTGTTTGATCATTACCATCTCCAGGGTCCATTTATTCTTTCCTTCCGCAAACATATGGTTATTTAGCAGCTACTCCAAAATAAAAACCGTGGCTAAGGTTTGAAAAATCAAACCATAAACAAAGAAACACAGAATTCAACCAGGTGCCGTAACCCAGGTCAATTTAGGAAGCGTGGTGGAAGGAAGGTGGGCCATCCCTAACCGAAGGTAGATTTCTCATGGTGCTGACTTTGTAATGGACAAAAGTTCTTAGGAATATTAGGGTTCATTCTCTTTTTAAGTAAAAGCTAAATACTGACATAACTCAACTTCGGTATCTTCTAAAGATGATCTGAAATTGGCACTGGACATGAGACTCCAACAAGAATATTGGCTTATTAGTCTTATCTTTCAATGTGTAAACTCTGCATATTATAAACAAATTCAGAAAAAGATCAAGGGTTTATTAACTATTTTCTCATATTAAATTTGGTGACAGTATTTGAAAAAATGCATACAATTAGAAGAATCCAAGAAATGGTAAAATTTATTAACTGTGCAGAGGGAATTCAGCTGAATTATAGCCATGTTATTTTTAGCATTTTCTCTGCATAATTTCTCCTTTTCCGTCTACAGCTCTTGCTATGACCTATTACTATTTGGATACTTTGACAAAGTTGAAACAGTTTTATAAGACCTCCAATGGCATTGCCTAATCCATCACTTCCTAATTCCACCGTATGCATTTAGATATCTCAGAAAAGTAGACTCTAAGTATCTTCAAGTTCTCGCTCAGGTCAGAGAGGTACTGTGACTTGTATCATTATTGCATTGTATTAAGGACAGTAGATTTCCAGTGATTTTATATTCCATCTTCCCCTGATGTTCTTCTCTGCCCCGATCAGAGTAGTTTCTCTTGATACTAAGTCACTGCCTCTAACATTTAAAATCTTGGAAAGAAAGAGAAATCCTGAATATCATTTTCTAGTCTCAGCATCCATTTATTAAGCAACTCTTTTGTGCAAGCTAGACTCCCTTGTAAGAGCTGGAAACACATCAGAAAGCAAAAGAAAGACAAACTCCTTTGAGCTTACAATCTAGAGGGAGGCTCACAATTTAAACAATAAATGAATGTATTATGTGTCAGGTGGTAAGTGCTATGGAGGTAGATAAAATGTGATCAAGAAGTGAGAGGACTTTGTGTTAAAAGGAACAGATGAGCGGGAACGGATGGCACAAGGAGTAAGTGAACGGAGTTGAATAAGGGTACTATTTACACAAATACAAATAGGACTAAGGGGCAGGGCTGGCGAGCTCCCGGGGACCGGCCGCAGTGGGCACCGCTACTTCCCACAGTCCCGAAGGGCAGAGGGTGGGAGTGGCGATAACCCTAAACAGGGAGGAAGAGCAACAGGTTACAGATCAACTCTCTCTGCCTCCTCCTACTCTCCCGCCTCCTCCCAGAGCTTCCTGGCTGGAGGCCATGGGACAAGGGAGCCTGGGAGAAGGAATTCATACAAGTCAGCATAAGAACAGGGCACAGAGAGAACATCGGAGAAAGGGGGGAAAAATGGACTCAGCCAGCCCACATTCTGAGGACACATTCCAGCTAGCGGGAAGTTTCTTAAGGAGGGCTGTGCTTGGCACGTTCTAGAAACAGCAAGGGAGTCTGCAGGGCTGGAGCTCAGGGGGTAAAGGGAAGCCTTGTAGAAATCTGGGTGAGTGAGGCGAGTGGGCAGCGGATAACGCTGGACCATGCAGAGTCTCCAAAGCTCTGGCTCTCATCTTCAGAAAGGTGAGGTGAAGATGCTGGGGAGCTCTTTAAGCAAGGGAAGCCGTGGCTACTGTGGAAAACAGAGCTAAGGGGCTAGGCTGGAAATGACTGCAGTCACCCAGAGTTTACAGTGGAAGTTCAGGTGGGAGGTGAAGGTAGTCTGAAATACAGAGGAAGCAGGAGGACTTTGGAGACGTGGTGGGAAAAGCTGTTTGGGGCTTCTTGGGCTTCTTGTCACCTTACTACATCAGAACACCTTTCGTGACACTTTTCATTCATTCCATGAACATTTATTAAGTAGTTGCTATGTGCAGAGCATTAATTCAGGGAGTTCCTCAAGGACAAGAGGGAGGGAATTTTATTGAGCACTTGTTATGTGCCAGACTCTTCACTAAGGATTTGACCAAGGCTTACTTGTCCATTTCATGTTCATGACATGCAATGAGGCAGATACTGTTTTCCCCATTTCTGAGATTAAGAATCAATGTATAGAGAGTAAAAGGTGATTTGTGCAAAGTCCTTAAGCTGGGGAGATGCAGGATGGAAGTCAATTTGTCTGACCCCAAATCAGTGCGCCTGCACTAACCACAGTGCCCCCATTAGCCAGCGATGTAATATGTATTATGTAATACTTGACAGACTGTCTTTGAACATCTCTTTCAAAGAATGCTATGAAACTATGAAAAAAAAGAAACGGTCAAAGTTAAATTTGTATCCATTATAGGAAGCAGAACTGAGCATTATACTTTGGGTTATTATAAATTGGTACTGAGTTTATGCACGTAAAGTGAGGACTGGTGGGGGCCACAGAACTCATCCTCTAAACAGCTAATTTGAATAGAGCAATTAGCATACATACAAAAGAAGAGTACACCGAGCAGAGTACCTGTTGATTTTGAGTTAACCTACTGCATAGAAGCATGGCCTACATTTATGAATTTCTTTGAATCCTTTCTGTGCCTTTGTCTACAGGGTCCATCTGAACAATAATGATATTGGGCACTCTTTTTGATACTTCTATTGCAGCATTAGGCAAAAAGTAGTCAAGAGGTGAAAATGGAATTGTCCGATCATGATCAAAATAATTTAGGTCAGGGCGCCTGGGTGGCTCAGTGGGTTTAAAGCCTCTGCCTTCGGCTCAGGTCATGATCTCAGGGTCCTGGGATCGAGGCCCACATCGGGCTCCCTGCTCAGTGAGGAGTCTGCTTCCTCCTCTCTCTCTCTGCCTGCCTCTGCCTACTTGTGATCTTTCTCTCTCTCTGTCAAATAAATAAATAAAATCTTTAAAAAAATAATAATTTAGGTCAAGTGTTTTATATTAGAAATTGTATTTAAACATATACTGCTATGGAATAAATTATTTCTTTCCACTGTGCTTAGCAAACTCAAGTTCATCGCATTCACTTAGTCTACAGCCATATGGAGGCATGATCAAATTCTCATTTTGGGCGAGAGTCCAGTCTGTCAAATGGGGCTGTAGAAAAAGTATGTCAACATTTGGAAAAGTTAGATGTTTGGCCGCAGGCTGACAGAGTTCACTAATAATACCAGTCACTGTAACAGATGTGTCAGCGTGGACTTCTGGAATATTTGGTCAGTTGTAACACAGCTGATAGAGAACATTCTAGTAAGAAAAATAAGGCCTGATAACATATTCCTTCCCAGGAGAATTGAAATATGCAACTTACCTAACCACCCACTGATGGGTGGGACAAATAGTAAGTATCAATGACAGACATCATTCATGATTTTGATCATGAACTTTTACATAAGATACTTCCTGTGGTGTTTTTTATTTATAATTTAAATGAGGTTTTATCTAAAGCCTATGGGAATTACCTAAAAGATTTCCTTCCAAGGAGAAGATTCTGCCACATTTCAGTAGGTGTGTATAGAGTGTGTTATATCTGGACATTTGTTCATGAGAAAGAATTTGGACTGTTGTTAACCTGCAAGGAAAGTAGATTCACAGAAGGGCACGTCTGGATTCTGCTTAAAAACCATACCTCGACTCAACTCTAGTTGTATCACAGGACCCAGTTAGAGGCTTCAATGAAGTTTTTAAAGGTTTTTTTTTTGTATTAGAATTAGACAGGGTGGATATTCACTTTTTAAGAGGTGATAGAAAGTTACTTCACAGAAGAGGAGAAAATATGCCTTCTAAACTGTTTAATGGCAAGTTATAAGAATTTGGATTTCACTGTATAGTGTTTCAGGTATTGAACAATTTATTTCTATAAAATGAATTACCAAACTCTGAGGATCAAGGCATTTATATGTTTCAGAAGCAGTTCAAAACTAGTAATACTCCAAAATATGTTTGTCCTATCTGTTCTACTTGCCATTTTACCTACCTTACTACCTATACTTACAAAGATATAAATCAAAATGTTAAATATATTACCTATAAGTGAAAAGATTATAGATACTATCTTTACTGTTTCTGATATTCTGTATCTTCTGAATTTTTAGCATGGAGCATGTATTACTTATGTAACTGAAATTCTGTAAAGCTATTTAAAAAGCTTTTAAAAGATCTAGTTAATTTTGAAGACAAGAAAACCTGTATCATGCTAAGCATAGAACATACAGATTAGGGTATAATTGAAACTCTTACAGAAAGCCTTAAAAAAAAATCATTGAAAATCCTTAAGAGTTTTCCAGGAAAAAGAAATGTGCAATTTAATTGTAATAATTAAAGAAGATGCTATAAGCTGGATACATTGCATTTTTGTGGATGTTTCATTAATATGAAATTAATTTAATATTTAATATTAATATTAAAAGGTAGACATCTCCAATTCTTTAAATTCCATTGTCTCTAGGAATGATCATCTAATTCTGATACTTAGGACATTTTTTTTTCATATTTTTAAGCACAAGGCTAATTGTAAAGTTGGGATTTAGGACACTGAACTCAAGGTCAGCTGTGTCAACTACGCTTTAGTAATGGAGTCTTTACTTTGACCTTAGATGTTTCAATTAGAAAGGTGAGAGCGCAGGTAGGGGAGGGCACATGATGCCAAAATTGCTGGCCTTCACCGATGCCTCACTACAGAGCCCTACTCCAGATGTGGTGGGTAAACCGCCAGTACGTTCTGAGAGCCTGGGATGGTCAAAATAGCCTCTAAAGTCACCCATCTCACAGTTCTGGAAATGAGATCTCACCTGGTGTGAAGACAATGGCCTTGGACCCAATCAGTATGACCTAACTCTGGAGGCTCCAGAACAGAGTGTGCTCCTAATTCTCTAGCTGATGTGCCTGCATCACAGGCTAATGAGAATAACTCCTGCCAGTTCTTTCCTCCTCTAACCCTCTGAAATGGAGATTACCTGGACAGCTTACTCCAGCACTGTTGTTGTTGACAATCAACAGAAAACCAGCAGTCGTATCCCAAGGCTACTATTTGCTCCTCTGTGTGCCTACTATTGTTATAGTAGTAATAGTAATAGTAGTAGGAACTGCTACTGTTGTTCCTCTGTGTGCCTTAGTAACTCAATCTAAAATGGGGGAACTAACTTATTTACCTTAATGCATCAAGTTTGAAAAAAAAAGATAATAAAAGTGCTTTATAAACTGTCATGGGGGGCGCCTGGGTGGCTCAGTGGGTTAAAGCCTCTGCCTTCGGCTCAGGGCATGGTCTCAGGGTCCTGGGATCGAGGCCAGCACTGGGCTCTCTGCTCAGCGGGGAGCCTGCTTCCTCCTCTCTCTCTGCTTGCCTCTCTGCCTGCTTGTAATCTCTGTCTCTCTGTCAAATAAATAAAATCTTTAAAAAAATAAAAATAGAAAAATAAACTGTCATGGGCAAATGCAGGTTCTTCCTAATTCAACAATATTTTTGCAGGGTCTTCTAAATTCAATAAATTTATGTATTCGAGTCTTCTATGCAATCACTCCGCTTGCTGCTGCAGGAGACAAAAAAAAAAAAGACTTGAAGGAGCTTAATCTAAAGCCTTTACTCATCCCAGTTATTTATTTGGCAAATACTTATTGAATATCTCTTAAGTGTGAGACATTATTTAAGATAGAATGCTGTGGCGATTTAAAGGAGGCAGATGTCATAGGTTGATGGACCCCTGGAATCTCATGAAGAAGAAAGTACTTGAGTCAGCCCTAAAAAGATTTAAAAACAACAACATAATTTCACAAGCTGGAAGAGGTGACAGTTTGGGTAGGGGAGACTTTGATTTAGATCATGCTCAAGGAAATAGTGGATAGTCTAATTTCTAGAGGTTAGACCACAAGGGAAGCCCAAGCAGAAGAAGTTGGAAAAAATGGGTCAAAGCCCCAACAAGGCCAGCCTTCGGTGAATAGGCAAGAAGCTGGCTCTGAATTCAGCAGGCAATGGGGACGGCCATGCCAGATGTTGAGTTTGGGATTGGGTGGACCACAGGTGTGGTTTAAGATGGATCCAGATGTGGGAATATCCACCAAGCCCACACAGCTCCAGTTTGTGGTGGGCTTTGGGGATGATGTATAAAACCTGTTACCACGTTCTACCTCTTCCTCTCAACCTTTGATGGCTCAGTGCACAGGGTATACTTAACAGTAACTGGAGGAGAGTAACAGGCAGTTTCACTCCAGATATGCAACAGTCGTGACCTTGTCAAACAAAGACAAATGAACAAAGATTGGTCCAACCAGAATGGATTAGAGTTTGAAAAGAAAAAAAGTGCGAAATCCATTGGGGGATTTTCACTATCATTAATCATCTTCCATCATGTCACTGTGACTTGTGCCAATAGTAACAAAGAAACACACTGCAGAGCCACATAACACACTGTTATCTGTGCAAAGATAACACACTTAGAAGATGTGGGGCAAAAATAAAAATAAAAAAGATATCTAGCCAGAGTTCTGTACCCCCATAGACCACCCCCCATATAAATGTTTTCCAACCTCATGAATATAAAGATCTCTCTTTGGCCTTGTTCTATATAGTTATCACAACTAAAGTAGGAGAAACCAGGATTCTACCCATATGTGGAGGAAAGACACTCACGTACTGAATCCAGCCCTAGCTGGGAACTTCACAAGCTAGAACATCTTTCCAGATAGCAACTATCAGCTACCCATTTCTGGCGAAGCAGCCTCTTTCTCCCCAGCCACGTTGGAAATTCTGTTGACTTACTTGAAAACAAGAAGAGAGGTCATAAGCAATAGTAAACTATAAACTCAGAAGTGATTTCAGGTGATGGAGCAGGGCCAGCAGCCAGCACCTAGATTGATTGATAGACACATAATGTTTATGTGTGTGAGAGACAGAAGGAGGAAAAGAGAGCGAGAGAGAGCTTACGTATTAGGCAGCATGAAAAGAGAGAAATGAGCAGTTTGACATGAGCACTCGTCATTCTCAAAGGACATTTGTTCATTGATTGCAAAGAAATTGTCCTTGGGCGTAGATATGTGGAAAATGTTTTTATGATAAAATTTAGATTTTAGCCTCAAGCTAAAAATATGTGTCGGGATAGAGCTTTCCACCTGAAAGAGTTTCCATAGACACATATATAAAACTCAGTGTTTTCTTAGCTCAGTCAATTCATTATCCCTGCAGCAGGACCACAGCTCAGAGCTGTGTATGGACCCGGTTCATATCATGTGCATTTATAGTGCCATCTTCCCCGTTTACTTTCCCTTTCGGCTGGGAAGTCACTTCATTGCACCTGCTCATCTCCTGCCAAGTATTTCTTTTTTGGCCAGCTATTCCTGTTTCTTACAGGGAAAGTGTTTTTTTGGCCTTTCTTTTTGAAAAGGACTGAATAATTCATAGAGCTTTCAAAGCTAAGAATATCCACATTTCTTAAGTATATGTGTGTGTATATGTTTATATATAAATGTAAGATATATACAAAGATTATGTAATACATACACATACACACATGCTGTCCATCATTACAGTATTTTAACTCTTTAAAGATTCTGAAATACTGTTCTGTTTCAAGGGCTCTGCTGAAGGAGAGGATGCCATTTACACCGTAAATGTAAGCTCATTTACCCCAGGAAGGAGTTGTCACTGAGATAAACAGATTTGAAAAAGCCACTTTTTATAAGCTTAAAACTTTGGTCTCGAATGACTTGAGAAAATAATTCAAGAAACCAAAAAAATAAAAAAACCTTAGTTTTGCTCCAGCAATTCTTAAGACACAGGGAGCAGCCCTATCAATATACAGTATTAGAACAGCTTGGGAGGGTAATGCCCTGCAATCTGGCCCAATTCAGAGCTATTCAGAGACCTGAAAGGGAAACCTGAACAAGAAGGAGAGGAAGGAAAGGAGGGAGGGAGGGAGGGAGGAGCAAGAGCCCATAAGGATCTTCCTCAAATGGAATTGGTAAGGGATGGAGCTTTTAGTAAGATTGATTATAAGATAGGATTAGAAGATTTTAATAAGCTAATGATCAAAGATAAGAAATTAATTTTTAATGTTAAAGATACATACCTAAGAAATTCGTTTCACCAAGAATTTCTTCAGGATCTTTCATGTAAAAGTTTTCCCCTGGTACTGAGGATTCGAGAAAATGAAAATACGGTATGTGCACTCAAGACCCAATTTGCATTGGAGCTGGAAAGATTGATTGGCCATTAGGAGAACTGCCTGGGAGTGATCCTGCTTGGGGTAACCTCGTGTAGTCTATGCCCAAAAGAATATAATCAATTTCTTCTCATAAGAAATAAATGATTGTCAGTACTTTGCATTCACCTGTCCTAGAGTTATCTTCACTTGAACCTGGAATCACAGGAGGGTATCTCCAAAGACAAAAATCCATTACTGGGGACAGAGAAGGGAAGTCATCCTCACCATATTCCTAAACTGTAGGCCTAGTCCTTTCTCATACAGCTGGCTCTGCACCACCATATTTAGACCTGTACTGAAAAATCACAAAGAGGAAGAATATAATATTTTTGATGCTCAGGTCTATAGGGGCCATTGATGGTGTACCAGCAAAACCAGCCATGGTGAGAGAGTGATCGGTAGAGATGTTAAGATAATCATTTCCTTAGGATTTTGCTTTACCTGCTAAATGATATACTTTATAATTCCCAGCAAACTTATTATTGTGGATTCCCTACTGGAGACAAAGCAACATATGAAAGTAAATCAAAAGTACAAACGCTCGAATTTTATGAGCAAGCATCACAGTACACCATACACATTTCTAATCAAATAACAAGTGAATCAACTAAACCAAAGCCTATGATTGTAAAAATTGAATCAGTATTGACTGAAATATAATTAATTTGGTTCAAGGAAGGAGGAAATCATTGTTACTATAGCTTCTAATAATATTTATCAGCGTTTACACCTATTGGCTTAATGAGTAGATTTCCAGTTTTCTTTAGAACAATTTTACTTCACAATTAGGGTTGAACTGAAATTAAAAATCTTTAGAAGGTAGAGTACCCTGGATTCTTATTGAAACCCAGATTCTTCCAGAGTATCAAATAGAAACCTACTTAACTTCAACGATGTATGTAGAAAAACCATAGAAATCAGAAATAGATGCTTTAATTGTCACTCTGGAAATATGGACTCCTCAGTGACTACTCAAATTTCTAAAAACCGTATACTCCAACACCCCAGTTCACTGCATGATGAATGCTGGAAGCATCTACTATTCCCTCTCTTATTATATTTTTAAAAATAATAAATCATAATTGATTTCCCCACGAGATTTTTCCTAAGTGAACTACAGGATATTAAAACAGGCAAGAGACTGGTAAAGCCAGAGTTTGGTCGTTATCACTAAATTTCACACAACGCATAACTTTTTTGAGTAAAACCAAGGCCTAGACCATTCTTCCACCTCTAGAAAGATTTTTGAATCACACCTAGCACAATGCACTGAACACTCAGCCATGAGTGTAGACGACTGGCTTTGCATTCTTAACTATTTTTAAGCTGGGAGTGATTGCTGCGCCCTGCTGTATATTCTACAAGTTTATTTTTTCAGATTAATATCATTCTATTGGAACGCAGGTACATAGGGAATTGTATGGCATCCTTCCAACTTGTTTTTTGCAGATGATCCAAGGTGATTGACTACAGGCTGACCAGAAAACTGCATTGAATTCGGAGCCCAAATCACTCCATTCCAGGGACCCTGCTTCTCCGTTTTCATCCAGTTACCACACGGGGAAGGTCCCACGGAGCTGCCTCCCACCTTGTTGTTCCCGGCCCTCCCTCTGTGCCTGTGGAGTGCTCAGTGACACTTTTACATTGGTTGTCTTGCTTCCACATGGCTATGCTTCTTTTCCCCTTACAGCATATGTTTAATATTTGAGATGGAACAGGATGTTTAAAGTTGGGGACTTATCAGTTTGTTTTCCTTAGAAGGCACAGATGCCCTAACATGCAAAGTCCCAGAGCTCTTAATGTCCTCATAGCACAAAGTGCCCAACATTGCATCTATGTTTACACAATTATTATTATCTAAGTGGGCTAATGTTTTGAGCCAGCACATTTTCGCCATTTGTTGCAGTTATGTTGACTGAAGACAACTGAAAAATATACAAGGAAAAATTCAGTGCTTTGATTTAAAGAAAAAAAGCGTCCAGATGACTTGTGGAAGTTGGTCCAACCTAGCTTTCCACATGGGAGATATTTGATCTGCTCTATAATCCCCAAATATGGCGTCATGAATGATAGTGGTACTTACAGTTTGCCCATGTTTGAGTGGAGAGCTTACCTTTTCGAAGAGAAGTTGCTAGCTTCTTTTTTAGGGTCCCCCCCCTACATTTCAGGTTGGCTTAGCACAGTTCAGTTATGCAGCAATTCAGTACAGTTCCTTCACCAAATCCCCTCAACTAAGAGAAGCCTCACAAAGCTGTCCTCAGGAATCCAACACCAACCATCATTGTCAGTGCTTCGGGGTGACTTCAGCCTCTTGCCCTTCTGGTCTTCAGGCAAGCATGGGATATATAGTCTCTCTACAAAGTGGGAATAACATTGGCAATGAAGGTTGCAGGTAGTAGGTCTGGTTCAGAGCAGAGCAAGCTCCGCAGGATTAACTAGTGACCTGCTGACCAAATGTCTAGGCTCAAAAGCAAAAGTGCCGAGAAAGAAAGACCCAGCAGTTACCACCCTGATGATCACTGGGAGCTACCTGCAAACATAGAGCAGGTTGAATGCCAGGCAGCTAAGTAAATACATCGAGGAGTAGAGGCCATTTCAAAAGATTTATTAAACTCCATGCCTAACATTTCAGGAATAAAAGAGTGCAAAGTGAGACCTATCTAGAAAAACAAATGTTTCTTAAGAAATCTCCCTCGGGCGCCTGGGTAGCTCAGTTAGTTAAGCGACTGCCTTCGGCTCAGGTCATGATCCCAGAGTCCCCAGATCGAGTCCCACATCGGGCTACCAGCTCCACAGGGAGTCTGCTTTTCCCTCTGACCTTTTCCCCTCTCATGCTCGCTCTCTCTTTGTCTCTCAAATAAATAAATAAAATCTTAAAAAAAAAAAATCTCCCTCTAAGTTTAAAAAAAAGAGAAAAAAGAAAAAAGCAAAGAAATCTCCCTCTTTAATTAAAGGATTCTGCAACAATGCTCACCTGGAGGCGGTTCTCCGATCCCCATGACCCACTAACGCCCCCTTTCCAGTATCGTGCCCACTGGGGGCAGACTGTTAAATACAGGAATGGGGGAGGGGAGGGGGTTTAAGTATAAACACCACGAAATCTGATTAATGTTCTCATCCTTCGAGACTCTGGCGCACTTCCCTCCGGGAAGATTGACAGCTTCTTGGTGGGTGTGGTTTTATCTTTTTATGGCCTCTGGGCTCTGTACACAAACGAAAACAGACTCTTAGTAGCAACAGTCCTTTGTGCAAAAAGAGGGAGAGGGTAGTAGAATCCAGAATTTATTCAGACATTTGACCTTT
The DNA here is from genome assembly GCA_002007465.1 of Ailurus styani. NCBI lineage: Eukaryota > Metazoa > Chordata > Mammalia > Carnivora > Ailuridae > Ailurus > Ailurus styani. The sequence goes on along the minus strand of LNAC01000089.1, from coordinate 256,881 downwards.
TTTTATAAACATGATTTTAGTTCTCAACTTTGAAAGAAACGTGAATTGACATTTTTATGGAATATTCTATCAAAGAGATTATAAAACTGTGCAATGGAGCAGTTGCCTTACTGGTTTTTTTTTTTTTTTTCCTATTTCTCATCCAACTCAAAATTTTAAAAACAGATTAGAGGTCAGAATATCGTTAGTTCATTCAAAGAAGTCCAGCGTAAGAGCAGTAGAAGATGCTTCTATCTTCTACTCTTCACTCTCCAGGGATTGGAATTGTGGATCACAGCTCTCTCTGTATGGAACTTGAGAGAGTACCTTTTTACAGCCTACAGATAGAGAAGGGAAGAATTGAAAAAATAAGGGTCATTTTAGGGACCCAAGTTTAAGGCTGACATTGTGAGATACAGCACTCTTGCTACATCTTAAAGTAGTTGCCACATTTCAAGGTACAATATGTTAGTATCTCTGAATACTCAGAGATACAGCTTTCTTTCTGTTTATAATTTTAATTCTTATCAGTTAAATCATAGGATGACTTTAAGCATTGTTTTTCTTGGCTACTCTAATTAAAAGATGTATTCTTGTGTTTTGATATATTGTAAGATTTGAGCCAGAGCCAGATTTGTTCATGCTGTACGTTATCTGTTAGTCAAATGTAAATTGCAACAGACCTTTTTCTGACATTTTTGTATTCTCATGCACAGTGTAAACACACAAAACTCGAAACCCCGATGTGAATACACAATGCTCTTTGTTCCCTACTTTGATTATGTAGCCAGGCCAAACTCTAAAGAGAGATCATTATAAACCTTTTGTGGATTTTGTGGCAAAAACAGAGGTTCCTTGCTATGATTAAGTATTAGGCAGATTATAGTTGTGATGGGTTGCTTCTAATTTTATTTTAGGTCTTTACACAATTCAAATTGTATTTCCAGGGTTAAAGGACTGCTCTAGTCAAAGCTGAAAATTACTTCCAGGAGTATAAGATACAAAAAGAAAGAGTTTCATTAATAACTACATGTTCAATATCTTGCACATTAATCTTGGTCAAGAGACTTCTACAATTTTCCCTTAGAAAACAAAATCCTTTTTTCATAACTATTTGACTGTACTTATGTGGGTTATTTCTAATAATGAAAAAAAAAAGGGGGGGTGCCTGGGTGGCTCAGTTGTTAGGCGTCTGCCTTTGGCTCAGTTCCTGGGATTGAGCCCCGCATCTGGCTCCCTGCTCAGCGGGAAGCCAGCTTCTCCCTCTCCCACTCCCCCTGCTTGTGTTACTGCTTTCCCTATCTCTCTCTCAGTCAAATAAACAAACAAACAAACAAACAAATAAAATCTTTAAAAAAAGAAAAAGAAAGAAGGAAAAGTATGTCCTTTATTTAACATTACTAGCCAAAGAAGAATGTTAAGTAAAAATATCTGACCATTTCTTTGTGGTTTGTGCTACTCTGTACTTTCTCTACTTGTAAGAATCAATCATCTGTATTATTTCATAAGGCTCTTGACATGGCCAAAAGAGCCAAATTGACCATTTTGCAAAATACTGTTTTATTCTTTTTATTTGCCTGATCCATGAAGCAACATGAAGCAATTTTCTAGCTATAAACCATGTTTTTGTTTATTGTTCAAATGACCTGAAATTAATTCCAAAACAATAAAACCTTGAAGTTTATCATTAACATCTAAAATTAAGGTGCCATTTTCATCTTATATTCCCTTTTGAACCACTTTAGGAGACTGGATCTTCTTCTTAACCAAAAAAAGGACTGATTTATTGTTTGGAGGCCAGCCTGCAAATAATATGACTAGAATAAGGCATTTCTTTTAAGATACTTCCTATTGAATGACTCAAAACAATTCCTACCTCAAGGCTTCTATCTGGTCAACCTCTGAAGAATGAATCTGAAAATGTTTTTGTCACCTTTGGTAAATCTTTGCTTTTACTAATTTAACAGGTATTTTAAAACAAGATGAACAAATGTAACAACAAAAAATCTTGAGGAAAACTCAAGCCATCAGCCTGTAATATAATGTCAAGTGTGTTAACATTTGCTAGTAAAAATAAAGTATTTTGAGTTCAGATCTAAACTTACCAAGGTAGGCAAGTTGGTCCACATCTGCAAGTAACATAGACTCTCAGTAAGGGTTGGGGAAGCAAAGGGAAGAGTGCAGAGGGCAGGATGGAGGGAATGAGCCCTGAGTTACCCCCCACTCCATTTGTGCCCCCGTCCCCACGCTGACCCATGTGACATGGTCAAACCTTGGCTTCCAAGAAGGAACCAGAAATGTAATCCATGGAATGTTTTACATCCTAATATATGAAATATCCTATAAATGATGAACCACGGTCTACCATTTTGTTTGCTTTATGACTAAGTGGAAGTCTCAAAATTTGGTTAAAAGGGAACTAAAAGCTCAGGTTGTGTAGAAAAGCAGTTTTAAATAGAAACTATCTCCAACGTAGCAAATGAATACTTCAACCCGTCCAGGTTTCCAGCCTCCACCCCAAGCATTTTTTTTTAAATGATCTCAGGATTAAGTGGGAGCTTCAAACACTGATTAATGCCATGTGTTATAATTAGCAACTTACTTTTGGTCTTATTATTGTAATCTTGATCCAAATGCTATTAGGAGATACACCCAATAAATGCAAACTTGTAGGTATCTTCCTAAAGAGAAATATGACTCAGAAATTATGGACTGAGTGGAATATGGATGAATTGGAAGGTTAATGAGATGTCCTAATTCTACAGAAAAATACTATGCAGTTGGAGTGGACAGATTTCCCCAAAATATTTTGGTTTGCTTGAATTCTACTCTGCAGGTGAATTTCTGAAAGATTATTATTAATCACCTTTTTAAATGGGGGCTCCCTAAAAAAGTATGATTTAACCTTCAAAAAATAAGATAGTCTAGAACTGGAGCTTTGTGCCAACCAAGCAAAGCCCTGCCCCCAAACCCAGGAGCCCACTGAAATGCCAGTGTGCTACTTGTGCTACTGAGTACTGCACTACTGAGTATTGGGTCTATTCCTTGTGGGAAAGTCCCACCGATAGGGTAGCCCTGGAGTCTCAAAAACATTATGAACTTGGATTAGTAGACCCAGGGAACTCCCCAAGCAAAATGTGTCCCAGGTCAGTGCAAAGTGTCCACCCACCAGACTGCAGTGAGATCCTCAGCAGGTAAATAAAACAATATTTAAATATGCTAATTTCCTCTCATTGTTGCTTTCTCTATTTGCCACTGTAGAGATAATAAAACATTTCTCCACATCATCTCATCATTTGTTTTCCCAAGCATTTAAAACTGTAATAGGGAAATTGCATTTATGAATCAATATTTTTGTAGTGCTTAGAACAGTGCCTTGTATATAATAAACGCTTTACACATATTTTTACATGGAAAGAAATTGTTGTAAAGAATTTAAACAAGAGTGGATCTTATTTTCAAATGGCTAAGGAAATTCAGGGATTTGCTTTGCTCTGGGAACATTCTAATGAATTATTGATCTTGTACATGTTCCTAAGTTTACCAGAGATTTCTCTTTTTTCTCACTTGAAAGTTGGATTTGTGAGCTAGGCTGGAGCCCCCTGCGAGGCCAGTTTTCCGCCGTGAACTGAAAATTTATAAGTTTCTCTATATCAGCATCTAAATTCAATATTCTACCATGTATTGCACATTGAAAGATGCAAACGTTGGATTTTCACAGCTATTCATGGAGAAGTAAGGTGGAAGCATTATCTGACAACTGAAGATAGAAAACAATTAAGGCTGCCGAATAAAGTGCAACTTGAAGGTTGAACGGTATGGATTGCAAGGCTTTTCATGAAAATCTATGTGTTTCTTCTCTTGTCAAGACAAGAGCTGGCTCAGTTCCCAAGCTTTGCAAAGCTATCCATGAGCTCTCTAGAGAACAGCAAATAAATATCACTGTCTTTCCTGCCCTGTGAAGAAAAAGCCAATTCTGCTGATTACCACTGATGTGTGAATCAGTTCTGCGGGGGCGCGGCGGGAGGAGCAGAGTTCCTATTCCATCTTAGATAACTACACTTAAACAGAATAAGTCTTGCAATTCTAAGGCAATGTAAGAGTGTTATTCTTTTTTATTTATTGTGAGTTGTTATGTTTCATTGTTATTAGGAGTGAACGGAAATGTGAGTAATCTGCAATAGCAGAGGCATTGGAAGGAAAGCACTAGGAATTTGGCTCTGGGATACTTGAGGTCACGTGTGCTGCAAGAGACTGTTTTTACGTGTGCATGCAACTTTCCAAATATCTTCTGAGTAGACAAATATCATTAAGCGGAGTGTGTGTACTACCTCGGCCTCAATTAAGGGGAGGGACAAATGAAAAGGATCTAAAAGTGAAATGTTGATAAAGGACAGAGATGCTCCAACTTCTTCCTCAATCGGAAACACCTTATTCCTCCAAGTAGTTCCTATAAATACTTCCAACAGCAACCAAAAGAATACTGAAAGGGATCTGTAATAGGACAAAGCAAAGATCACTCCTTGTGGTGCATTAGTTGAATGATTTCTGGAAGGCTGAAAGAGTCTGGAATCACTTAGAGATGAGTGAGACACCTCTGGGCCTCAAGGTGCTCACAGTCTAGTGAGCAGAGAGACACTATGTGAAAAGAGATAAGGTAAGACATATTTGAATTCAAGGGAAACACTCAAAGTAGCTAAATTACTTAGTCTAGGTGGATCTGGAAAGGTTGACAGAGAAGCTGACTTCCCACCTGGGCCTTGAGGTAGGTCTAGGAATCTAGTCTAGACTTAGCTGGGGGAATAGAACTTCTGGTCTTCTATACAGTCTAAAAAATTGGATTTTATTGCCGGAGTAGTGCCTAGTATCATGTCTGACACTTGGAAAGCCATCAATAGAAAAAGTGTAAAAAGAAGTGTGTAGGTTTCCTGAAGGTGTGGTTACCACAAACCAGGTGGCTTAAAACAACAGAATTTGTTTTCCCATAGTTCTGGAGTCTGGAGGTCAGAGAACAAGGTGTTAGCAGAGATGTGGGGGAGGATCCAACCTTGCCTTTTTCAGCTTCTGGTGCCCCTAGACCTTTCTTGGCTTATGACAGCATCACTCCAATCTCTGCCACCATCCTACCGCCATCTTACCTCTTTGTCTATGTGTTTCTGTCTTCTCTCTCTGTGTCTCTGTTTCCTCTTCTTGTAAAGATGCTGAATTATATTGGATTAGGGACCACTGTAGTCAAGTATGACCTCATCTTAACTCGATTCCATCTCTGAAGACCCTACTTCCAAATAAGGTCACATTCACCCACACAAGGAATTAGGACTTCAACATATCTCACAACTCAACCCACAATAGAAGGAATGAGTCATTCAAGGCTTTGGTGCAGGAGGTTGAATCCTATTTTAGAAGGTTAACTCAAAGTGCAGGGCAGAGGCTACATGAGAGCAGTGGAGATTTGAAGGAAGAGTCAGGAATCTCAGGTAAGGAACTGTTGAGTGGAGACGTTAAAAACTTCAAGTGAGGTGATAGCCGTGGAGACAGAAGAGAGGACAGTTAGCTCCATAAGTTGATCAACTGGTTAGATATGAGTAGGATTCAAGATCATTCCCAGGTTTCTCACTTAGGAGGCAGACTTGACGAGTAGTGGTACCATTAAGAGCAACACAGACTATAAGGGAAGAAGGCTCTTCTCTGCAAAGGACATTGGTGCGTTCAGCCTTGGCTGTATTGTAATGAAGGTATATCCAGTACACTTTCAGGGAATGGTTTAAATAGAGAGAGTCCTGTCCACTAGCACACTTTTTTTTATTTTAAGATTTTATTTATTTGAGAGAGAGAGAGAGCATAATCAGAGGGAGGGGCAGAGGGAGAGGGACAAGCAGTCTTCCTGTGGAGCAGGGAGCCCAACACAGGGCTCAATTCCAGGACTCTGGTATCATGACCTGAGCCAAAGGCAGACGCTTAACTGACTGAGCCACCCAGGCGCCCCTGCTAGTATCTTTACAGTGGATTTGTTCTGTATCTGTGCCATCCAATACGGTAGCCTCTGGCCACGTGTCACTAGTGAGCTCCTGAAATGTGCACCCATAGAGCTGAATTTTTAGTTTAATTTTAAATAAATTTAATTTGCATAGTCGCATGTGGCTAGGGCTGTCATATTAGGTAGCACTGGTCTGGTAGGTATTTGTGTATATGTGTTTAATATCTGAAAGAGACACACAGCATGGTCCAGACTGGAAATTGAGTGTTGGGAGTCATTAGCTGATGGGCAATTGCTAAAGCCATGTGACTGCATGAGCCCCCCTGCCCCCCAACTCAGGGGAGACCAGCTGCTAACAGAGAAAAGAGTGAAACCCTTGGGGAATATCAATCTATAAGTGGTGGAACCACAGAAGAGGGTGAGCAAACAGGACGTGAGTAGAAAGGAAAAGCAGAAGAGAGAATGATATTGCAAAAGCCATGAGGGAAATTTTAAGGAGACAGCAGGTTCACCACGTCATATAAAACAGATTTCATTAAATAAACTATGAGGAAAGAATTTCAAAATTGCAATATTCCTTTGACAATCAATGCAATGGCCGTATTTTGCTCAGCAAGAGTTAAGTATATTGTGTGCCAGAAACGTGGATTTTTATTTTTATTTTCTGCCCTATTAGCACCACCAACATGAAAGGCATCTCAAAGGTGTATGGGGACAACAGCACCTATCAAGATGGGACTGTGGACACCAGAGAATCCAGAATAACATGCCCCTGAAAACATAACCCCATAGCGGGAGAATAACCCCAGGATTTCTTCCCCATCAAGTCCTCCACTGAGATCGTATAATTTTTGTCCGGTGCCTCTACTGATTACAATACCAGTTTTCATAGCCTCCACCTAATTACTCTATAAAGTGAGTGGAATTACTTCCAGTTTACAAAAGAGGAGGCCTGTGGCTTATGACGTTCCAGCTCCTTGCCTCGGATGGTGCAGGTTGCGCACAGTAGAGCAGAGACTGGAATGCAGGTTCATCTGCCTTCCATGTTCTTTTTGACCTTGACAGTGTAAGACATTTACAAATGCCATCGTGAGGTTTGCTGCTGTCTCCTTACCACCCGTGCTACTATTCACTTAATATCTTCAAAAGTAAACTTAAATTACTGTTTAAAAACCACATACTTGAAAGGCCAGCATCACTTGTTACAAACAGATGATAATCTTTTAAAGAAAAATAAATTATGATGAAGAATAAATAAAAATGTAATTAAATTGATGTTATTAAATACTGTTGCCGGTCAAAGATTTTGCATCTGAACCTGTTTTCTTTTTATTAGAAAGGAGGATTAACAAATGTTTAAAGAGATTCTCAGTACACGCCTTACCATAAGGAGAATATCCCCTCGCCTTTTGAAAAGGATTGCGTCTAATAACAGTGGCACTCTCTCGGGGATGGAGCATCCTATTTGCCATTTGAGAATAAGGAGTATAAGGTCATCCTTTGCCATTTTACAGATAAGAAAAAAGGAAGGCTCTAAAATGTTGTCATTTCAATGTAGAATAAAAAATCATAAGGAGGCTGATGAATTATAATCCAGGACTCTCCTATAGTTTCTGAGGCCACCTGTTACTTTTTATGGCATAACTTTCCTAAGTCTTGCTTTGTAGATACTAATGTTGCAGACAAAATCAAACTGCACTATAGATTCCAAAGATGTCATTCTGTACATTTCATTGGTTATATTTATGGTTTATAGAACAATTTGGTTTAAAAGCTTCCTTAGCAGTATGACTGTTCCCTTTAAAAAAAAAAAAAAAAGGTCAGACAGAATCCATGCTCAGCTCAGTTTATAGTCAAAACCTGAATACACTAGGAAACTGGTGTTCCAGCTAAATACAGAGCTGGACATTTCACTAAACCATACGCCTTGTAGGAGAGGAGCCTCATCATCCTCGTCAAGACTTCAAGAATCAATCACCATAGCTCTATCCTTATGGGGCTGGTCCACATGACTAACAAGGCAGGTTTGTGTCCTTGGACAGAAGTGTTAGCCATAATCTGATCCTGGGGGGAGGGGGGTGCCACCTTCTGGACAACAATCATAGCAAGAATCTTTGGGTCCCAGAGGTAACTTTCTCCAGGTAAAATGCAAGATCAACCTTGTCTATATAAATTTCCCCTTTATACAACCAATACCTTAAATAAGTTCTTGGGTGTGTATATTATGTGAACCACATTAAAAGAAAATATTTTGAAATAAAACAAGAAGGAAAAAGATCCCTCAGATTGTATTTTTTTTCACTGGTGAGGTTTTATACATCTATTTTTTTAAGCTTGAGTTTAAGCTAAGAAAAGAAACCTTGCTTTTTATGGCAAGAGTTCCTTAGTAGAGAGACAATTTATAATGGGAAGCATCTTGCAGAAAAGTTTTGGTAATCAGAGAGGGAAAATTCAGAGTAGCTTTGTAAATTTTGACTTTGAAAGGCCAGTATAATGTAAATATGACTTCCTAGAGTGTAAACAGCAGTGGTTTGAAAATAAAAACTTGTGCAAAACAGGCAGCTATCTAGTTGGAAGAAAATGTGCCTAATAAGCATGGGTGTCTGAGATGCCTTGACTATTTTTGATAATGAACTATAATTACTAAAGATGTAAAATTCCCAGGACTTTTGAAACCATGAGAAAACAAGTTTATTGGGTTTTTGTTCCTCCCAGAATAAGACAGCTATACTTTTTGGTATTCTTTACATATTTAAGTAACCTAAGAACATTAAACTTAACTGTTCTCACATAAATTACATACTTGGAAATGTTTTAATTAATGTAGCCATAGTGCTTAAATTTTTTTTAAAGATTTTATTTATTTATTTGACAGAGAGAGAGATTAGATCACAAGTAGGCAGAGAGGCAGGCAGAGAGAGAGAGAGGAGGAAGCAGGCTCCCCACTGAGCAGAGAGCCCGATGCGGGCCTCGATCCCAGGACCCTGAGATCATGACCTGAGCTGAAGGCAGAGGCTTTAACCCACTGAGCCACCCAGGCGCCCAACACAGTGCTTAAATTTTAAGGCATCTACCATCTCTTCAGTTAGTCAACAGATGAAAATATCAGTATAAAAAATACTATAATTGTTAATTTGCCTTAGGATCTCCATTGTATCAATGATTACACTATTTTGAGAAAATCCAAAAGCTTACCAAAAATACTGTTTAATTCAAATGTTTTCCACCACTGGGATATTCTGTCATTGTTTTTACCTTGGACTTCTAAAAACTGACTTTGTTTCAGACTTAGACAAATTTTCCACCCCTTACCATCCTGGGTTTTGTGTGATTTGAGTACACTCTGAAAAGAGTCATTTTTCTCTCTCCCTGAAGGATGAAAGAATTTGGAGAGGTCAGATTCTTTAATGGGACTGTGGTATAGAAAGGGGGTGGGCTAGAAACATATGCTTTATAATCTAGTCAAATGCAAAAACTCCTCCCTTCCTAGACCCCACTGGGCACTCAAGCAGCAGTAATAATGTGTATTAAATGAGCCAATGGAAGAATGAATCGTCACTTTCTTTTCTGCCTATAAATCTGTAATCCTAGAATGTGTAGCAGCCTGACCTACTGGATTTTAGTACTCAGTGTCTGCCCCTGTATACTCCTTGCAGTCCATTCTGTATACCTTCCTGTAGACATCAGTGCTGTGTTTTTCATTTAATTTCAATCTTGTGGATATATCCACCTTCCCAGTGTCATTAAGAGACACAGGCTACAAAATACACATCTCATTGTAAAAACACATGCTCATTTCTTTAAATTCTCCCATTCTGCTTTCATGACACATATGTTCATCTCTATGTTTCTTAGTCTTACATATTCATAATTATGGACAACGCCTTCTCTGATTCTTCTATCTGAAATTAACCAGACGTGTTGTTTTTACAGATTTTATAATTTTTCCTCTTATAGCTTTGTCTGCCCATCCATCCATTCACCTTCCTCCTACCACAAAGTAATTAATTGAGCCCACCTTTAACAGATTTCATTATCAATTTATGTATTCATTTTTGAAAAAATGTTGTGCGAAGAATGTATACAGGGAAATAGTAGTCTTGGTAAATTTAAAAGGTACCTGCCTTGGAGGAGGTGGAAGACAGCAGAGTATGAGGACCCTTAGCTCACCTTGTACTATGGACACAACTAGATAACACTCACATCAGTGTAAATAACCCAGAAAATGACCTGCAGACTGGCAGAACAAACTCCACAACTGAAGGTAGAGAAGGGCACAGATGCAGTTAGAGATGTTATGGGGAGCAAAAGGGACCACGGCCATCTGTTGGGGGGAGGGAGTCACAGGTGCAGAGAAGGGAGAGAAGTAGACTATCACACAGGGAAGACAAATCCCCATAACACTGACTTCGAAAGCAAGAGAGGCTGAATTTTGAATTTCCTTAGTTCTTACAACCAGCAGGACTTAATGCCTAGAATTTTAAACATCAGCAGGTTCAGTTCTGGGAGAGCCTGGAGGGCCAGAAGAAGCTGAGTCCCCATCCTTAAAGAGACAGCATGACAAAATGCCCACAGAGTTACAGGGCAGAAGCAGCAGTTTGCATACAGCCTGGGACATAAAGGAAGGAGAGTAGTTTACTCATTTTGGAGCATATCCTGGAGGGGCAGGGATCACTGAGGGAGTTCTCCAGGAACAAAGGAGCTGGCAGGTGCCATTTCCTTCCTCTGCCCTCTAGCATAAACACACAGCCACCTGTGGGAACCAGAGGCACTGACATTCACTACCTAACTTGTTTATACCAAGCCCTGCCCCGCATTGCTTCCTTGGATCCACCCCTTCCAGTCTTGCTTGCCTCAGTACTGGAGCTGTGGGCCTCCTCTCCCAGAAGACCTGTGCAAATCTTGCCAACACCGTGTCTCCGGACTGGTGTGATTTGCAGAGCCTGGGTCCCAGTGGCCGCAGGTTTCATTTCCTAAGCAGACTTGCATGCACCTTTTTAAAATCACGCTCCCTACCCTGGCCAGGGACCAAACCCTGCCCACAACAGGAAAAGAGAGCCTCTGTGGACTACTGGACCTAGGGAAAAAGTATCCAGGATAAAATAGCTGAGTGCACACAACATGCATAGGAGACACCCCCCCAAGCACCAGGTTCTGGTGAACAGAACTGCATGGCAGGGCACCCCAGGACCTCTTTCTTCTTCATAAGACCACTACTTTCAACAGCAGGAGATATAGCTGATTTCTGTAACACACAGAAACAGACACAGAGTTAGACAAAATTAGGAGACCAAAGAGAATGTCCTAAATAAAAGAACAGGATGAAGCCAAAGCAAGAGACCTAAGCAAAACGGTGATAAGTAATGTGCTTGATAGGGAATTTAAAGTAATGATCATAAAGATACTTGAGAAAAGAGTGGAGGATCTCAGTGAGATCCTTAACAAAGAGACAAAAAAGAACCAATCAGAGATGAAGAACGCAGTAATGCAATTAAAAATATACTTGAGGGAATAAGTAGCAGACCAGAAGAAGAGGAATGAATTAGTGACCTAGAAGACAGAATAATGGAAAGTAATCAAGCTGAGCAGGTGAGAGAAGAAAAAGTACACAGAATGAGAATAGATTTAGGGAACTTAGTGACTCCATCAAGCATAATAACATTCACATTATAAGAATCCCAGAAGCAGAAGAGAGAAAAGGGGGCAGAAAATTTATTTGAAGAAATAATAGCTGAAACCATCTCTAATCTGGGGAAGGAAACAGACATCCAGATCCAGGAGACACACAAATCAATCCAAGGAAGTCCATCCCAAGACACATACAATTAAAATGGCAAAAAGTAGTGATACAGGGAGAATTTTAAAAGCAGCAAAAGAAGACAGTTACAAACAAGGAAAACCCCATAAGGCTATGAGCAGATTTTTCAGCAGAAACTTTGCAGGCCAGAAAGGAATTGCATAATATATTCAAAGTGCTAATAGGAAAAAAATCTACTAGCCAAGAATACTCTGTCCAGCAAGGCTATGATTCAGAATAGAAGGAGAGAGAGTTTCTCAGACAAACAAAAGCTAAAGGAATTCATGACCATTAAACCAGTGCTACAAAAAAGGCTAAAGGAGTCTCTTTGAGTGAAAAGGAAAGGCCATAAGTAAGGGTAAGAAAAGCAAGAAACTCACAAAAGCAGTAAGAATATCTGTAAAAATCAGCCAAGAGAGTCACAGAATAAAAGGATGTAAAATATGACACCATACACCTAAAATGGGGAGGGGGGTAGTAAAGAATGGGTTCAAACTTAAGTGAGCATCAACTTAATATAGACTGCTATATGCAGAGATGTCCTACACAAACCTCATGGTAACCACAAATCAAAAACCAGTAACAGATCTGCAAAAAATAAAGAGAAAGGAATCCAAGTAGATCACTAAAGAAAGCCAGCAAGCCACAAAAGACAGCAAGGGAAGAAAGAATCAGGGAAGAACTACAAAAACAACCACAAACAAATACCAAATGGCAATAAATACGTATCTATCAATAATTACTTTGAAAGTAAATGGACTAAACACTCCAAACAAAAGACACAGGGTGTCCGAATGGATTAAAGAAAAAAAATCAAGACCCATCTGTATGCTATGTCTGCAAGAGACTCATTTCACACCTAAAGACACATGCAGATTGAAAGTGAGCGGATGGGGAGACATTTATCATGCAAACAGATGTGAAAAGAGCAATACTTATATCAGACAAAATAGACTTTAAAACAAAGATTGTAACGAGGCAAAGAAGGACACTATAACAATAAAGGAGATGACCTAACAAGAAGATAAAACAATTGTAGATACTACTGCATCCAGCAGCTCTCTGAAGTGTCTTATAAGGGCAGGAATCCCATTTATGAGGGTTCTACTCTCATGACCTAATCACCTGCCAAAGGCCCCACCTCCTCATACTATCATCTAGAGGGGTAGGATTTCTACATGTACTTGAGAGGGATACAAACATTTAGACCATTGCATTACTCATTGCTCTTTATTATTAATTTAATCATCAGGTGCTATTTATTCAATTATGACAAATCATACCCTTTCAAAAAGTGTGTGAGTCCCTGAATAACTCCGAAGGATCTAGAGAACCCTAGTGTACATTCCGGCAAAAGAGACGTCCATCTTTTCCTGTGGCAATCCCCAGGCTCCAGGGATTGTCTCCTCCCGTGGGTGATCATGAATTACTCCTAAGGACTCTGCTGCTAAGCTCTAGAAAAGGCAGGAAAGAGAGCTACTGCTTGCTCCTGAATCCTCTCCAGGACAGAATGTTCCTCACAGATGTGCAAGGCTGCCATCTCCTTCTCAGTGTGAATTCCATTACCACTCGGATAGGATTATTGGCAAAGAAAAGCCGGAACGTGTTACTAACAGCACAGCAGTTCTGGTCAATCTGGATGCGTTCCCATTCTCTCCCTCAGAGCAGGGAGCATGAGAGAGTGAAGAAAAGTGAATCGGGTATAGACACAAGCTTATGAATCCTCGATTTCCTACCACAAGGCTGTTCATCCCACAGGGGCATAACTCAAGATGGGCAGGTCTCTGCAGAGCACCGTGACGTGTCTTCTCTTTCAAGATGAATAGAACATAGGCAGGCAGGAGAGAGATTTCAGAACTCTCACAGCCAGGAAAATGTCAGAGCTGAAAGCCTGAGACTGCCCTCCCCTTCTGGCCCTAAAATAAGCTGTTCACCTGCCTAAGAAAAATGTGAACTTGGGAGGCAATTCTCGGAGTTCACGTCACGATGAAGGTCAGTACCACAGTAGCTTGGGTGGCAGTTCTGAAGTCCCTAATTGGTTTACGTGTCGTGTTTTCCTTAAAGATTTACTATATATTTTAGCTGATTACAAAAGAGAGATGTACACATTTCTTCTCTTATGAGTGATTAAAACGCAGTATGTATACCACTTGGGACAGAGAAGTACATGCCAAGCTAGAAATGATTGTTTTTTAAACATTGTAAGTATTTCTTCTCAATTCAAGAAATTCATATGCACCTACTGTTTATCATAAACCATGTCAGGTGCTGCCAAGACACAAATAAGATAGGGATTTAATTCTTGTCTCAAAGGAGTTTTTAGTATAATGAAGGCCTATCTGTCATCTGTTGCCACAGTCATGCTGTGTAACAAATGACCCCAAGTTCAGTGTTCTAGCTCACACATCTGTGGTTCACCTGGCTATCGGGGGACCCCTGCTGAACTTGGCTGAGCTTGGCCCCAAGCAGCAGGTTTCAGCCAGTCCTGTATTCTCCATGGGCCTCTCACCGCCTTAGGATCAGTGGACTAGCCAGACATGCTCTTCTCACTGGGCACATCATATGTCCAAAGCAAGTCACATGGCCAAGCCCAACATCACTAGATGGAACGAATCTACTGTCCCTGGGAGGAACCACAGAGTCACCTGACAAAGATACGTGGATATAGGGAGAGCTGCAAAATTGAGAAAAATAATACAGTCACGCACATTAGGGAAAGATAAATGCACCACTGCCTAATAACAAAGGATGGGGATTTCAGTAGGAAGGGATTGATTATATTTCAAAGACATTAAGAAAATATTCTTAGAGGAGGTGGCACTTGCACTTAGTGTTTGTATTTCAGGAGGCAGACAAGGGGACAGGAGCGGGGGAAACAGTAGTTCAAAGATGATCCATGAGCAAAGTCACCGACATGTGTAGGACATTTTCAGTGTTAGGTTATAAAGAAGTAAACTGAAAGAAAACATTGTAACAGTAGAGCAAGTATACCAGTAGGAAAACTACAAATAGACACTCAGTGGAGACCCCAGGGTCAGAAGTTCTTGTGTCGTATGTTATTACTGGAAGTTCTTTGAAAAAAAATGAGTGTTTGAAAATTCCCAAGTATGAAATGTGGAAAGGCACACAAGGACACAATTTTTGTTTAAGTATTTAGAGCTGTAATTAGAGCTGGAAATGACTTAGAAATCATCCAGCCCAGCTCACTTACTTCTTTTTTCACAGATGAAGAAACTTGTGTTTTGGAGATAAATTCTCTCTCCCCCTCTGTGTGTGTGTGTGTGTTTGTGTGTGTGTAAAATATAAGCATATTTAGAGAGAGAGAATAAATGTCATCTTAAATAAATCTATCCATCTATGTTTCTAAAGTACATGATAAATTAGTTATATAGAAAATAAGTTATTTCATATGATATTAAGGTGAGGGTATGTAATGAGCAGACTTCTTAAAGTGGCATTCTAAAGAACTCTTAATCCCACGGAAACGTAAAAGCCACTTGTATCCTCATCCAGGGATTATCTTTCTGGTTTCAAGGAACAGAATCCGAGTCACGTCATTCAAATGCAAAGGGCAGAGTTAAGACAGAGGAAAAATATATATTGCCACAGATATTCAAGGCCTGGAAACACCAGCTGAATGGCCCAAGCGGGGTGGCTCCCCCGGCCCCAGGCTGCAGTGGGAGTTTGGGGTCGGGGGGGGGGGGGGCGGGGGGGGGGGGGGCAGGCCAGGGCAAAGACAGCAAACACTCTCTGCCCGTCCGCCCGTCCTCCTCTCTTCCTCTCTTCGGAAACTCACCCCTTCCTTGGTAAACGCCACGGCATTACCCGCCAACCCAAAACGGAATTAGAAAAGGACAAGGGTTTGTGTTCACAGTGTGTGCGATTTCCTCCCAGCATAGAGATAAGGAGTTTCTGACGTCGTGCCCTTGAGATGACCGCCGTTACTGGAGATCAGAAGTCAGCCCGCAGGTCGCATCCCGCTGGTCTGCTCTTATAAAAGGAGTTCTGTGGAAACAGCCCCCCCCCGTTTGTTCTCGGACCGTCTCCGGCCGCGGGGGCGCTCCGAGGGCAGGACGGCAGGGCGCACGAACGGCGGTCGAGACCTGGCCCGTGTGGCCTGCAGGGCCTCCGACGGGCCCCGCCGCGCCCTTCGCAGAGCAGGCTGCCCCCCCCCCAGCCCCAGGACTGTTGCTGCAGTGGGCGAACTTCGCACGCGCTTCCCCCGATGGCTTCGGCGGGGGGGTCTGCCCAGGGGGGAGGTCAGCGGCCTGGGCGGCCCTGCTCGGCCTCCTTCCCTGGGCTCCGGGCGGGGGCCCTCCTTTTAACCCTTTGCTCTCTGTCCTTTGCCAGACTCCGACCTGAGCATGCGCACACTGAGCACGCCCAGCCCGGCCCTGATATGTCCCCCGAGCCTGCCCGGCTTTCAGAATGGAAGGGGCTCGTCCACGTCCTCGTCCTCGGTCACCGGGGAGACGGTGGCCATGGTGCACTCGCCGCCGCCGCCGCGCCTCACGCACCCGCTCATCCGGCTGGCCTCGCGGCCGCAGAAGGAGCAGGCGAGCGTCGAGCGGCTGCCAGACCAGGCCCTGGTGCAGGTCTTCTCCTTCCTGCCCACCAACCAGCTGTGCCGCTGCGCCCGCGTGTGCCGCCGCTGGTACAACCTGGCCTGGGACCCGCGGCTCTGGAGGACGATCCGCCTGACGGGCGACACCGTCCACGTGGACCGCGCCCTCAAGGTGCTGACGCGCAGGCTCTGCCAGGACACCCCCAACGTCTGCCTCATGCTGGAGACGGTCGCCGTCAGCGGCTGCCGGCGGCTCACCGACCGGGGCCTCTACACCATCGCGCAGTGCTGCCCCGAGCTGCGGCGCCTGGAGGTGGCCGGCTGCTACAACATCTCCAACGAGGCCGTCTTCGACGTGGTGTCCCTCTGCCCCAACCTGGAGCACCTGGACGTGTCAGGTAAATGGCAGCGGACCCCCTCCCGGAGCCGCGGGTGGGCGGTCAGGACGCCGACTCTTCCAGAAAGACGGTCTCTGGGCGGTCACCACCCCAGAGACAGAGGTGCATGCCTTTCATCACAGATGCCAGCTCCCTACAGGCACTCGAGTCACCTTTTTGTCTGGCCCTTAAGGTAAGGTGACTTTTTTTTTTAAAAAAAGGTTATTTGACAGAGAGAGAGAGAGAGAGAGAGATCACTAGTAGGCAGAGAGGCAGGCAGAGAGAGAGAGAGGAGGAAGCAGGCTCCCCACCGAGCAGAGAGCCCGATGCGGGGCTCGATCCCAGGACCCTGAGATCATGACCTGAGCCGAAGGCAGAGGCTTTAACCCACTGAGCCACCCAGGCGCCCTGGTAATGGGACTTTTAAACCCGGCCTTGCTCCCCATAGCCGTCCCTGAATTTCAGAGCAACCACAGAGAATGGGAACCAAACATCTAACCCAAACACAGGCAGTTTAGATGCTGCCCTTGATGTCCGCTGGTTATTCTTTCACGGAGCCCAAAAGCTGTGTGTCGGCCGAGTCTGTGCTTTGGGCCGAGCTCTTGATTGCGTGCCATTTTGCAGACATGGGCCGTGCTCCTGACTGCGTGCCATTCTGCAGACACTGGGGAAGAGCCATCATGGCCAAATGTCTCCTTATATTTCACCCCCACTCTCCTCACCCTTGGGGTGATTTGGGATCTTTTTTTTTTTAAGCGAAATTCTCAATTACATAGTGCAAGGATAAGGTCCATCAAGTGGAGCCTTTAGATCTTTTTTTAAAATTGAAGGAAATCCCAGCATGGTCGCTTTGCTTGAAAACCTCTCTCAGGCAGGAAGAATTAAAACCCAGACTCACACTTTGGCGCCAGACGTGGATCCAGCCGGCCTAACAGCGTTTCTTTATCTCATCCACTGCCCCGTCAAAAGACCAACACTGGAGAGGCTGAAATGTGTGAGATGCACCAGGGAGTTAAAGAACAGAACAGCATGAGGAACCACCTCAGGGATGGTCGGGGAGGGGTCAAGAAGTACAAACCACGGTGACAGGCGAATAAACAGAATGTGCGATTTACAGGCATCTGAGGTAAACGATATCCTCCAACAAAATCTGAAGTCAAAGCCTGCTCTCTGAGCTTCCTCTCTCTTTCAAAAGCCAACATATTGAAAATATTTCAGATGACAGTCAATTATTTTTCGCAGATTCTTTCCCTTGCTGGAAAGCAACTCTTCCTCCCCTCCCCCGCCCCCCTTCAGCTGGCTTCAGGACAAAACCATAGTAACCATAGGTTCAGTTACCCCTGAGCAGCCGCTGGCATAAAGAGGCAGGAAACAAAGAGGTTTTCTTACATTTTTCCTCCAAGGAATTCTGGAAACAGAAAGCACTGTGATGTGGTGAAGACTGGTTTCAAAACTTTGTGATTTGGGACAGTTCACAGCTTTCTCTAGATGTGTTTCCTCTTCAGTTAAAAAAAAAAAAAAGGCGAGGAATGGCTTAACATTCTAAGATTCTGAGCATCGTGGGCCTATTTTCTAGACACCTCATTTCCTTGTCTTTTCGAAAATCAGATTAGAGAATGACCTGATCTTGGAGTCCCCATCTCTGTTACAGGAGCTCCCTGAGCACCCTCGGGACAGGATGCAAGTCCTGTGCCCTTTTCTGTTGGAGTCCTTTTGAAATTCAGAAATGTAGAAATTACCTTGGCAATTGAAATTCCTGGGCTTCTAGCCAGTGAGTGGATGGGGCTAGGCTCCTTCCACTGACCATCCTGTAAGCCTGATGCCCTTCCTCTATATCCTCTCCATCTGCAGAGCCTAATATATGGCTTGTTTTCTCACACGCCTCTCAGTGCCTCGCTGTGATCAGTGTAGACGCCATGTATCCAAGAGAATCGCTAACTCACCAGGTTAAGAGCACGGGATTCCAGATATGGGGGGCGGGGGCAGGTTCTAAATGGTGTGCTCCAGTTCTGACGGAATCTGGAAAGCTTAGGCTGATACTAGGAGAAGCCAGAGGACTGCCAGAGGCGATTCCACCTCTGCCTTGTTCCCCTTGGTTTTCAAGCTGGCCTTCTCACTGGCAAGATTCATCCCTGGTCTAGAGCTTAATTCCCCCAAAGGATGTGAGACGGCCTCTCTTGTCCCTCGTACACTCACCATGAAAGATGCCTTTTCCGGTCATTGAAACTTACTATAACTAGCTGTAGGCTTTTGTCATTATCACACATTACCTTTTACTAATATTTAGTCCAGGTTCTTCAAAGAAGCAGATCTGTGTGTGTGTGTGTGTGTGTGTGTGTGTGTGTGTATGTGTGTGCGCGCATGCGTGCACGTTAAGTGCAGGGATTTACCTGCCTTACCTGGAAATCTAGGAAAAGCTGGCAGTAGAGTTCAATCCAAGTCCAAAGGCCTGAGAATCCGGGTTGCTGATGGTGTCAGTCTCAATTCAAAGGCGGGAGAAGACCAATGCATCGGTTCAGTCAAGTAGAGAAAGAATTATCTGTTCCTCCACCTTTTGATCTACTCAGGCCCTCATCTGATGGCGGGATGCCTGTCCACATTGGGGATGGTGGTCTGCTTTACTGGGTCCACTGATTCAGATGTCAATCTGACCCAGAAACAGTCTTATAGATACCCCCAGAAAAGTTTAGCCACATGTCTTGGCACCTCATCATCGACTCAAGTTGACACATAAAATTAACTATCACAATTAATAATTAATAATACCTTGAAACATCAATGAAACACGGTAAAGCTGGCCAGTTTTCAAAGTATAATATATTGTAATTATCGCAAATGAAGTTGCCTCAAAGCGTCCTCTTACAACCGGACACCTGGAGACCTCCAATCATTAGAGGAGGTAGTAACGAAGCAGAACCAAATCTGGAATTAATTGAGGAAACTCCACAGATATGTTCAACCTTGACTGTTCCTTTCCTGTTGAGTAGTATCCATATCCTGTTAAGTATTAGGGCAGGCCCTGTAATCGGATCCCAATGGACCATTCCTATCTCAGTTCCCATTAAATGCTTTCAGATACTCTGCATTCCACCCTATGGCCACTCCTCAAAATCCATCTGGCCCCATGCTTTCTTGGGTCTCACATTTGCCCGTGCTATCACCTTACCGCCTGATCTCCATATTAGGTAACCACTTCATGCTGACATATCTATGGTGAATCTCTCATGCAATTCATCAATTGCATGCTATATCCTAGTCATATCTTACCTCCTCTCCTATAACTGGAGCCTTGGATCAGAAAACTTTCCCTAGCCTGGCTATACAAGTCTCATAATCTCACTGAGTCTGAGATGCCTCATCTTTAAAAAATGAAGGTTTAATGGGATGATTTCTAAGGTTCTCTGCATCTCTGTAATGTATGAATGCATGAACTAACCACAGATGCTACCTACTGAGCCACGGACCAATTTATTTTCTTTTCAATCCAAATGTAACAAATCTGTAAGAATTAAGGCTGAGGCTTAAATTAAGATTATTGATCTAAAATAAAACAAGCAGATCAAAACAGCATCTTTACCAAAACTGAGCTTAACTGGCATTTCATTAAACTGGGGACTTGGTTTCAAAAACAAGGCACGTGTTTCCCTGAATCAAGTATAATATCCTTCCTGAAGTGCATCAGATTTTACTAGGTAGTAAAAAAAAAAATAAGAAACTGAAACTAAGAGTTTAAGANTCTTTAAAAAAAAAAAAATAAATAAAAATAAATAAATAAATAAAATAAAATAAAACAAGCAGATCAAAACAGCATCTTTACCAAAACTGAGCTTAACTGGCATTTCATTAAACTGGGGACTTGGTTTCAAAAACAAGGCACGTGTTTCCCTGAATCAAGTATAATATCCTTCCTGAAGTGCATCAGATTTTACTAGGTAGTAAAAAAAAAAATAAGAAACTGAAACTAAGAGTTTAAGAACAAAGGTTGTCGTCTCATCTTGAAAAAAAAATGTGCCTTCACAGGCATGGGAAGCCACTACTGTGGACATACAAATTCAGTATAAGCAGGATTACCGTTGCTCTAAAAAAAAAAAAATCAAAACAAAGGAAGATTTCCAGTCTAAAGGTGAGGGGTGCAAACCACCTTCTGTAAAACCGCGGAGGCTACTGGATGGAGCAGAGGGGACAGCCTCTGATGAGTCAGATCTTTGTTCTCCAGCATTGGATTGTAGGCTTTACTCTTTCCTGAAATTCTTCGACTTGGTAGCACTTGGCTTTTGAACCTCATTATTCCCAGGACCTGAATTTTACAAGAGTTTCCTGGGCAGCCTGCCAGGAGGTGGGAGGGCAGTCCCCATTAGCCCTATTCTGTCACCACTTGGGAGCCTTGGATATTGCTTGAGAAGCCAGGGCATGGAGGTGCCTGAGGTGAAGCACCTGGCTTTGGAACTGGGAGAAGGATTTGGGAAGAGCACAGAGAAAATGAAAAATACAGACACAGTTTATATAGTGGGATGAAACAGATCTAATATATATGGAACACCCATTTCAATGTATATTTCAATTCACTTGCTATTACTACATAAAATATGTAAAGCATACTTTTACCATATAAATATAAATAATATGATGTTAATATGTAATATAAATATGTGTTACATATATAATTATATATAACATATAATGTATATAATGGATCATTTATACACACATTCTTAGGGGAAGAGTGGCTAGAAACCGTATTTACAGAGATGGCTAAAGATCTCTTCCAATCATTTGAAAAAAGATAGAGTATTAAAGGGGTTCTAGATCTTAACAACACAAAAAAATCTTCCTAAGCATGTATTTCCTTATCAGTAAAATGGATTAAAAATCAGGTGAGTATGTTTATAAAAGCATTCTGTAAACTTCATAATTCAATACAAATAAAAGGCATTAAGTACAAAACAGACAACTGTGTAATAGTATAAATTTATATCAGCCACAGCCAAAGTCCTGAGCACATTTAAATGTTGGAATTTAAATTATCCTGAGTGGGGCAAAATTAGCCCTAGATTAAGGTCCACAGATATTTCCTAGCGGCTTACATAGGCTTTATGGGCCAGGAGGTGACCTCGTATATATTTTGCAGGTACTTACATAAAAAGAGAAGACTCCCCCCCCCCTCCACCATGGGACTGGGTGGGCCACCCGTGTGCTGGGCATGCTTTATGCCTAATTGCCATCTGCTGGAGACATTTTTGGTATGAGAGCACTGGCCTCAGGGGAAAGGTCTGGCTAATGTGTGGGAAGAGGAGGGTAGTGTTATGGACTGAATGTTTGTGTCTCCCCAAAATCCCTGTTGGAACCCTAGCCATCAGTGTGATAATACTAGGAGGTGGGGCCTTTGGGAAGTCATTAGGTTTAGGTGACATCATGAGGTTGGAGCCCCCGTGATGGGATTAGTGCCTTTATTACATAGAGACCAGAGAACTTGTTCTCCTCTCCACCATGTGGGAATACAATTAGAAGGCAGATGTCTGCAAGAAGTTCTCACCAGAAACCAGGAAATGAATTGGCTGGCAACCTTGATCTTGAACTTGTCAGCCTCCAAACTGTGAGAAATACATGCTTATTGTTCAAAAATAAAGAAAATGAATTATCCTATCTAATCTTCCTACAGAAGACTATTCACTATACTTCACTAGTTTGTTCATTCAACCGATGCTTAGTGAGCACCAGCTATGAACTGGGGATGAGGGATACAGCAGTGAATAGCCCAGAGTCCTTTTCCTCAGGAGCTGACCTTCCAGGGTGAGGACAGCAAATACATAAGTGAACAAATAAATGTATCATGTCACAAAGTGATAAAGAGTGCTGAAAAGACATGGCAGTCCAGCAGGGGACACCAGTTAATACAGGGTGACTGGAAAGACTGTCCAATAAGCTGATGTGTGCTCAGAGAACCTCAGAAAGTGGGGACAGCCCACGGGGCTACTCAGGGAAGCCCCGTCCAGTGCACAGATGTTGAGACAGGAGGGAAGCTGAGCTGTCTGGGAACCAACAAGGAGGCCAGTGGGATCAGAGCAGTAGGATGAGAGATGAAGTCAAAGAGAACAGGGGTACAGGTCCTCGAGGGACCCTTAGACTTTAGGGGGTGGCATCTAAAGGCTTTGAGGGGGCGCCTGGGTGGCTCAGTGGGTTAAAGCCTCTGCCTTCGGCTCAGGTCATGATCTCAGGGTCCTGGGATCGAGGCCCGCATCCGGCTCTCTGCTTGGCAGGGAGCCTGCTTCCTCCTCTCTCTGCCTGCCTCTCTGCCTACTTGTAATCTCTCTCTGTGTGTCAAATAAATAAATAAAATCTTTAAAAAAATAAAAAAATAATAAAAAAATAAAGGTTTTGAGCAAAGTGACATGATGAGAGTTCTGTTTTCCAGAATCTCTCCAGCAGCTCTGAGAACAGACAGCTGGAAGTAAAGGCAGGACAGGGTTTTGTTGAGGGGCTGGAGCAATCATCCAGATGATACAGTTATTCTTCCTTGACCAGAAAGAGTTGAACTGAGTCTCCGGCCAGTGGTTAGATTAATAATAAACTCGGAGTTTTCCGAGTACTTCTGTACCCATTATTTCGTTGCATCCTCATGATACTCCTACAGTACAAGCACCCCAGCTACTCATGCTCATTGCAGGGATGAGAGCCTTGAAAAGAAAAGTTAAGCCTCCTGACTGAGGCCCTAAGAAGTAGACCTCAACCAAGTATGACGTCCAAATGCTCTTTCTGCCAAACCAAGGTCTTGGACAAACCTTCTCCAGCATCTTACCTCTTTGACCACAGAGCTACTGGACCATTGCGGGGTGAGAATCAGCCCTTACCAAGCTTCCAGAACTTTCTGGGCCAGGGGTACATATTTGCTAGCATTGTCTCCTTTATTCTTCACAGCAATCTTGCAGGGAACGTGATCATCCCCATTTTAAGACAGAGGACTCGGAAGGATTGACTTGCCCCACCTCAGGCAACTAGTGATGGAACTATTGGAATTGGAGCTGCGGGGTTTCTGATTCAAAAGCTCAGGGAGCCTCTTAAACCCAGATGGCCAAAGAAGTTAAATGATCTGATGAGCCTGGAGAACCCATTCTTGCTCTCATTCTCCACTGGGGTCAAAGAGAGCAGGGGTCACATCGGGGCCGCATCCAGGGTGGCTGGGGTGGGTGCTGCAGGAATCCACAAAGGCATCCCCAGGCGAGGCACACACAACCCCCCCCTCCCCCTGTTCTCGAAGGTTCTCTGAGCCTGTGTTGTGTCTCTCTGTGTAGGGTGCTCCAAAGTGACCTGCATCAGCTTGACCCGGGAGGCCTCCATTAAACTGTCCCCCCTGCACGGCAAACAGATTTCCATCCGCTACCTGGACATGACGGACTGCTTCGTGCTGGAGGACGAAGGGCTGCACACGATCGCGGCGCACTGCACGCAGCTGACCCACCTGTACCTGCGCCGCTGCGTGCGCCTCACCGACGAGGGCCTGCGCTACCTGATGATCTACTGCACCTCCATCAAGGAGCTGAGCGTCAGCGACTGCCGCTTCGTCAGCGACTTCGGCCTGCGGGAGATCGCTAAGCTGGAGGCGCGCCTGCGGTACCTCAGCATCGCCCACTGCGGCCGGGTCACCGACGTGGGCATCCGCTATGTGGCCAAGTACTGCAGCAAGCTGCGCTACCTCAACGCGAGGGGCTGCGAGGGCATCACGGACCACGGCGTGGAGTACCTCGCCAAGAACTGCGCCAAACTCAAGTCCCTGGACATCGGCAAGTGCCCGCTGGTCTCCGACACGGGCCTCGAGTGCCTGGCCCTGAACTGCTTTAACCTCAAGCGGCTCAGCCTCAAGTCCTGCGAGAGCATCACGGGCCAGGGCCTGCAGATCGTGGCGGCCAACTGCTTCGACCTCCAGATGCTCAACGTGCAGGACTGCGAGGTGTCCGTGGAGGCCCTACGCTTCGTGAAGCGCCACTGCAAGCGCTGCGTCATCGAGCACACCAACCCCGCCTTCTTCTGAGGGGCGGCCCCCCCGCCCGCCGCACTGCGCAGGCACCCGCTCTGGGCCGCGCACACGCATGCGCAAGGGCAGCACGTCGCCTAGGAGACGCATGCGCACGGGGCGGCGCCTCGCCCGGAAGCGGCGTCTGTAAGCACGGCCACCCACTCTCTCCTAACAGCCCTTGCTTCCTGGGAGGTTCTTCGGGATCTGGCTTTTCTTTTTCCTTGGTGCTCGTGGGCAACAAGGGTCGAGGAAGGGAAGGGGGAGCTGTGCCGGTAAACTGGTTTTTGGGGTCAGGTCATCTGTAGGCACTTTCTCTTTTCCCAAGAGGTACCGCAGAAAGCCGATGGCAGTGTGTTTGAGAAGGCGTCTTTCCCCGTCTCTCCGGTCCTGCCAGCATCCCAGGCTTGTGCGCGCACACACCATGTCCCCACTGCCCCCCTCCCGCTCCCCCTTCCCTGGCCAACAGCAACCACACATCCAGGCTAATGATGCTCTCCAGACCTCCTCCTCTTTAAACTGCTTGATTGGCCAAAGCTGCACTCATCACTCCCGCGTCCAAGCAAATTCTTGTTTAATAAATGGCCTAGCACCTGGTACATATAAAGTGCTTCCAACCATTTTCTAAAGAATCACCTGTGGCAAGCAGCACTGTGCAGGAGGAGACCTGTATTCTAACCCCCGGCTCTGCCACGACATAGCTGTGTGACCTTGGGCAAGTCACTTGACCTTTCTGGGTTTCAGCTTCCCGCACTAAATCAGAGGCCATCCAGCTCGAGGATCCGCTTCATACCCATTTTAGAACTGAGAGAGAACAGAGATTGTGGCATACAGCATATGAGGCATCTACCTCTTCCAAGAGTATTGGTTCTGTGGGTGCTTTCAGGAGGTTGGGGAGTACCAGCATGAATGTCCCATATGTCCTTCAACTCCGAAATGAATGTCACCCCAACCCTGCTTCTTTTGGTGGGTGAGTCTCTCGGGCACCTACTCCTGCCCCACTAGGTGGATGGTTCCTGTGAGGAGCACTTCCCGAGCCACCCGCTCCCACACCATCTTACGGAGGCAGAGGATTTCCCACTCACAGCACAGACCACAGCCCCAGTCAAGTGGATCTTGCTGAGCGTTTTCACATAGGAAGATAGACCTTCACGATTTTTAATTAACAAGAGAGGCCCAAGAGAACACATGTCTTCCAAGGGTTTTCCATTCTTTCTCGGTGCACATGTGGCATGCAGCAGACACATCTGCCCTGCAGCTGGCAGGAACAGACGTGTTGTTTCTTTGTCATTCCGATCACATTTCCACTTTTCTCATCTATTTATTTCTTTGCGCATCCAGACTCCATCACGTGAAGCCTGTTGGGCCTAATTCCTAAGTGTTTAACGGTGCAGATTGCCACCTCGTGTGCCTTCTCCCGTGGCTATCTGCATGTTCTCTGTCAAAGAGCACACAGCAGACTTTCAGGTGTTAAAAGACTGTTCACTCAAAAACGTCAGGCAAATGGAAGAAGGAGCACATTGATCACACTTAGGTGCTGGCCTGCTAACCAGGCCCTTGGAATAGAACATTAAAATCCTTGCCAAGTATGCATTTTAAATGGCCCTGTTTGGATGGGAATCCATTTGCGTGAAATCGGGATGCCAGAAGAAAGTCCACTGCTCATTTTCATGAAATTGGGTTGCCTTTTATTAATAAACACATGACTTTTCCCACACTTTTCTCAGCCTCAGCTCTCCCTCATCACTGTTCAGTCATCCACTGCTTTCTCAAAGGGTCCACCAGCCAAACCCAAACCTCTGCATCTCCAAGCCAAGTTGGTGGAATTGGTTGCAGATCAAGCTCACACACAACTCGACAACTGCACTCCCACTGTAGGCTCCCTGCGTTTCTTTGTCTTATGTTGGGAAGGAGGAGATAGAGGTGGCGTCTGCCTAGGAGGTTTCTTTCCCGCATCAGGTGACATAGACCTCCTCTCCAGTCAACATCGTCAACAATTAAATGTGGGATCACAACTGTGTGCCCCGGGGGCAAGTGAATTGCTTGGCTGGGGAGAGTGTCTCGCGATAGTCAGTGTTTAGAGCCATGAAAGAGATTGAAGGTAGCATTCCCATGCTCTGTGGTTTGTGACCACGTCTAACACTTCAGGAGTTCAGAGTCACAAGGAGTTGAGTGTCACAAGGATTGGCACTGGGATCTTCCAAGTGGCAAATTTTCATACTCCGGGAAGGAGAAGAGAGATCCAAAATGGCACCCCGGACCAGAGAAGGAGTGTCCCATTACAAATACCTTTATTGCCACCACCTGACCACATCATCTAAACCGTCTTCCACACACGAGACAAAGCTGACTTCCACACTCATTGCCCAGCCCATGCTGTCTCTCCCGGTCTCTCTCTTTGCCTCAGCCCCCTCTTCAGCCACTCTGCCCACCCCCCCCCTTGGAATATGAATCTATGGTGAAGGTCACTGGGGAAACAGCTCAGCAGATTTTTAGAGACCAAGCAAAAGGCCTCATTAGGAAATTTATCTGTTTTAAAACATTGCTTCCTTCCTGCCTCTGCGAAATTGAATGCTCATTGTTGTTGTTTTTTTATTTCTAATGTTCAATCACTGCGTGCTGTATGACTCTAGAAAGCCTTAATTTACTACCACCAAGAAATAAAGCAATATGTTGGTAATCGGGTCAAGTCTCATTTAATACGCTGACCAGAGGAGTCTGGTGTTCAGACCGGGACACCCAAGGGTGAGCAAGAAATTTATCTTCTGCTAAAGTAGAGAGCAAGTCAGGTCACTCTGCAGCTCTTGTGCCTTTAAAGTTGCATCCACGATTTTGTCGTTTCTCTTGGCTCGGTGACTTTGGCTGGAAATTAGCAGGCGAGTGAAAAATCGTTACCTTCACAGTTTAGATCAGGTCTTCAGTTCCTTAACCCAAAACTCTTGGAGCCAGATGTATTTTGGAATTCATAATTTTTTATATTTGAGGAAGTGAGCTGTGGTTTAGTTTATAAAACCCCTGGCAGAGTCTAGGGCAGCACCCTTAGTCAAACACGTTAGATTTCTGCAGCAATAGCTATGGGTAGTCATACTCTATAAAGTTATTACAGACTATAAGTAGCCTTGCATTCTTTCAGGTCAGATTTTGTCACCAAATTAATTTGTGCCAAACATAATGAAAAACTTCTATTTCTTCAGAGCTCTCCAGATTTCAGAATTATGAATAAGTAACCATGGGCCTGAATACTTCCCCTGGCACGGGTCCAAACACTGGAGTAATCGTCGAAATTATGCAATTGATTTTTGTCAATTTTTTAAAAGGTCTTAGAGCATTAAAACCTAGAAGGACAATCTGGCACCTTGATCTAGAAGGAAAAATTATCATTCCATTGGAGAAAAAGAAATGCCAAAGCTCTACTCACCCCAACCTTTAGATCTGAGAAATCAATGTGGCAGAAAGCAAGCACTGAGAGATGAATGGCACACTTCCGCTTTAGCAAGTAGAAAGGTTTTAAGAGATATTGATTTTAAATGTATTTGTCCTCAACCTTCTTCACATCCCATGTCAAGTGCTTAATGACAGTCAGATTAACCAATAGGACAGTGAACTGCCTGGGAACATTCACTGGAGGTAGCCCCATGCAATTCTCGTCAAGATCCCGGAATACACTAACAGGAAATAAAATGCATTTCTCCTTGAGGTTCATGACTTCTTAAATTGACAGTTGTTCAGAATTAGAAAAGGTCTTCAAAAAATTTGCTACCCAAGAGCATGCAACATGAAACCAAACAGATTGGGCCTTTTTAAGAGGAAAAGTAACACAAGAAAATTGTTTCCCATGTCTCAGTTTTCCCAAAGTAGAGCATTTGTTCAATAGCTGGCAATCATGATTAGCTAAGAAAGACGTTAATGTGAAGAAATGCTGAATCGGCAGCAGGGGAGGGAGAGAGCATATTCAGAGACTTAGTCAACACTGCAGTGAAAATGTTCATGCAGACAATCTGCCGGATGAAGTTGGTTTCCCCTTTGCATGCTCTTGGTCAAATGGTTTCTTTTTGATCCATTCACCAGTAGTGGTCCTTAATGTGGCAGGAAGGGGAGGTGCAGGGAGAAGGGGCACGCCTCTCCTCATTGGTCTGCAACAGAGGTTGATGCTGTCACCGAGTCTCCCCCAAACAGCTCCAGTTGCCCAAAGAGCAACTCAGGTGGTTTCATGAAGAGGACCTCCAGGTGGGCCGAGCTGTTCACCTGGACGAAGAAATACTCTCACAGACACTCAGACTGGGGACACCCCATGCAGGAATGTACTTAGGATGTGACGATCCCTCCCTTTTTCTCTGAGTGCACCATATCTCCTAAAGCCACAGATCCATTTTCGTAGAGCCCTTTTTTTCCCCTTTAAGCCACGGGATCTGCTAAAACCACATAGGACAGACAGACATCTCCATTTGGGAGCTGGAGGCGGCTCAACCCCTTCCTGTCACCAGCACCACTGTGGCATCTCCAGCAGAGTTATCTGCTGGAAGTATTTGCAACAAGGAGGCCGGTCTCCTGGACTACCCTTCCTGTAAGCTCTAAACTGTGGCTCAGGTGTTACGAACCAGCACCATCCAGGTATCCGGGTAGCCTTGAAGATCGTTTAAAAAACAAAAAACCAAAAACCTCCTGACCTACATATTTCCAAATCTAGTCGTTTCTATATTGTGGAATGTTTCTCTTTCCAGTCACTGAGCTACTGAATTTTACACTGATGAGATCAGTATGTCTGAACTCTGTCCCAGCCCATGATGATCAACATATGATGGAGACTGGAAATTGCAGTCATTCTTCATGAACAAAGGATGCCCAGGGAGTGCCAATCATTTTCTTCTGAAGGAGCAGACAGTCCCCAGCAACTCTGAACCCCTTTCACAAAGGTTTATGGAGCAGGTACTCTGTCAGGGGGATAAGAGAGAATATCACTTTCTTAAGTGGAACGTCAGAACAAGTAACTATAGTATCATGGAATGAGCTATGGGATGGGGAGGGGGATATAAAAAGCAGAGAGGCAACATCCTTTCATTTATTCATCTCTTTTTTTAAAGATTTTATTTGACATAGAGAGAGAGATTATAAGTAGGCAGAGAGGCAGGCAGAGAGAGAGGAGGGAGCAGGCTCCCCGCTGAGCAGGGAGCCCGACATGGGGTTCAATCCCAGGATCCTGAGATCACGACCTGAGCTGAAGGCAGAGGCTTTAACCCACTGAGCCACCCAGGCACCCCCATTTATTCATCCAACAAATATTTTCTAGGAACCTAACATGTACCAGACACTGTGGGGACACTGAGAGTCTTTCCCTGATCAAGTTTGCCCAAGAAGTAATTTTCATTGGCATATGGAAAGAGGAATAAAACTTAGGGACTCCTGTCAGAGAAGACCCTTGAGCTGGATATGAGAACTCAGACAAAGGGAGCATCACTTCCTGGTGCACTTGAACATGCAAATACCATAGATGGAGCCCACGCAAGAAGACAGTATTTGATACAGTTAACGAAGTCATTTCTCTTTACCATAGGTTAACATGATCATAACATTAACTACACTATGGGTTAACTTTGTCATTGCCTTGTAATTGTCATATGGAAATAGCAAGTTCTGTTCTTTTCTAATGTCATCCTACAGATTGGTCCCTGTGTACATTTACACACTCTTACACGCACACATGCACACATGCACACATGCAATGCAATATCAAGAGTGGGAACATTCTGCAAAAACAACACTGAAACATAATTCCTTGGACAAACTCTGAGCAACCTCAGAGCAGCTTGACCGGCCCCCCAAACAGCATCAACAATAGGCCTGTGAGCCTGCAGTCATGATTTCTGCAGAATCTAGCCCAGAAAGACCGGCCAGAAGCGCCCTCACTCTGATATCCTTGGATGCTTCTGCCAATATGGCGGCTCTTTGGAACAAGTCTAACTGTTATGTGGTTATGATGGGAGTGGTCGGAATAATTGAGGCTTCTCAATTTACCATGTCCCTTTGGCAAACCAGTCTGTGTCGGTAAGTCAAAAACACTGGATGGCCCAAGAAAGATTGATTAAGTAGCCATTAAAATTGCCAAGAAATGGGTTTTACTTATAAATTCACAGAGGATGGGTTCTTTGAAACCTCAAGTATTCCCAGGCTTGGAAATGTGAAATTATCTGTCACAGTCACAATAAACTAAGTGATGAAAGCCATTAGAAAATGTGAGGGTGGTAGGAAGGCTTTTAATTTCTGTTCTGCTTTAGTGAGACAGCAATCCTCGTGGTTTTTCTGAGCCCCAAATGTCTTCCAAAGTTTGGGAAGGCTTCCAAAGCCCATTTCCAGACAGGCATGCAGAAAGATCCAGGGAGAGGATTTCTAACTACACAGAGTAACCAGTCATTGGCACTTCCTTTGTCTCTGATCATCCACCACCACTAATGAACACAGCCACCCCCATAAATAAAAGAATTTTAAAGAAATTCCACGTTTCACATCTTCATGGGTGTTTACACATAGAATTTAAATAAACGTATCACAGTCTTTTCCATTAATGAGAAAGTAGATAAAGGGACAAACTGTCACAACTGATAAATGGCCACCTTCATTTTATCTCGAAGTCTTTCCTTCGGAGAGGCAGACCAAAGTAGACATAATCACCTGCATCTAATTTTACACTTTTTGTGCTTACAGGATAACTACACAAATGCTTTGGATTTCAGCTGTATAACTCTTCATCTTGCAATCCTACCCCCCCAGAATCGTGGGGAATGGTGGCAAAAGCTGGGATTTCATGCCCCCGGCCACTTGGTAGAGCCACTGAAAAGGTCATTTTGCCGAACAGATCCTTGTCTTCGTAGAAGACCCGGAGAGAGGGAATTCATACCATCTTCTTGTTCTCGGTACACCCACACAGGCCAACCCCTGATTTATGAGGGAGTTGATCGGTATGAATGGTGTCTAGGCTGCAAAGGCTTTCTATGAGCTCGTTGGATGGGGAGACTCCAGTTGGCTCTATGTTCATAATTTTAAAATATCCAAAGAATAATGGCTATGGACGCACTTGAAGGTTGGAGACCAAAAGGCTGTAGATTTAAAGAAAAAAGAGGTGGGGGAAAACCATTTAAATAACGAATGACCTCTTGCTCACTTAATGAAAACCAGAGTCTCCACCGGATTTCCAAACTGGCATTGTTTCACTGGTACCATCGCCCTGGGGCTCCTGTGTGTAATGTTTCTTTTAAAAATAGTGCGCACAGGGAAGCGATGGCACACGCAAACACTGCCACGGGAGAGCCTTAGCCTCTGTTCCTTTTGAAATGTGTGCTTAATCCCAAATGCATGTGGCAAAATAGTCTTGAAGGTGATCAGGTTATGTAAGGGCTCCTTTTGCCTTTACGAAAAGCAAAGCCACACATGCTCAGGTGTTGAGTGTTTCTGTTTTTTTAACTTCCCTCATGCTACATTCGTTGGCCTGTGGCTCCGATGCCTAATGTCTCACAGCCAATAGCTTGTTCTGGCCAGGGAGAAAAGTGAGCTTTCTTACCCGATTTTCTGAATGATGTAAAGTACCGTAATCAGCAGCTCCATAGCAAAGTTCCTCTCCAGGGGTCGGGAGCCCGATGTTAAACCCTGGGGCTAGCTGAAATCCAAGAACGACCCTGGGGAAATTTGGCTGCAAGTCTCCTTGGGCTGAAACCAAGAAACTTCTGGTAATGCTTAGGGTGATAGCAAATGCAAAGTTTAAAACTTTTTTAAAGCTTACTATTTCTTGACTTCAAGTAGAATCAATTTCACGTACTTCTATCCTTCTGTACAGCCCTACTCTTTCAGTTTTCTGTGGCAACTGATGAAACACAAATTCAGATTTGAGTACTGTAGTTTTTTTATCTTGTTTTGTTTTTTGTTGTTTTGGGTTTCTTTTCTTTTGTTTTGTTGCACACACAACTTGGGTTTGGCCACTGTTGTGTTGTACACCATTTTCAGAAGGAGATGGGTCCCTGTGGGGGTCTATGGTGATTTCCAAGACCATCCCGGCAACATTACTAAGTGTGGAAAGCCCAGTGTCCAACAGAAAATATCACTATTGAAAGGCGAAAGGTAATTTGTCCGGGACACGAACATTTTTGGAGACGACCCTGGAACAATGAAGAGCCTCACTCTGAAGGACGGCAAAGGTCCACTCCACTCCCGGCAGGTAAATCCCAAACTCTAGGCAAAGACTTAGACTTAATTACTTGGACTTAATTACTCCATAACTGTACACAGTAAGTTTAACAAATTGGGAGGGTTTTCTGGCCCAACCAAAAACTTCATGGTCTGTTTGTAGATGTTCACTCATCACTCATAGTTATTTCCTCCTTTGTCTGGATGGTCCTGCTAGTGCAGCATTTACAATGGTAAGTTTTGTTTCTTTTAGAATCCAGGGACCCTCATGTAAATGGTGAGTGACTATCAGCAAGTTTCTGAAAACTGTTACAAAGCTACAGATAAGCCCTCCAACGGATGCGGTTTAATAATTTCAAAAAGCCACTTAGAGAAATATGTCAAGGTTCTTTACAACATTTTGTTTCTGATTGAGTATCACAGGCATGAGGGGTTTGTAGGTATTTTGTCTTATTTTTAATGATCAACTATATTCTTTCTATATGTCCAGTAAAGGATTAGAAATAAAGAATAACTGAATTTTTAAAAGATTTTATTTATTTATTTATTTATTTATTTATTTATTTATTTATTTATTTAGCAGAGAGGGTGGCAGAGGGAAGAGGGAGAGAGAGAATCTCAAGTAGATTCCACACTAGGCATGGAGTCCTACACCAGGCTCAGTCTCATGACCGCAAGATCATGACCTGAGCCAAAATCAAGGGTTGGACGTTAAACCAACTGAGCCACCCAGGTGCCCCACAAATAGCTGAATTTTTAAAACATTAACTTTCATTTTGTACGTGTTTCAGCTTTGGTTGAGAGTGTTGTAACTAGAAATTTCACATTTCGGTTTGCTTTGTTACGGGGATACCTGCTGGTCCCACCCACTTTACATAATTTTATATAAACTTGGATTGGGTTGTAATCGATGGGTAGAAAAGCTCTAGATATCATTGATTGTGTTCCAAGATATCATTAGCATATGAATAACTCAAGTCTGTTTCAAGGTAGTGTCAAGTAGCTCGCTTGAGTAGGATTTATGAACATCTGAACACCTAATCCTCCAGAAAACTACTTTTAGCCACCATCGTTCTGACTTAGCAGAATCAGAATGAAGAGGAGAACCACTTGCAAACCATTTTCCCAGGCTTTTTCAAACCTTTCCCCACCACTTCATCTGTATTAACAGCTTCCAAATGTCCCTGAATTTACCTTGGTCCAGCATTTGGGATGTTTCCAAAGGGCTTTCTAAAATAAAGTCTTAATGTCTCCATCAGCATTTCTCTTGACATGGAAGTCTGTGCTAGCAGCCCTTTAATATGGTCTTATACTAAGAGAAAGGCCCCACCCTACAGACTCGGAAAGAGCAAACACAGAAACATTGACCCACTCTGCCCCTGCGCTGTCACAGATAAAAGGAGAAAAGCTTTCCTTAAACTTTTTATGACACGCTCAGGACTGATCAAGTTAATTCGTTGTTAGATTTGGGTTGAACAGTCCCAATTTTGCCTCCTGCCTCTGGCCCTGATTTTCTGTTAATGTTTGGAAGAATTGCTTGATTTCTGTATTAGAGGATATGACAACAACTGTGGTTAAGGGGCCAAGCTTTTGGACATATTATCATCATTCATATTTTACATGGTGGGCTGATTTTCATATAAAATGTTGACAAAGAGGTAGCTAGATACCTAGACATGTATACCTATGTATAAATATGATCAAGGAGCACCCAGCATCGATGCCATCCCATAAAAGTTTCCAGTGTTCCTAAAACTCTCACTTGCTTAGTATTTCATTTAAGCTTTATGAGACACATTAGCTTCAAGGCCCAGGACAGAACAGCAACGGAGCCACATCCATCAAAAATATTGAGTGTTGCGTCTGCCCTCCATTTTTATCAAAATCACTCTAAATCTTGCCAGTCTGTCCAACCGAAAAGAATAAAAGAATCAAGATATTCTGCTGATGCTGGAATGAGGACAAACAAGACATTTGACTCAGCCAATAAAATTGAAATGCTGTAGGAGAAAGCCAAGGGGATAAAGGAGCCATCTGAATTAGAATGCGGACAGGACTTCGTGGCCTGATTTTCTTCCTCAGTTCTGGTTACTGAGACTGAACACGAGGGTATTTATTGGTGGCATCCAAACGTCTCCTTTTTGCCAAACACAATATTTTTTCCAGTGTGGTAGTAGTGAAATGTATCTTTTGTACCGATTTTAAAATTCCCTAGCCAGATTTTTTTTTCTGGAAAAATATAACTGGATGAATACCATTGATAATCAGAAGTAGCCAGCATTCTAGGGAAACAATTTCCAAAGAACACAGCTAAATTTTTGTATGTGCTGCCTCTTAGTGTTTTCTTTTGGATGGAACAGTTAGATCTGATCATAGAAAGGCACAATTAAAGGGCTCAAGATGTGAAAGAGTCTAAAGATGTCAAAGAAACACTTGGTGATGTCGGCCTCATGCTGCTGCTATTCCAGAATGCGGTGCCTTTTATTAAGGTGCCGCAACTGCAAGTGTGGAGTAATGCACAGGAAGAGGGAGGCTGTTGGGTATAATTTGTTCAGATGAGAGTTTGCATGAGCTCAGTGACACCAGGAGGACTAATTTCCACAGCTGACTTGAGCAGTGCTTCTCCAAAATGGTAAAAGGCAGCTACCCCTAGGTGGCTCCATGTCTGATCACACAGAAAGACTAGAGTCATAAGCGAGAGTCTCCACCTGTGCTCAGTGTCCTGCATGCATGTGGTCCCACTACACAAGGAGCCCTCAGAAACTGGGAATTTTAACGTGTTCTGAACATTCCATCCACTGAATGTTGATGGATGCTCTTCCATCCATCGCTGTTAGAGACATAACAAAAAACAACCACAAGTCCCATTCTCCAGATGGCCATCACCTAAGGAAGGAAGACCAAAATGGCATTTCGATTCAAATCAAGAAATATTTCTTGAAGGCCCACTTAGGGATCCTAGTGTGTTAGGCACTGGAGATAAACCAAAGTTCCATGCCCCCATGGAGCTTGGATTCTAAAGCCATCCTGTCCAATAGAACTTTCCACGGTGATAGAAATGCTCTCCATCTGTGCTGTCCTTAAGAACAGCCACTAACCATATGTGACTATTGAGTAGTTAAAATGTGCTAGTACAAATAAAGAACTGATCTTAAATTTTTATTTAATTTTGATTTATTTACATTTAAATGATCTCATGTGGCTAGCGACTATCATATTGAACAGGATAGTTCTAGAGCAGGGCTACTTATTTGAACTTCCAGTAGTAATGAAATGTTCTGCATCTGTGCTATCTTGTAGGGAGGGTAGCCACTAGTCATATGTGGTTAGTGAGCATCTGAAGTGTGGCTACTGAATATTAAATTGTATTTAATTTTAGTAAAGTTTGTATAATTTTATTCGATTTTGAATTGGGTATTAAATGAATATTTAGATTTTATATTTTAGTAAATTTCAGCTTGAAGAAACTGATGTGGCTAGTGAGTGCTGTATTGGGCAGTACGGTTCTAGAAACTTGTTTCTCAGTATATGCTTCATGGGCCAGCAGCATCAGCTGCAACATTAGGATGTTAAAAATTCAGTGTCTGCATTTTAACAGGATCCTCAGATTAAATTTTGAAAAGCAATGGTCTATTAGAGGCAGACAAATAATAAAATAAAATAAATGAATTATATGTGTGTGTATAGTTGAGAATGTGGATTTGGATGAAGATGAGAAGTTCTGTGTGGTAGAGAATAAATCAGGGAAGTAGGACAGGGAGTGTGCAGTGCAGAGAGGTTTCGATTTTTAAAAGAATGATCAGAAAAATCTTCACTGAAGGGGCTTCTGAGTGGCTCAGTCAGCTAAGCATTTGATGCTTGATTTTGGCTCAGGTCATAATCTCAAGGTTGTGATATTGAGCCCTGCATCAGGCTCTGGGCTGGGCATGAAGCCTGCTTAAGATTCTCTCTCTCCCACTCCTCCTCCCCTCTCATCTTTCTCTCCACTCCCCTCCCTCCCTCCCTCCCTCTCAAAAAAAAAAAAAGTCTTCACTGAAAAGGTGACATTGGAGAAAAGACTTGAAAGAGGTTAGGGAAGAGGCCATGCAGATATCTACAGAAAGAGTGTTTCAGGAAGATGGAACAGCAAATGCAAAGGCCCTGAGGCAGGGGCAAAAACCCTGATGCCTTGTTTCAGGGACTGCAAGGATGCCAGCATGGTTGGAGCAGAAAGTGTGGGGCAGGGTGGTAGAAGGTGGAGGGTCTCAGAGGTACACCATGTGTGAGCCTCGTGTTATTGCAAGGAATTTGGCTTTTATTCCTAATGAGCCTGGGGAATTTTAAGCAGAAGGAATAATATGATTTGACATACTTTAAAGGGGGCCCTCTGGCTTTGTGTTGAAACAGTGACACCAGGATACAAGCAGGGAGGCTACCTAGGAAGCTATTGCAGCAATCTGAGTGAGAGATGAGAGGTTTGGATTAGACTGGTGGAGGTGGAAGTGATGAGAAGTGGTCAACCTCAAGGTATGTTCTGGAGAGAACACCAAAAGGATTCACCTAGGGGTGCCTGGGAGACTGTCATTAAGCATCTGCCTTCGGATCAGGTCATGATCTCAGGGTCCTGGGATTAAGCCCCGCATTGGGCTCCCTGCTCAGTGGGGAGCCTGCTTTTCCTTCTCCTTCTGCCCCTCCCCCTGCTTGTTCTATCAAATGAATAAATGTATAAATCTTAAAACAAAAGGATTTGCTTACCATTACATGTGGATTGAAAGACAAAAGGAACAAAGATAACTCTGAGCAAACAGAAACATATTCTAGATTTATTAATAAAGACTACAAAATAAAGTAGATATTATTTCCTGTGCTCTGCATGACAAAAACTGAAAAGGTCTGTCCAGTCCATTCACCTGTCCACACCAGCAACTGGAGCAGATACTATATAGAAGGACTAGAGTCAATCCTCCATCAAACCACTTGCCTTGTTATGCAACTTCAGCTTTTCTCAGTGTTGCTTAGGGGCTGAGAACTCATTCTCAAGCAGATTGCCTCACAACCAAACCCCCTTATAGAAATTCTGGAGTCACTCCTGTCTATTAGTTCTCTTCCCAGGGAACTTTCTGGAAACCCATACAGAGACTACTTGACACCTCCATCTGCCAATTCCCTTGGATCCTGGCTGACCCTCCACTCAGCAGGTCCCCTCCGGCCCTCTCTTAAGTAGTTTCTCCTGGTTGCACTTGCTCTTCCCAGAATTCAGTCATTGTAAGCCAACAATTACCAAAGATTTTGTTAATCATTTAGCTCATTCAGCCAATATTTACTGAGCCCCAACTATGTGCCAAGCACTTTCTTGGGTACTGAAAATGTGAAAAGAACAGACAATTCCCTATGCTTGTGAACTTACTTTGTTTAAAGAAAGACAGGCTACAAATAAATAAAAACATAACACAATATCTTGTGATGATAAGGACTATGAAGAAAACTAAAGTAGTTTAAGGGTAGGGTGCACACCCCAGGGGTGGGAGTGCTATTTTAGATAGAATGGTTGGGGAAAGCTTCTATGAGCTGGCATTTTGGCAAGAGAAGGTATTTGTGCTGTAGCAATGGGAACAATTTGCAACTGAATGCCGTTATTAGCTTCCTATTACAGATTACATATTACCCCCAAAATTGGCAAACCAATGCAACAAACATTTACTTTCTCACAGTTTCTGTGGGTCACAGAACCATATCACCACTGTGTCACACATTTTCTATCACACAGAGCTTAGGAGTAGTTCAGCTGGATGGTTCTGGCTCAGGGTCTCTCAGTTAAGATACCGGCACTGGCTGTGGTCATCTGAAGGCTTGACAGTCTGGAGAGCCCACTTGCAACCTCATCAGTGGCTATGGGCAGGAAGCCCTGCCAGATAAGTTGCTCTATGGGGCTGCTCATGACAGGGCAACTGGTTTCCCCTGGAGTGAGTGATCCAAGAAAGATAGTGAGAGATAGCAAGCAGGAAGCCACATGTTTTTAATGACCTTGTCTTGAAATGACATACCATCTCTTCTGGTGCATCCTATTGGTCACAGAGACTGACCCCATACAGTGGGTGGAGGGAGCCACAAAAGCCACGAATTCCAGAAGGTGGGAATCAGTGGGGGACCATCTTGGAGGCTTATCAAATCCGTAGCTTCCCATTCCTGAGAGCCACTCATCTCTTAGTTACTCACTAGTGCAATGGACCACCTTTTCTAATCCCTGTCTCTCAGGATCCAAGAGGAGAAAAGCAGAAAGGAAAGGATGAAGAGGAGGAAGAGGAGGAAGAAGAGGAGAAAAGAAATAAAATGAAAAGGAATTTCTGCATTTTTTTTGAAAAGTCTTTTGGTTTGGAGCTCCTGAAGCCAGATCATGTCTAGACACTCACTGCGTGTCCCAAGACTCCGTACCAGGCCTTGCTGCAATATGGCAGCCTACTCAGTATTCAAGATTCCTTTCTCCCATGAGCAGTCACTCCAAATATCCCACAGAGAAAGGAGTTTCCTAAGGATTTCATTTCCCCAAAGTTAAGAATTATGCCAAATGTTCCTCTTATAACCCAAAAGTTAGCTCCAAGACAGTTTTTATTATAAATAATTACTTTCATTAAACCTGTTTGAAGACATTGTCTATTTTACGATCCACTATCCCTTATTCGACATCTGACACTCTTAATTCACTCAGGTCTCTGCAAAATGTCTCATGCAATAAATTTCTCCTTGGGTTTAGTTCCAGAAAAAAAATTTATTCTGCAGGCAAGCTTGCCTGCTTTCTTTTAACAGTCCATGAAGTTGACATGTCTCAGTATATTTCTCTGTCTTCCTTTGTTTTCAAGAAATCCAGAGAAACAATTAAGGCCAAACTATAATCTTTCATTCTTTCTGGTTAACTAGTAACATCTACTCTTTCTCTGTATTTCATATGGTTACTCTTCTCCTTTTTCATGATGTTTGAAGTTATATACCACCTCTAATCCTTTTTGCAGTAGGCAAGATTTATATTCCAAATAAATAGTAAATTATGACAGATTCAGCCAAGAGCAAATGATTTTTAACTCAAGTTCCAAAGCTTAGGTCCATATACACAAGTACTGACACTCAGTTCCAGGGACACTTGAAAATGGACGACTCTTAGCTGAGCCCTCCAGTCTCTTGAGAATGATGCTGTCTTTTCTATGTGTTCTTTTTTGAAAATCATGGAGCCAGCAGGAGATGATTCATATTTGTCCCTCCTTTGAGTCAACTTGGATACTATTTTTTATGCCCCAAATTGTGTCTTTTCATCACAAACTTCCTGTGTTGAAGTCCCAGCCCCTGATAACTCAAAAAGTAATCATATTTGGTGATAGGGTCTTTACAGAGGTAAATAAGTAAAAATGAGCTCATTAGGTTAGGCCCTAATCAAATATGACTGGTGTCCTTACAAGAAGAGGAAAATTGGACATAGACAAATACAGAGGGAAGACTATGTGAACATACAGGGAAAAGACAGACATCTGCTGGCGAAGGAGGAGGCCTCAGAAGAAACAACCCTGTGGTCACCATGATCTTGGCCTTTTAATCTCCATAACTGTGAGAAAATAAATTCCTGTTGTGTAAACCACCAATCTGTGGTACTTTGTTATGACAATCCTAGTTAACTAATACACTATTATGTCCTCCTTCAAAGGAATAAGAACTAAAGCCTTCAATATTTTCGTAAGGGAGGTCAAACCAGAATTGTCCACAATTTGGTTTGTAGCTATGAAACCAGGCTGAGCATAGGGAATACAATGACAAAAAACAGTCATGTTAAAAATATTGACTATATCCCAAGTGAACTTCTGGAAGTGTCTAAAGCATGGGCGGCCTGATCAACAGTTCACCCCTCTGAAACTTACTGGAGTAAGGTAATGCTAATAAGGGGAAAGAGGGTATCAAAGAGAAGATATTTCTTGTTAGACCTGAAGCTTGGGCTTCTCTACTCAGTTCTGAAGTACTACAGTTGGTCATATACATTATGGCTCAAACCCACTAATTGTCATCTTCTGTTCATCTTTTGAAAGTGTTTTCAATCCCCATATGTGTTAAACTGCAGAATGGTAGAGGATTTAAGACCTTCTGTGGTCTGGGAAGAGATTCTTAATGCAGGCACCACAGGTCATATTCATGTTACATCCCATTGACACGTTCTTCTTGCTTTCCCAAGACAGCCAGAGGACCACACTGGGCCCAGAGGATTTTTGCAGCAGTATAGCTCTGCTGAAATCATGCCTGAATAATATTTCCAGCATCTAATTTGATCTTATGATCTAGTAAAGTCAGGACTATCGGAGAGAGCATGAGGAGAGGCAATGGGTGGAAATTCACAACCAGGAAAAAGTTGTCCCCTGTAGATAAGCTAAAGACACACACATTTCCTTTTCTTCCCCTCTTCTTCTTTTTTTTTTAAACTAAAGTAGTATTTCCTTTTCATCAAGGGGCTATAAATATTTATGCATCCAAAGATGGTGTTGCTAGTGACACTCTGCTTCTATTATCAACTTCAGAATGTGCTGCAGACAGAGCTATTTCAAATATTTCCATGCTATTATGTCAATGGCCAACTTTGATAAATGAGGGCCTACATCCGCTCTTTTCTGAGCTCTGTTTAAATGTACATGGTGATGTTTTTCCTCAAGATATCAGTTGAACCCATCCATGCAAAGATGCAAGCCTTTCAGTGAAGAAAGTAGGATGTTTAACTGCTGACTCAGGTATCCAGGTGCCAGACATAGATAGGTCTGAGACACTGATGGATGGTGTGTCCCTTTATCAGTGTTTGTTATGATACCAGGGCTGATAACTATAGTTCATCAGCTACTATTTTTTGGCTGGAGGGATCGGGAAGGATGAATGGTGGTCATGACAATGTCATCATAGTCATCATCATTCATCCCCTATACCATGACTGGCTGCTTCCTATAACTGCTTCCTTCATCATTTTTTTTGGAACAAAGAAGCTATGTCCAAAGTATCATGCTCACTGCTATCTCCTGAGATGACATGGACTCATGGAGTCACTGATAGCCTTGCATTAAAAGTATCAGCTCTATACATTATTGACCATATGACCCTGGGCAGGCCACTTAATCCTTCTTTCCTCAATGGCCCCATTCCTCCTGTGTGGGAATCTGACCCAGACTCTTTCTCTTGGCTATAGAATGAGAGATGATAGATGAAAGTACTTTGTCAACTTTGAAGCCCTATAAAAGGATAAGTAACTTGTCTACACTTCCAACAAAGTCTTCAGGGTGCAAATCCAAAAAGATCTTACATCAGTTTTCATGTTTTGCTCCACCAAGCTCTCTATGGTTGTCTCCAAGAAGTCCCGCTCATTTCTCTTTTATTTGCATAGATTTCTGGCTTCTTGTAATATCGCTGAAGCCATCTTCATATGCCATGGTGAATTTGAGAACATTAACTATGATTTCAAAAGTGGTAAGCTTTCATTCAACTAATGATTTATTTACTTTCTTACTAAAATTAAGTTGCTGATGAATACATTATCTATAAGGTACAAACTTGGCTCAGTGTAGTCTAATTCTCTGAAAAAAAAAAAGCCTAAAAATACAATGCTTTTGGCTTCCAAGTTGGTCTTCTATAAGC
This sequence comes from Ailurus styani, assembly GCA_002007465.1. NCBI lineage: Eukaryota > Metazoa > Chordata > Mammalia > Carnivora > Ailuridae > Ailurus > Ailurus styani. The sequence goes on along the minus strand of LNAC01000089.1, from coordinate 214,380 downwards.
AAAAAGAATTATACTGGAAAATCTTGTGTGAATTCTTACAATTTTCTTTCTTATTCTAAAGCAATCTCTATTTTCTATCTCTGAATGTCGGGATGATATTTTAAAATATATCTTTAAGTTTAATTTTAACATGTTTATGGATCAGGAATGGGCTTTGGTGTTTAAATGTATGTACTTTTCATCTACTGAGTAAGCAATTAGCTAGGCTTGGTGCAGTTTTGGAAACTTCAGAATTAACTTAATCTTTTGAGATTTAGTTTATAACACTATCAACTTGTTTAAATCTGGTTCTCCTTTCTGTGTTAGTAACATATCACTTCTTTACCCAGAGAATCTGGCTCCTGAATAGGCACAGTAATGTCACTGGGAGTCCTAGAGAACAGGAAGCCTGGGCGTCAAGCATCCTGGTGTTCTCAGCCCTGAAAAATTGCACCTGAGTTCCTTTTCTGTTCCACATGTTCTGCTCTGCCTACAACAAAGACCGAAACAAAACATGGAAGAAAGCAGTGGCATGCTGGCGACAGGAAGCCCAGGAGAAAGAGCAGATCGAGACATCTGGGCAACCCTGATAGAGGTTCTAACCATGGCTGATGGCTCTGGACACATTCATCAATGAAGACAGAAGTGACCCACCAACAACACCAAGGGATTGTGCTCAGTCAGCAATCCCAGGCCCTTAAGCAACCCTATCCCTGATGAGCAGGTCAAGAGAATAGACCACAGCCAGAAGCGGAAGAGCTGAGAAAACGCTGATTGGACTTGTGGAGGAAAGGGTGAACACCCACTCTTCTCAGGGGTTGTTGGATAGAGAGGGGAGCCCGGGCTTGTGGGTTCTAGTCACCTGTCCTTGAAAGGTCTAGAAGAGTGTTTGTGACTTGGCCTGTCCAAGATAGGTACCAGGAATGAAAGAACTATCCAAATAATGGGTGGGCATAAGCCCCTGAGTAGCCAAAGCAATCTTGAGAAAGAAGAACAAAATTGGAGTTATTACAGTCCCAGATTATAAGACATACTAAAAAATTGTAGTAATCAAAACAATATGGTACTGGCACATAAATAGACACATAGGTCAATGTAACAGAATAGAAATCCCCAAAATAAACCCACAATTATATGATCAATTAATCTATGATAAAGGGGGCAAGAATATACAATGGGAAAAACTTTCTTCAACAATATTGGGAAAACTGGACAGCTACATGCAAAAGAATGAAACTGAATCTCTTTCTTATACTATACATAAAAATAAACTCAAAATGGATTAAATACCTACATGTGAGACCTGAAACCGTAAAACTTCTAGAAGTAAACATTGGTAGTAATCTCTTTGACATCAGCCTAAGCAACATTTTTCTAGGCATGTCTCCTTTGTTAAGGGAAACAAAAGCAATAATAAACTATTGGGACTACACCAGAATAAAAAGCTTTTGCACAGGGAAGGAAACCACCAACAAAACAAAAAGCGAACCCACTACATTAGAGAAGATATTTGCCAATGACATATCCAGTAAAGGGTTAGTATTCAAAATATGTAACGAACTTATACAAGTCAATACCAAAAAATAATAATAACCTAAAATTCCATTAAAAATTGAGCAGAAGACATAAACAGACATTTCTCCAAAGAAGACATACAGGTGGCCAACAGACACATGAAAAGTTGCTCAACCTCGGTCATCATCAGGGAAATGCAAATCAAAACTACAATGAGATATCACCTCATAGTTGTCAGAATGGCTAAAATAAAAAACTCAAGCAACAAAAAGTGTTGGCAAGGATGTGGAGAAAAAGGAACCCTCTTGCACGGTTGGTGGGAATGCAGACTGGTACAGCCACTGTTGAAAAAAGTATGGAGTTTCCTCAAAAAATTAAAAATGGAACTACCCTACCATCTGGTAATCATAATCCTGGGTATTTACACAAAGGATATGAAAACACTAATCTGAAGAGTACATACACCTCTATGTTTATTGCAGGATTATTTACAATAGCTAAACTATGGAAGCAGCCCAAGTGTCCATTGATAGATGAACGGATAAAGAAGGTGTGCGATATATGTCTACAGTGGAATATTACTCAGCCATAAAGAAGAAACGAAATCTTGCCATTTACAATATGATTGGAAGCAGAAAGTAGAATGCAAAATAAGCCAGCCAAGAAAAAGACACCATACTTTGCTCATATGTGGAGTTTAAGAAACAAACAACAACAACAACAAAAAAAAACCAAGGGGAAAAAGAGACAAATAAAAAATCAGACTCTTAAGTATAGAGAAGAATCTGGTGGTTGCAGAGAAGAGGTGGGTAGGGGGATGGGTAAAATAGGTAATGAGGATTATGAACGCATCCATCATGGTGAACTCTGGGTAATATATAGAATTGTTGAATCACTGTATTTTGTATCTGACACTAATAGAACACTGTATGCTAATTATACTGGAATTTATAAATAAATAAATAAATTTCAAAATAATGAGTATAACCCAACAGAAGGAAGTGAAGAGCACATCTTCATTATATCATAACTCCACACTTTTCCCACACTAAAGTTTTCCTGATTTTTTTCCCTCAAAACATAGGTACATAAAATAATACAATAAAATGGTCTTACTGATGATACCACAAACAACGTAATGTTGATTCTTAGTGTTGATCCAGGAGAAACTTGAAGGTTTGAACATTCCATCTGGATTCATTCTAGCTAAATGAAAGTGTGCTATCTTCCACAGGTTTCTATAAGGTCAAGCAGAAGGAAACTATACTCTATCTAGTGTAAGCAGACATTCTGAACATTCACAAATAGACTTACTCTCCACACTTCAAATAATCCCCAGGAGATCCCACCAGAAGCTTTATTCTCATTCCACAGGGATGCAGAACTTTCTAGCCATCAGTAACTCTGGACTTGGACATTGAAATTTCTGAAAAGTGTTCTATTCTGAGCAAAATTTGAGAAGTATTTCATGCGAGCGAGCGAGCCATAACATTGGGAAATGGACTTGCCTACATCAGTCTATGCGACACCTGAGTGTGAATCTGGGGACAAAGAAGCTTCTATATCAGAGAACACAAGATATGTGCCATTTTAAGTTGGGTCCTAGTTTTCCTGAGAAGCTTTAGCTTTGTACTTCTGTAGAGAGCCCCTGGGTTTCTTGTGAAAGGTCTCCAGCTCCCTCCTGGGTTTCTGCAAACCCAGGGAGAGGTGACCATCACTAAGCCTAGAGTTTCTGAGCAGGAGCGGGCCTCCTCTGCTCGTGAAGCTGGGTGACACAGACAAGGGGCTAACCTTATTTTCTCATCTTGAAAGTAAGGTGAATAGTACCTACCACAGGGGATTGTTGTGAAGATTAGTTAAATTAATACGGGTAAATCAGAAGAGCACTCAAGTGATTCCACACAGAAAGTGTAGACCAGCTCCAAAGTTACCTCGTTGCTACCTTAAAAAACAGGCGTGTCCAGAGCCATCACTCCACCAGGGTTGGGCAGACCTCTCAGTGATGGCCATTTCTTTTTCGGGGGCTTCTCTATAGAGGCATTAATTTGATTTTCAGTCACCCTGAGAGGAATTCTTCTTCACCAGCCATCCTGTAGGGACCGGAGGTTCCCAACTTTAGAGTGCACCAGAATTACCTGAAGCCTCCTTAAAACACAGATTGAGGGGCCCCACCCCAGGAGCTTCTGATTTTGAGTCAGAGAATTTGCATCCCCAACAAGTTTTGAGGGAATGCCAATTTCCTGCCTCGGGGAACACACACTAAGAACCACTTACTGCAGATCAGAAACGTTAAATATTCTCTTTGTCAAGCAAACCCCTTTATTCTAAATAAGACAAGATGAGGTTGAAGTACATTAATCTATTTATGATTCATTGCAAATAATTCATTGGAATTTATTCTAAATAGTATATAAAAGTTATAAAATTGTACCTTTTAAGACGATTGTATAAATTGATTTCTTTGAATGAGAAATTCAAGAACAAAAGGAAATGGAGAAGAAACCTGCCATGTGGTTATGCATTTTCCCTTTATAGCATCACCCAATCTTGTTCGACTTTGGCTATTAATTATGGCTTGTTTTCTGTCTACTGTTTTTATTTACAAAACTAAAATGAAAAGCTGGGACTCACTATGCTTTTGGAATTATGAGGCTGCAGAGCAGATGGTACAATCAAGGACCTAGAGCCCTTTTCTTCACTTTCTGCAAAGTGCCAGCTGCAAGGACTTCTGAGATCACAGGGAGAAAGAAAATCGCATCCTTTTGATAGAAAATGAAAATCCCCTCAACATTTACGAAACTTGGAAAGGAAGTAGCTGTTCGCTTCATGATACGTAGAAGTACATGGGGCAAGGACCCAAAACTCGGAGCCTGCTTTCCATCATGTTACACACAGAGAAGGGACCCAGACATGCCAGAGATAGTCTATATTGGATGCAGATGTCCCCCAAAGAGCAAGTTTATTCTGTTAAACTGCCACGGCAACACCAGCTGCTTATGAAATCATGAGGAGAGAGAGGTGAGGAGGGTTACACGTTCAGACATATATTTACAGTGATTTTACAAACCTCATTATTTCCAAAGAGGAGCGAGATGAAAGCAGCTTGCTTATAAAACCAGACTTACCAATTATATCTACCATCCCCCCCAACTCCCTCGAACATTATTTCTGCAAAATATGTGCACTAGAGGGACAACTGAGGCAATTATCGAGAGCATCAAGAAAGGTCTCCTTTGATTCAACCAAGTGTCTGTTTGAATAGGCAGACTTAACTTACGTAAATGGAACTGAATGTTGTCCCTGTATCAAACACTCTTGGCTCAGACTTCATGTTCTAAAATGACATCTGGCTAAAGACTTCTGAGGAAACTTCTCCCAGCTTCCTCTAAGAGTTTGCTTCACTTTCTGATCTTTCTGGCTAAAGATCAACCCATCCATCCATTCATCCGTCCATTCATTAATAATGACTCATATGGTTCTGAAAAGTAGAACTGATGGGCAAATGTTTCCAGAATTTGAGGGAATTTCCCATAACTATAAAAGTGATGGAAGTTGACATACTGTCTGCTTCTGGCTAAGAAAGGTAAGGATGGGACGCAGTCAGAAAGTTGGACCATGGTTTCTTATTTGCAAGGAAGTGCCAGCTGAAGTACTACATGTGATTTTGAAAGTGTGGTAGAACCTTTACGCTTCACTTCACCGGAGACTGAAATTCCCAGAAAACTGAGCAAGAAGGAAGCTCGATGGTGAACATCCAGAGAGAGGAGATAACTCAAAGAAAGTACTCCGGATGCAGCTGTGAAACAGTCCAGAAACCAGGACCGACTTGGGGTAAGGTTTCTTCTATAGTCTATCTCTTTAAACTCTCAGAGAGCCAGGGAGATTGGGGAGATGAGTATAAACATGTAGGAGATTGACCCACTACCCATGTTATTACCTTAAAATCTTCACACAGGCAGTTCTGGTATCTAGAAATCTTCCAACTACCCCTCCTTCTCACCTGGATAACCCTACACACTTCTCCTCACAACCTGGAGCCAGTTTCCCCATAGAAGTTTCCCTAACTTTCATAACACAGGAAGATGCCCTACAGCATCTCTTTGGGTTCACCATCACATTTATTTTATTTTATTGAAGGTTTCAGGTTTCCTGGGAATCTGAAGGCTTCACAAAGCAAGGGCCATATCTGTCCAGTCTGATGCCGGGAGTAAGAACTCGTACAGACTAGCACAAAAGAAGTTCCTGAAAGACATAATGAAGGACTGGGGTTGGGGTGGAGACCTCAGACCACTCTCAAGCTGTAGCTCTTGAGGGTTTCATTGCGCTCAGGGCTCCTGCAGAAATCAGGTATCCACATTCAAATATGATCATTTGAGGATGTGTATCAGTTAGGGTTCTCCAGAACCAGTTGGAGAGATAGATAGATAGATAGATAGATAGCTCTACCAAGAGAGGAATTTATTTTGAGGAATTGGCTAAATAAGACTGTGGTGACTAGGAAGTCTGAAATCCATCAGGCAGGCTGACAAGCTGAAAACTCAGGTGTGGTTTCTATGTTATGTTCTTGAAACAGAATTTCTTCTTAGCTGGGAAATCCCAATTTTTGTTGTTAAGGCCTTCAACTAATTGGATGAGGCCCACCCATGCTATGGAAGAGAATCAGACTACAAAAGTCAACTGATTGCAAGTGATAATCATACTTACAAAATGCCTTCACAAGAACATCTAGTCTAAGCTTTGACCAAACAACTGGGCACCATACCCTAGCCAAGCTGACTCACGAAATTAATATGTATTTGACACATTATAGGAAGGACTATTTATAAAAGTAAGGGAAACCAAAATTGATAGTATATTGGAGTTAAAAACAACAGGGCTGCCATTATCTGTGGGCCTGAAAAGGTAAGGGGAGAAGGGGGAGTGAGCAATTACTGAAATATGAACAAAAAGAGTTACGTGTGAGGGGTGCCTTAGTCAAGGCACTGAATCAAGAGACCAGTGCCTCAGGAAGGGGGCCAGAGGAATGCATACTACAACCACACTCCCTCCTACCCTCCATTCTCCTGCTGGAGATTCCCAATGGTTGAACCCCACCGAAAATCACAGGCCAAGTGAAGCCCTGGGAACTTCAGAGCAGCTGGTGAGGCAACAGAACATGTCAGCAAGTCTTCAATTGGCAACCACATTGACCAAGCCAGAAAATAATCTATATCCTTTCTGCAAATTAACAATGGATCTGACTATACCTCAGATCACTGGAAGTTGCGTGAACGTGAAATACAACAGAACATTATCCTGAAGACTCAGGGACAAAAAAATTCTTTCAAAACTATTTACAATAGGAGCCATGTGAAAAATGTGGAAATCTGGCATCAATTAATGGCTCGAAGAAAATACAAACATTATGGAAATAAGAGGAAGCCAGAAGGAGAGAGACAGCTAAGGAGAAAAGGTAGCACAAAGACATAAACAGCAGGTAAATGGGACAGGGAATTATTAGAAGGAAATGAGCACTATAATTACAAAGTTAAATTTTCTATGGGAGGAAGTAAAATATAGAACTGACAATGTAAAAAAATAAAAGAAATGATACGGAAGAGAAGTGGGGAAACTCTACAGAAACAATCATCAAAGGCCTATTTGAGCCATCAACTTTCATGTTTATGGACTTTGCTGAGCTCGAACTTTAAAATGTGAGGATACAAATTCAAAGTGGTTTAGCGTGTTCCAGGAAAACTCAGTAATGAGATACCTACATCCTGATGAAAGTATTGAATTTCAAAAGTAGAGACAAATTTTATAAGCTTCTGGAATAGGTTGGAGAGAAGGTGCCTTTGGTTGTTAATCTCTGCTACTCTAAGTACCAAGAGACAATTGAGTCACATGTAATTCTGTAGCCTGTGCATTTCAATGTGGCAAGTGGCTCAAGAGGAAGACAGAGATTTCCAGTTGCTCAGAAAATTACTCTTGCATTTTGAACCGTTTCAGTTGGATGAGAGAGGAATTGAAACTTAAATCTCACATATAGTCTACATAGCATAACTTAACATAACACAGCACAACATATGTTAACATTGCATGACTATAACGCTCTCTACAAAGTAACCCAGACCACGTGTGTCTGACTCATCTACTTATCTCATCCTTTACGGACAACTGACAGTGGTATGAAAGATTTGTCTGGGTTAAGCATTCTTCTGCATTCACGCCAAACTTAGAATTGAAAGGGGTCATGTTTATCAGCCCATTCTGCAGCTCAGGGGGTGGGTTAACCTAGAGAACTTCTCTCAAGTTTCACTCAATTAGTAGCAGAAATTGTGGCATTTTTTATAATTGTCCCCAGCCACGGTTGATGAGACCTGAAATAAAAACGTTTCATTTAGTGCGTACTCCTGCCAACCATGCCTAAGCGCTCTTGGGACACTGAATGAGAAGGAGAACTAAGCAGTTTGTTTCCTTTATTCATAAAACTAGAGATGCATGGGCAATCCCAATTCTGTTGCAAATTACTTGAGTAATAATTTTTTGGCCTCCTTAAAATTCATGTTGAAGACAGTAGTGATTGGAGATTTTTAATTAGGAAAATCCAATAAATCTACTCTGGGACCAATATTAGCTATTACTGAATAGTTCTTTATAAAATGTTTCATATAGAATCTGTAAATGCTCCTTGTTAATGCTTAAAAATCAGTGTACACAGTATGATGTCAACTATGTTTCTTTAAAAGCATAGAAAAAGACAATAAGAAAATACACCTGAAGTGTTATTAACAGCTATATACTTTCGAAATTTTAAGTATAGATTTTGTCAGCATTTCTAATTTTTCTATAATGAACACGTATAATTTCTAAGTCAGAAAAAATAAACTCAAAAAATTCAGCATATCCAATATCTTCTATACTTTAACACAATCACATAAAAATTCACAGCAAAAGATGGAAAGAAAATATATCAACGTGTTAGCAGTATTTATCACTGAGTTGTAGAAATATAGGAAATTTCCTTTCTTCATTTTTGGAATATTTTAGACATTTTGACAATAATCATGTTTTTTTTTTAACATCTAATAATCATGTTTTGGATCTATAAGGGATTAAATGAAAGAAACATAAAAGCATTTCAACAGTGACTTATTTTTCTCTGAGGAATTAGAGTATGAAAGAGTTTCACTGAGAAGTGTTATGACCCAATAATAATAAAAATCATGCTCACAATGACAACAAGAAGTAATATTTACGTAAAAGGAACTATGTGCCAAGCATTACCTAAGCATTTAAATTCTTTGTCTTATTTAGCTCTAAAATGACCTTATGAGAATTATTGCCATTGGGATAAACCATTTTACAGAAGGGAATACTAAGTCTAAAAGGGACTAATATCGGGCACCTGGGTGGCTCAGTGGGTTGAAGCCTCTGCCTTCAGCTCAGGTCATGATCTCAGTGTCCTGGGATCGAGGCCCACATCGGGCTCCCTGCTCAGCGGGGAGCCTGCTCCCTCCTCTCTCTGCCTGCCTCTCTGCCTACTTGTGATCTCTCTCTCTGTGTCAAATAAATAAAATCTTTAAAAATAAATAAATAAAATAAAAGGGACTAATATCTTGTCTAACAGCTAGCAAAGAGGGAAGTCTGCATTTTAGAGCCAAATATCTGGACTAAAAGCAAAAGGATACAGATAAAAATGGAATATATGGGAAGGTCTCCCTCCCACCCAGGTCAGGACGTTTGACTGGCAACAAGTTAACTTCCAGAGGAGAAAAGCCCTCCTCCTAGACATACCCCCAACTCAGTAACATCTTTAAGACTTCCCCATGGCCTTTACCTGCACACCCACTCCCCCTGTGAATGGCCTGCATACTCACCACCTGGCTGAGCTATCAGTGCTCCTGTCATGTTCACATGTGTTTGGGGGGGAGGGGAGCGGAGAGGGGGAGAGAGGAAGAGAAAGAAAGAGGAAGAGGAGTAGAGGAGGAGGAAGGAGTACCCAGGATACCAGTGCAGTCAGCAGGCTTCCTTGACCTCCTAGTCAACCTACGATGTCTGATCTATGCTCTGTGGACCCCTTCTTTTTAGCCCTTCCCATCCTGGTAAGTCTATATTTATTTGAGATTTCTTTGAAATCACCTGTCTTTCTGACTTGATTGTCAGCATCATGATGGCCCAAATTAGGTTTCTTTTACCTATACCTTGATTTGTCCAGCACAGTTCCCAGCTAATGCCTATTTTTCTGGCATATTTATCAATAATGCCCTTTAAAGGCACCTGGGTGGCTTAGTTGGTTAAGCGTCTGCCTTAAATCAGGTCATGATCTCAGGATCCTGGGATCGAGTCCCATACTGGGCTCTCTGCTCAGTGGGGAGTCTGTTCTCCCTCTCACGCTCTCTTTCTCTCTCTCTCAGATAAATAAATAAAATCTTTTTTTAAAAAATAGTGCCCTTTAGGTCTCCAACAGATTTGGTTTGGGCCATGAATTATACGATAAGCCTTTTTGAGTTTAATTGTATCTTCACTGACTAGAGTACTTGGCACATTTTGAGAGCTTTCTACATAGCTGTTGAATGAATGAATGAATGAATGAATGAATGTCCCATTAACACCTAGAAAGCCGAGTTCCAATTTCTCACTTTTCCCAGTGCTAAGCAGGAGCTTTCCCTGCGTAGGTTTTGTTCATGATGGTGAATAGAAATGAGACATCTCGTTCCCTTGTTATTTGTGTGGGTCAGGGCTTATCCCAGGAAGGTAGAGAAACTCTCAGTTACAGGTCTAGGTATTCATTATGGGAATTTGATTTAATGCAATTGTGGGAGAATCTGGGAAGTGAAGGTCCAGAAGGGGAGCTGGATGATGAAGGAGGTCACAGATCCATCATCTGTGAAGCCACTGATTCGAGCCAACAGCATGGATCTATGAAGGGAAAGCTTATGACCAGGCTGTGGGAGTCACAACAACCTTCAGAGCATCATGGCCAGGCTTTCATTACTGCCTTCCAAAGCTTACTTTAGTTCATCTTTGGTCAAGTGCAACTCAAGACCATGCAGGGAATAGAACCCAGGAAACATCGCTTTTGCCTAAACGAGCTGACGCAGCACAAGCCAGCATGCTTTTCCTCTGCCTGCCTGCTGCGCACGTTTGCACTCTTCGTTCAGTCTGCAGCATTTCCCTCTCCAGCAGTGTCCCATAGACTTTTCAAATGATCCTGCGTCCTGTTCCTGGGAGGAAATCCTCAGGGTGCCTTGTCCCAATTCTGAGCTTTCCCCTGAACGATGAAGGAATATTTCTTCAAGTCCTTTGTGTTCCCAAGTCACATTAATGTTACTGTTTTAACATGCAAGGCTTAATTGAGGAAAGGACTGAGACTTAGGAGAGCAACACTTTTCCTAGAAAAACATAAAACCCTCCATTTAAGAGGGTGGAGTTGATGTTATGCTTCTACTGTGGCTTCTGTTTGTTTCCATAAGGCCCTCTGTTGCATAATCACCATGTATAATATAGATTTATCAGCAGGGAGGGGAAATATCTGACTTTTAAAATCAGCTTCCAAGTGAACTCAAGGCACATGGCCACTTTAGGAGTGATTCCAGTTCTGGTTGAAGGTACCATACTTCAGAAAATCAAACGGTGAAAAATGTCCACCACACTTCCCTGGCTGGGCTGCCAGATATCAAGCTAGAACTTGTGGGAGAGACCCAAGACCATTAGATGAACCTGGGAGTGAGAGTCAGCTGTCACAGCACTAACATCACTTAGATGGGCAAGTTTATTATTAGTAGTGGGTAGCCATGAACTCATATTCAGATTGAAAGGCCAATCTATGGGTATAATTTGGAATTCAGGCCATGTGTAGGAACTAAAATTTAGACATAGCAATCTGGATTTAGCTTGTGTTATATCCTTTATCTTTATGCCCTGCTATTGTGTTCTTGATCCCACTCTATCTCTGTCTGTCTGTCTCTCTCTGTCACACACACACACACCACCACCACCACCACCACCACCACCACCATTTAAGTGCTGGGGCAAAGTCTGAGAATACGGTAAGATATTCGACAAATCCAGACCAAACCAGGAATCAGCCAAACTCCATGCCCACAGCCTACAAAAACATGCGAGTGCCCTGCCTTTATAAGGCTACTGATGACACTTTGATTTACTCTCTTGCACCTGTTCATATCCCTGACTGGCAGCCAGTTTGTGTAAACTGACAGTCTCACACTTGATGAGTCCAAATGTGGGGTGACTCTATTTCCAAATGTAGAAATTCATGATGGGGGAGATAAACTGTGACGATGTCAGCCTCATGGTACTCAGTGCCTGTCCTATGGATCCCTGTTCTCCGTCCCACTGAGAAATCTTACCAGCTCTTCCCTCATGGTACCCAGCCTTTGCCATCATGCACTATGGTAATCTATGATAATCTATGTCACATCCCTCTCTGCTCAGACATAAAATTCCTTTAGCTCAGAATTTGCATCAGAATTGTCTTTTTATTTATCGTAGGCACTCAGTTAAGTATGCCTAAATAAATCAAACAATAGGTTTTAGCACCTTAACAGTACTCAACAAGTCAGTTTAATTATTGTTCTTGTCACTTATGTTACATGTTCCCTATTAGCATATTGTTTTTTCTATTTACTGGCAGTTTTCAGTAATAGAGTATTTGAGGATAGGAGGCTTCCTGTTAATTTGCTAAAGAATACAGTTGATGTCAGTTTATATAAACTCCTTGTGGGGTTGAGTCAGTGGGCTGCCAATGAGGGTGTAGATCCACAGTATGTCACTGAATATAAAATATTATCACTGATTCAGACAGAAACAATCATCACCTTACTCTGCCATTTACTAAGAGTGTGACTCTGGGCAAAGTGTGGATGAGGATGCCCATCTCTTAGATTGGCCACGGAGAAAAAAGAAGACGTACGGAGAAAACTTAGCACATAGTTCATGCTCAATGCATGGGGGTTTGGGGCATTTTTCTAAATTTCAGAATCAATACAAGAATTTTAAAAATCACTAAACCCCATCATTTGGAATAAATGTATTAAAAAGCATCATGGGGCACTTTTAATCTGAGATCTAAGATATTAAATTGAACAGGTTCCAAGAAGCAAATGATGCTTGGGTTAGGTACATTTCTAACTTTCTAATTATGACACCAAAAAGCACAGGTCTGCCCTCTCATGCGGTGCAAGGGTGTCTGTGACCAAGAGTGAGCAGAGGCCACCCAGGATGTCCATCTGACTGCTCTAATGTGAGAGGCAGTGGAGTTGGTGGCTTTACCTCTCCCCTCACCGTTGCCTCTGCATGTAACACCACCCTCCTCAAATGTGTGCTCTAGCTTTCTGTGCACACGCCCCAGAGAGATGAGTAGAGTAAATGCCATTTTGATAGAGTGTCCAGGAGACCAAGAATTCAAGAGGCGTGAATATTACCACCAGGCAATGAAGTTCCAGATGAAAGCTACAGGCTTTAGTCACCATGTCATCCATCAGCTCTGGTGCTCCTGCAGATATGGGACTGAGTCACAATAAACTATGGAAAAGACGAGATGTCCAGAATGAGGCCATTGAACTTGAATTGCTGCACCTTCTATGCTCTAACTCTCCCTATCGTCACCTTTTCTGTGTGGGATCAGATAACAATGAAGGATATAAAATAGAAAAGGATCTCCCCATCATGTAAATCATTGTGCCTCACAGGCATGATTGTTTCCCTGAAAACACCTTCCCACCAGGAATCTTTGGATCATCCTTTATGCTTCTTCCCTGTGATAGGTTTGTGATGTGTTGACTTGGCTAGGCTGAACCTAGTCTCCAGAATCCCCTTTCCCATGTGTTTGTGGTTTGGATGAGCTACAAGAGCTGTCTCTCCTAAGAGCTGGAGGATGGAAGGAAGCAACAGCCAATTTGTAACCTACCCACGCCTTCTCCTTGATATTCAATCAGACACTGTTAGAGGTGCTGCTGTGAGGGATATTTCACATGTAATTAAAGCCTTAATCAATTGACTTTATGTTAATCAAAAGGGAGATCATTTTGGGTGGGCCTGGCTTAATCAGTTGTAAGTCTTCAACAGAGAGATTAGGACTTTGGTGAGCCCAGTGGTTCCCACAGCAGCGGAGCCTGCAATTAATTCACTTCTCCCTGGATCTTTCTTAACTGATTTTCTTCTTAACTGATCCTTCTTAACTGATTGTCTGTGAGTAACAAGCTTTAGTCCATACCCATCAGGTTCTAGCCTGCTTGTGATCTTCCCTCTCTGACTCTGCCTGCCTATGGGCTTACTTAATCAGCTGCACAATTGCAAAGTCAATTCCAAATAATAAGTCCATATATGAAAGCCATACATCCTACTAGTCCTGCTTCTCCAGTTGAACCCAGACAGGTAAACCTCCTCTCAAACTTAATCATCCATCCAGTCACTCAACAAGTCCTGTTGATTCTTCTGTCTAAGTAATACCTTACTATCACTGAAGATGACACTGCCACCTGGGAAATCCAGTTCCAACTTCTCACTTCTCCCAGTGCTAATGGAGAACAACTTACCTCTATCTTTTCCCCCACCACCAACCAGCCAAGTCCATAATATCATCAACTCTCACTAGAATGACTAGATAATTTTATGACCTGCTACTCAGGCTTGCTACTCAGCAAGCCTTCTTTAACAAAACAAAACAAGACAAAACTAAGCAAAATTTTACTAATCTATATAAGAGAGAGATCACAAGGAGGGGGTTGGGGAGAGGCAGAGGGAGAAGCAGACTCTGCACTGAGCAGGGAACCAGATATGGGTCTCAATCCCAGGACCCCGAGATCATAACCCAGCCAAAGGCAGCCACTTAACTGACTGAGCCACCCAAGTGCCCCTCCAGCAATCCAGTCTTATACAGCCTACTTTCTTCACTGAAGACAGGATAAACCTCCCTAAATACAAATCTGAACATGTCAGCTTCGAGTTAAAACCCTTCTGTGGTTTCCCAGTGGGCGAAGTACCAGATCCTTGACATGCCCTAAAGGCTTCTGTACTACCCAGCTTCTCCTCACCACTTGCATCCCTTCATGCCACAGTCTACCTTTCCACTGCTACTCAGCGCCCTGAAGTGTTCTTCCAACATTCCCTAATGTTGGGCAGAATGGTGGGCAGAATAAGAGTATCCCAAAGATGTTCACATCCTAATTCCCAGAACCTTTGAGTTTGTTATATTATATGTCAAGGTGGAATTAAGTTTGCTAATCAGCTGACCTTCAGGTGGGGTGATTATCCTGGATTATCTGAGGGGGTCTAATGTTATCCCAGTGTCCTTATTAGTGGAAGAGGGAGACAGAAGAGTCAGAGTTTGAGAGGGATTTGGGAAGATCCTACACTGCTGTCTTTGAAGGTGGAGGAATGAACCATGATCAAAGGAACAAGAGTTGTCTCTAGATGCTGAAAAAGGTAAGGAAATGCATTCTTTCACTGAGCCTCCAGAAAGAACACATCTTGGCTAATATCTTGATTTTTGCCCAGTGAGATCCATTTTGGACTTCTGACCTCCAAAACTGTAGGATTATAAGTTTTTATGTTTTAAATCACCAAGTTAGTAGTAATTTGCTGGAGCAGCAAAAGGAATCTAATATATCTACTATTGGGAATTCACACAGAAGTAAAATTTCACAAGTGATGAAAAATGCTATCAACTTTTAATTTTATAAGTAAAAATAATTACTATCTACTATACCCCTATTTTCATTAATGAAAGGACTTCTTAACTTTCTGTTTTGAAATAACCAAACTTACAGAGAATTCACAGCAGTAATACAAAGAACTCTCACTTACACTTTATTCAGATTCACTAATTTTTAATATTTTGCCACTTTTTTTATCATTCTTTCTGTGTTTTGCTTTCTCAACATTTCTTTACCAGTCTCTCTCTTTTTCTGTCTTCTCCTGCATATATACATACAAATGTGAATAATTATTATTAAGAGAGAAAATTTTAACACAAAATTTAGAAGTGACACAGTCTCAAAATAAAGCAAAATCTCTTATATTTAATAACTCCATAATACGGTCCTTATATTTTCCTTGTTTCATCATGGAAAACTTCATTATGGAGCAGTACTGGTTCATAAACAAGCATGTGGAAACCATAAATTCTTATTTATGTATCTTTACTCATACTTTTAAATTTAAGCCTCATTTTCAGGGAAGCTTTATACCCTCACACTTGAGTTGATTCACCAGTTTTGTGTTCCTCTTGAAAACTGAATTTCTTAGTGTCCCCATGACATTTGCCTACTGCCCACCATCCTCTCATCTGTTAGCTCCTTGAGGACAGGAATTACAGTGTCATCTACCTTATACACACGATATATAAAAATGTAATTTTGTGGGCGCCTGGGTGGCTCAGTGGGTTAAAGCCTCTGCTTTCGGCTGAGGTCATGATCTCTGGGTCCTGGGATCGAGGCCCGCATCAGGCTCCCTGCTCAGCAGGGAGCCTGCTTCCCCCTCTCTCTCTCTGCCTGCCTCTGCCTCCTTGTGATCTCTCTCCATCTGTGAAATGAATAAATAAAATCTTTAAAAAAATGTAATTTTGTGACACCAAAAACTGAAAAGAGTGGGGAAGGAGCTGTAAAGAAACAGAATTTTAGGATTTGTAGATGTTATTGAAGTTAAGATGGTATAAATTCAAATTATACTGTTATAACTTTAGGATATTAAATATTATCTCCATGATAACCACAAAGAAAATAGGTATAGCATACACATAAAAGGAAATGAGCAAGGAATTTAAATATTCCAGTGCAAAAAATATAGTAACTACAAAAGAAGTCAGTAAAATAGTAAATGAGGGACAAAAAAGCTGTAAAACATGGAAAACAAATAGTAAAATGGCAGATGTCCTTCCTTATTGGTAATTACATTAAATATAAATGGATTAAATGCAATCAAAAGACAGAGATTGGCAGGATGGATACAAAAACATGATCCAACAATGCTGTCAACAAGAGATTCACTCTAAATCCAAAGACACAAACGTTTGGAAGTGAAAGGATGGAAAAAGATATTCCAGGCAAATAGTAACCAGGAGACAGCAAGTGTGGCTGTACTATCAAAAAAAAAAAAAATAGACCTGAAATTTTTAAAGTTTGCAAGAGAAAAGGGAAGATATTTTTTAAAAGATTATTTATTTATTTATTTGACACACAGAGAGAGATCAGATCACAAGTAGGCAGAGAGGCAGGCAGAGAGAGAGGAGGAAGTAGGCTCCCCGCCGAGCAGAGAGCCCAACGCGGGCCTCGATCCCAGGACCCTGAGATCATGACCTGAGCTGAAAGCAGAGGCTTTAACCCACTGAGCCACCCAGGCGCCTGAGAAAAGGGAAGGTATTAATAAAAGGTTCAATACAGTGAGAAGATATAATAACACAAACATTTATGTACAAACACCAGACCGTCAAAATGTATGAAGCAAATTTAACAGAATTGAACAAAGACATGGATGGTTCTACACTAGTGGATGGAGATTACCACACCTCACTTTCAATAATGGATAGAACAACAAGACAGAAGATAAGTAAGAAAATAGAGGACTTGAACAACACAATATACCAACTAGATCTAACAGACATAAACAGAACACTCTACCCTATAATAGCATACACATTCCTCTCAAGTGTTCATGGGACATTTTTCAAGAAATTGGAACCCCTTGGCCGATATATAAAATGGTATAGCCACTGTGGAAAACAGTATGGAAGTTTCTCAAGAAATTAAAAATAGAATTATCATATGATCCAACAATTCCACTTCTTGGTATATACTCAAAAGAATTGAAAGGAGGGTCTCAAAGAGATTTGTATATCCGTGTTCATAGCAGTATTATTCATAGCAGCTAAAACATGAGAGCAACCCAAGTGGTCATCAGTGGATGAATAGATAAGTAACTTAAATATTTTATATACATACAGTGGGATATTACTCAGTCATAAAGAAGAAAGCTATTGTGACATGTGCTACAATACAGATGAAACTTAATGAGGACATTATGCCAAGTGAAATGAGCTAGTCACAAAAAGACAAATACTGTATGATTCCACTCATAAGAAGTACTTCGAGTAGTCAAAATTATAGTGGTTGCCAGTGTGTATGGGGAAGGGTAAATGGGGAGTTATTGTTTAATGGGTATAGAGTTTCATTTAGCAACATAAAAAGCCCTCTCAGTATGGATGGTAGTGATGGTTACACAACAATATGAATGTACTTCATACACTGAACTATATACTTAAAAATGGTTAACGTGGTGAATTTTATGTGATATGTATTTTACCACAATAAAAATGTTAAATAAACAAAACTTTATAATCTAATAGTAAAGTTCACTATCAAAAAGTGACTTTTCTTTAAAATCTCAGCTTATCCTTTTATTTTCTAAACCAAGGTAACCAGCAGCCAAAATCACAAGGATATATCTACCATAGCACAACATAATTTATTTCATCAAAAGCTTTCCACAAAGATATCATTGGGAATATAGGCTTCTAGAAATGATTATACCAGTTTGTCCCTGTATAGAGTTTAATCATTAAACTCTTCTGAGTTATCTTTGCCTTTACATGACTGATTTCTAAACCACCACAGAGACCTAGTTATATTCTCCCCACCAAGCATCCTTCCAACCTGTGTATAATAAGAAATTGTTAAAAGATGTCAGTGAACACATTAATTTTCAAAAATACAAATACATAAACAGACTTTAAAAGACCATATGCTACTTTTCTTTAGTTTCAAACCACAGTGGATGCACTGGGAATGATTATTCTAAGTTTCTTGTGATAAACGAAATCCAAGGTGGTCCCATAAATGATAAACTTATATAGTGGAAAAATAATTTCACTCATTTCTTGTCTTATCCTAGGGTTTTTTTTTCTTTCAAATATATATAGGAGGTTGGGATAAAAAAGAAAAGAAACAGAAAGCATTCTTGCAATGTTTACAAAACAAGAAAGAAATGTTATGGTTCTATAAATAAAGAATGTTTTTGCAGTATTTCAGATTTGGCAGGACATCTGGTGTGGATGTTATCAAGGGCATTAGAAGCAAAAAGCTAAATTCTGCTATCAGTTCCCTTACTATGCTACCATATGGAAATCTTTTTCTTTTTTCCCCTTACTCTATCCTTTATTGACTTGGGGGAGAATCATATTAAAAATGACTATATAAACTGCTTCCTACCAACTCTTGGATTGCCTAACATTATGGTCTGTTTCTAGTGCATTGGCTTAGTTTCTGACCTCGGTTACCTTAAATAGGTTTCCATGCATTGAATCTTGTTATAAAAATCAGAATTGTAAAAAAAAAAAAAAAAAAAAAAAAAAAAAGTAAGAATCTGAAGGAAAAAATGTAAGGATGTGGAAGACTTGATATCGTTAAGATGTCAATTCACTTCAAATTGATCTATGCAAACCCAGTGAAAATCCCAGCAGGTTGTTTTGTAGATCTTTACATGTAAAGGAAAAGGAAATAGAATAGCCAAAAAATTTTTGAAAAGAACAAAGTTGGAACACACGCACTACACAATATTAAGACTCAATATAAAACCACATTAATCAAGACAGCAGGATATCAGTAAAAGCACTGATGAAGTTTAGAGTCAATGATGTCCCAGTAATAATAAACATTCCCAGAGCCCAGATCTTTGTTCCTCATGCCATTTCCCAATGAAAGAAACCATAATGCCTTGTAGAAATACTTGATTTCAAAGATGGGGCAAAAAACCCATAAGATGAGCCCGGAGCATCTTGCAGTGCCAGAAAGTAAGGAAGTGCTCAAAAAAAGGATGGGAGCGTGTCAAAAGAAGTCAACCTCAAGGAGTTTCCAACATCCAAATTTGGAGAAAGTTGAGTAACAAAATCAATAATGACAGATTAGATTGTAACAAACAGAATACAATAAACAATCATGGGTCCATAATGACATAAAAAATAATTGAATTAATAAATAAATGAGGCAGGACAGCTCTTCTAATTTATATATGTAGAAGAAAAGATAGGAATAGAAATATATCATTAGAGGGGCACCTAGGTGGCTAATTCATTAAGTGTCTGACTCTTGATTTAGGCTCAAGTCATGATCTAAAGGTCACGAGATTGAGCCTACATCTGGCTCCACATCCGCTCCTTGCACATGTGCACACATGCTCTCTCTCCCCTGACTTTTTCCCCCTAAAAAACAAACAAACAAACAAAAAAATGAAAAGAAAAAGAAATACATCATTAGAACACAACAATAAAAGTTGTTGCAGACAAGATCTACCTATGAATAATAAAATGTTGAGGAGGAAGACAATATTTTCCTAATCTCAAAATATCTACTCCCAAGATATTCATTAGTTACGAAAGGAGAAATAGTACTTTTTAAATGGAAAGAGCTGACAGATGCCATCTTAGCTAAGTGATCAAGGTTAGCATCACCAATAATGAGACATATTGGCATCAGGCAACCCCTGATACAATACACTGAATGGGACTCATCATCTCAGTGTTAATTCTCACCAAAACCCTGCAAATTTAATTTGTTCGTGAAAAATATTAGACAAATCCAAATTATGGGACATTCTGAAAAATATCTATCCAGTATGCTTTGAAATTATCAAGGTCCTGGAAGACAAAGAAAGAGGGAGAAACCATTACAAATTGGGAGAAAATATGGAGACATAAAAGCTAAGTGCTGTGTGGAAACCTGCACTGAATCATGGACCAGAAAAGAATACCAGTGCAAAAATGAAGAAATTCAATTAAGCCTTTAGTTAAGCTTAAAAAAAAAAAAAAGGGTCTAGGGTCTATCTCCTTAATAAAATTCCCTAGCTACCATAATGCAGTCTTTAAAAGAGTAGCCCCATGGTGAGCTACTGTGAGTATTCACTGCATTTAAGAATAAAGAATAATTAAGGATGTGTGAACAGATGCTAATAAATTAATGCCTCAGAAGGTGCTGCTAATACACACTCAGTCCAAGCATCATGTAACAAAAACAGTTTCACACGTCATAATCCATTGAACTTCTCTCAGTTCTCACCGCTCCTGAATCTGTTCCCCTCTCCTCTTCCCATCTGTCTCTTTTTTCCTCTTCTTCCTTCTCCCAACCTTCTGCACTAGGTTAATAAATAGTATAGAACTAAAATATATTTTTAAGTAACTGATATTATCAAGTTTTATAGCTTGTCTACCTAAACTTTTAAAAAGTTTCTTTCAAAATAAAAAGCTAACGCTGTATTAAGATGATCATTGTTCATGTAAACCTTAAATTGATTTAGCATGTGTGAGGTTACTGGCTCTTGATAGAAAATGTTTTCCTATCTCTGGCAAAAAGCTTAGAAGTCCATTCATTATGATGTTGTCAGAATATATTTTCACTGGACACTTTGAAATAGACAAAAAGAAGAGAGTACACAAAGATTTCATTCTTTAACATTACAAATCACCCCGGTTTTGACATTCTTATTCATAATCATGCTGTAATTAAATACAATATATAGAGGGCTAGCTAAAACATCAAAAGTAATTTTATAATGTAATGGTTCTTTTTTTCATAGAAAAGCGTAATTCTTACTTGCAAAAGAGAGTTAAATCAAATTCTTTTACATTTCATTCTCAATCACTACTGTTTCTTCAGAAAAACAAATTATATTGAGTGATAATAGGGTACAAATTAGATAGATAAGAGGTGCTCCCTCAGTAGCTACCCCACAATCTATACCAAAATTAACTTCAAGTGGGACTCAAGCACTTTCATAATCTGGCTGTTATCCTAAATGCCTTCACTGGAGGATGCAAAATGCTATTACTTCCCCCACCTCCGCCACTTTGCTTCTGATTTCCTAAGTTGAATTACCTCTAATTTAGCTCTGAAAGAGTTTGATCAAAAAAGATCCCCAAGATCAAGGAGGATATGAATCTATGTTCCAAGAATGAAGTCAAATATAGCATTTCTCAAATATGTTCGTATCAGGTTTCCTAAATCCATTCTTTCTTCATTCTCCAATCCTGCTTACATCTGGCCCTGGATGAAGTAAATGCCAAGTACAGGAAAGAGAATGGACTCCAGGTGTGTGTTCAGTGTGGGTGTGCTGGATGCAGGGCTGGGAGAGTAGGGACTGGACTGCAGGGACAGCATTCTATATTTAGAAAAGCCTGCTGATTGAAATGCCCCAGCTATGTGCGGAGCTCTCAACCACATCTTTACTATGACATCACCAAAATAACTAGACATTTGAGGAAAAACGAAACATGAAAGAGAAGGATCAAGATACAAAATTCTGAGCTATAGCAAACAATTTCAGGTACCCAAAGGACACTTATTAAATCCTTCAGTGAGTCCCTCAGAGAAATATGGCATATGTTTTACTTCACATATCTATATAATAAGATTTGGCACTAAACAGTAACTTTTAAAGACTTAGGAAACACTTACAATACAATATTGTTCAAAGAAGAGAATTGAATAGGATTCTGTTTTTTTAAATATGTGATAATGACTGTCTTGGTCAGCTCAAGATGCTGTAACAAAATACCATAAACTGGGTGGTTTGAATAATGTCCATTTATTTCTCACAGTTCTGGAGGCTGGAAAGTTCAAGATCAAGGTCCTGGATGGCTTCATTCCTGGTGAGAGTCCTCTTCCTGGTTTACAGACAGTGCCTTCTCACTGAGTCCTCTCATGGTGGAGAGAGAGAGGGAGTGCTCTGGTCCTTCTTCCTCTTCTGTTAAGGACAAGAGTCCCATCATAGGGCCCTCACCTTCATGACCTCATCTAATCCTAGTTATCTTCTCAAAATCCCACTTCCAAATACCATTGGGAATTACAGTTTCAACATAAGAATTTTGAAGGGACATAAACATTCCATAACAATGTTAAACATTTATTATTTCCTTTGTGCAAGATAATTTTTAAAACTTCACATGTATTAATCTACTTAGATCTCCAAATCATACTATGAAGTAGATCCTATTAGTCTATAAGTATTTTTATTATATATTAAGATTTTAATTAACTGCTTTACAGTTGTTGAATGACTTTAAAACAAATAATCAGTCTCACATTTAGGTTACATGTTTGTTTTTATATATAGAATTGTCTTAAAATTATTTTGACTTGGAACTTTTGATATTGTTCAACATTTATTCAAACTTAATTTTAAAATTCAACTTGTTCCATGCCTTAAAATGTCAGAAGTTAAATAATCTCCTGGCTCAAATAGTCACTTAGACTTTTTTAAAAAGCAAGTTAAGGAATCAGTGAATTGGTGGCTTACCTTATTGGGAATATATGAATTTCTTCAAAATGTCATAAGACTGGTATAATAAGTTGCTCATGGAGATCCAATTGTAGAGATCCACAGTACAGAGAACATAATTTTAATCTATTTGAATTTATCTAGAATCCTGAATGAACTTTAATTTATGAAACCACTGGTACATCCCACTTGAATACATTTGTTGAGCTATGATAAATCATGGTGACCTTTGAGAATATTGATGAAGCATTTCATGTAGCAGGTAAAGGGAGAGAGTCCATCACATAAGACAGTGCTAAGGAACTGGCCAGAATCCAAATTTATTCTTTAGGATGCTTCTGAGTTACTGTCCCAGAGTCCCTTGAGCAAGGAAGGCGATTACCCTGGGACAGGGGGAAATCAAGTCAGCTTCCCTTCTACCCTTTAGCCTTTTTATTTAGCCTCTTACTCCTAGGTGTCTTGGATCTAAGACTGACATTTAGGTCTGTCCCAAGAAGTAGACTTCTGAAAACATAAAATCCGTCCATATAGAATTACATTCAATTTTTTCACGTTGATCTCTCCAACAAGACTCTAAGAATCACTCCCTCAGGTAAAAGAGAATAAAAAACCCGAAGTCTTTTAAACAGCTTAAGTGTTAATGATAGTCTCCAAATTTTCTTACTGTTATACGTTTCTAGTGCTGTCTTTTTTTTTTTTTAAGATTTTATTTATTTATTTGACACAGAGAGAGAGATTACAAGTAGGCAGAGAGGCAGGCAGAGAGACAGGGAGAGGAGGAAGCAGGCTCCCTGCTGAGCAGAGAGCCCGACGCGGGCCTCGATTCCAGGACCCTGAGATCATGACCTGAGCCGAGAGCAGAGGCTTCAACCCACTGAGCCACCCAGGCGCCCTCTAGTGCTGTCTTTCATCAAAAATAACACTGAGCTAAAATTATGTACAGAAGTCACAATTCTGTGATACTTTGCCTGCTTTTTCTTTCCCTGGACTCAACATTCTCCCCCACGGAAGGCTGCTTAAAGTACATATAAATGTGAGTTACAGAAGACCTGGTCGGATGGCATGAGTGCCTTTCTAACCGTCAAGAGGTCTCTTCAATGTCTTTTCCTGGAGGTCGCCTCATGAATATTTGGCAGCACTGAGACACTATGACTTTCTGACCAAACAACCAAAGTATGTATTCACCTTATTGATTTGGGGAAGACCATTGACAATTTAGGAAATTATTAAAAGACATATAGGCCTTAATTAATTTCCTCATTGGAAGTGTTTCTTCTTTGGATATTACATTAATATCTCTGACAATTCCTTTGTACTTTTCTTTGGTTATTTCTCTTTTCTCTTTGTGGCTCGTCTCCCTCCATTTCTAGTTCAATTTTTACTTTTGCCTTTTTCTAACTTTTTTTTTCTCCATAGGAACTTGACTTATTTTATCTTTTTTATTATGTTATGTTAGTCACCATATAGTACATCATTAGTTTTTGATGTAGTGTTCCATGATTCATTGTTTGTGTGTAACACTCAGTGCTCCATGCAATACATGCCCTCCTTAATACCCATCACCGGGCTCACCCATCCCCTGACCCCCCTCTCCTCTAAAAAGCTCATTTTGTTTCCTGTAGTCCATAGTGTCTCATGGTTCATCTCCCCCTCTGATTTCCACCCCTTCGCTTTTCCCTTCCTTCTCCTAGAGTCCTCCACGCTATTCCTTATGTTCCACAAATAAGTGAAACCATATGATAATTGACTTTCTCTACTTATTTCACTTAGCTTAATCTCCTCCAGTTCTGTCCATGTTGATGCAGAAGTTGGGTATTCATCCATTCTCATGGCTGTGTAATATTCCATTGTGTATATGGACCACATCTTCTTTATCCATTCGTGTGTTGAAGGGCATCACAGCTCTTTCCACAGTTTGGTCATTGTGGACATTGCTGCTATGAACACTGGCGTGCATGTGACCCTTCTTTTCACTACATCTGTATCTTTGTGGTAAATACCCTGTAGTGCAATTGCTGGGTCATAGGGTAGCTCGATTTTTAACTTTTTGAGGAAACTCCACACTGATTTCCTAAGTGGCTATACCACCTTGCATTCCCACCAACAGTGTAAAAGTGTTACCCTTTCTCCACAACCTCTCCAACATTTGTTGTTTCTTGTCTTATCAATTTTTTGCCATTCTAACTGGTGTAAGGCGGTATCTCAATGTGGTTTTGATTTGAGTTTCCCTGATGGCTAATGATGATGAACACTTTTTCATGTATCTGTTAGCCATTTGTATGTCTTCTTTGGAGAAATGTCTGTTCATGTCTTCTGCACATTCTTCGACTTGATTATTTGTTTAAACCAGTCTTAAAAACTCACATATTATTCAAAAAAAGAAAGAAAAGAGGAAGGAAGCAAGAGAGAGGAGGAGAGGAGTAGGAGAAAAGGGAAGAAGGAAGAATATATATAAATATATAAATATCCACTGATATTTACTTCAACCCCTAAAACACTCCTAATATCATGACTCTCAATGGATCCTCAGACTGGGATTTGTGAGGCTGAAAACTGTTCTGTGAAGGGAAGAATTTGAAGGTTCTCTTTAGGCCACCCTTAAAGTACCCCTTACTATTGATTTACATACAATGAGAGCCGAGTAGTTTGCTATCTGAGCACCTTTTTGTAAACTATGCCCATGTTAACTGTCTCTTATCCAGATGTTCCTGCAACCTTTATGTGGAACAGGCAGTTTATAAACAGAAGCAATTTAATGCAGGCTGATAGTTTTGGAATCAAAAGGGTAGTCCCTGCAGCACAGGTGTGCTGGTACATATTTAACCACCAGCTCTCTGTTTAAAAAGCCCTAATTGTAGTGTTTGCCAATTTCCAAGATATAAATAGCCCCCCCCTGGCCAATTTCAAGCTACTGGCATTATGTCACTGAGCACAGAGTTGGGAAGAGATGCACACAGTAGGCACTCATGAATAGGCATGAGGCAGCTCTAGCATCTTTCAGCTCTCCACGGATGGATTTATTAATCCCTCAAGCACTTGTGGATACCCTGGGTCAGCCATCTCAGGTTCCATTTCTAATATCCACTCTCTCAACACCATTCTGATGCTAGGTATCCTAACTCCATGCCTGCCCACGTTGCCTCCTACCTCTTCTAGAAGGCATGGAGATGATCTGAAAATATTCCATCAAATTCCTACCACTACTACACACAAAATTTCCCAAACTCTGCGTTCACCCTCAGTCTCTCTTCCATCCTCTGAGGAGGAGGCAATCCTTCCTCTAAATTTAATCCTGTTACTCAGGAGCTCATGTCCTCAGTGTCTTTCACACTTATTCCCACTCTCCTAGAGTTTTAATCCTTTTTCTCTATCCTTTCTTTCTTCACAGCATACAAATATACTTAAGACTTGCTCTTGACCGTGGATTAAAAAAAACTCACTCCCACTTCCTTCTGAAAGATTATCTCTCTCAGTCTTTTCCCATTCTTAGCCAAGCTTCTTGAAGGAGTGCTGTGATAGGCAGAGACCCAAAATGGCTCCAAAAATGCCCAATCCCTGCGTCCACACCCTGTGTCATCCACAAGACATGTAATTTGATGGATCTCGGTCCCATGTTAAGTCATCTCACATGCTCCAAGGGACTTTATGAATGGAGATTATCCTGATGGACCTGACCTAAGCACATGAGCCCTTTAAACATGGGTCTAGAAGCCAGTGACAAAGGCGTCCATGATTTGAAGCATGAGAAGTATTTGATGCACCATTATTGACTTGAACATGAAAGGAGCCACAAAGCAAGACATATGGCAGCCTCAAGGAGCTGAGAGCTTAAGAATTTCCTAAGGATAAGGTGGGTTTTTCCTCAGAGCCTCCAAACAAGATCTCAAGCTGTCCGACACCTTGATTCTTAACCACAGTGGACACTGAACACTTCTTTCTACTGAAGGTCTTGTTGTAGATGCCCAAAGAGCCAATTATGTACAATTTTACAACATATGAGTAAAGCCAATTCAATTAATGTTTATGACTGTCCCCCCATAATATCCATGCTAGGATTTGTTACTTTCTTCCCATATTATTTTAATATATAAATATAAAAACAGGCCTCCATTTGGAACTCCCAATATGCAGGTCCAGCATTGTGCTCAACACTGTTCAGAAAGTGGAACCTCCCCTTAAGGAGTTTACTTTCTAGTTGAAAGAAATAAATATATACCCAGATAAATATATGAAGAGAAAGTGATGCATTATTACAAATGGAAACAAATTTCTATAATCTCACATACAAATTTAGGTATGCATTTCAGAGAAAGGGGTAATTATTTCTTGCTAGAATAACACAGGAGGTTTTATCAACAAGGGGGACCAAGATCCTTGGTCTGATGGGTAATTGAGCTAAACAGTATTTTCCATCACCTCAGTAGAAAGCCATGGTATCACTATCACTTTCTAAACACGTTTCCTCACAGAATGCCCTGGTTTCAGTTCAATTCATAAAAACCTTCTTTGGAAATTAATTACTATTCTCAAAGGAAAATTTCTGCGTTTTTAACCTTACAAAGCTTCTTACATTAACAGATCATGGCAGAGTAAAGAGGACCCATTCCTTCCTGTCCATGGGACCCAGGCCTCCTGGAGTGAGGTCACGTGCAGACAGAATGGTCCCTCAAGCAGGCATTTCCCAGGCTGAACAAGCAGTTCACTCTTAGCAGTCAGCTGAAGAGCTTCCAGAGGAGTCCATGGTTTCCTTACACATCTAACCAATCCCCATCAGCAAATAAACTTTCTGGACATGTTGCTTGGGAGGAAAACCAAATACGCCATTATTATTCATTAGCACCTCACCTGTAGAGAATTTCGCGGCTCATCAGCTCTTACTGGGGGCTTCAGAGAACAGGGTCTCTAGGGACCAGGGAATAACATGACAGGGTGAATCAGGTGGGGGAGGAGGAGGGCGGATTTAGGAACAGGTCTGGATGCTGGGACACGGATGAGTACAGAGTATGTTGGGAGAGACACAGTAGGAAGCTTCTCTGGAGGAGAAGAAATTATAGAGAAGAGGAGGCTGCGGGAGGGATCAGTTCCAACCGAAACGGAACCTTCTGCAGGTGAGCAACACAGGCTTACAAAGGTATTGAAGATCCCCTAAGATCATACAAGTGACAAATTTGGAGACATGAGTCAGAATTAGGTCCTTTCTCTGTCATGCTTCCCTCTGTTTCTAGTAAGCCTGTCGAAGCAACATTTTCTTCTGAGACTGTATGCTTCTGAATCATGAGAAACGATCTAGCCTCACCTTATTTTCCCTGGCAGCATTTGGCCCGTAGGAGGTGTTAATAGATGTTCGTGGTGCAGAATGTGTTTTTTTCTTAATCAAGAGCATCTTACTCCTGTTCATGCAGCTCTACAAAATCTCTCCTGCCAATGGTCACACACACACACACACACACACACACACACACACACACACACACGGGCACATGCCTTTTCACCGGTTCCAGGAGAAATGTTTGGCTCTTGATTCCTTATGCACAAAGAACCGTCCCAATCTGGGCTTTTTTTTTTTTTTTTTTTAACTTACCATTTCTCCCTTTTTGTTTACTGGTATATACTGTCTCCACCTGAAAGTAATAGAATTTGCATCAGTAGGCCCAAATTTACCTACGTACTAGAATACATTAAGGAGTTAAAAAAACAAAAACAAAAACGATGGATACTGCTGGGACTCTAGCTTACAGATTCATTTTTAACTGGTCTGGGACAAGGTTCAGGCATTAAGACTCTTCAGGGGTCCCTAACTAATTTTAATGTACATCCAGGACTGAGTACCACTGATAGGAATTTTATTGATTTCCCACAGAGAAAACCCCATCTAGGATTAATGAAATCAGAATCTCTAGGGGTGGGGGCTCAGGGAGCAGTATTGCTTAGGGCTGTCTCATGTGATTTCAGCGTGGAGCCGGCGTTGAGAATCTCCATCAAAACAATGGGTCTAGGGCTCCTGGGTGGCTCAGTGGGTTAAAGCCTCTGCCTTCAGCTCAGGTCATGGTCTCGGGGATTCTGGGATCCAGCCCCGCATGGGGCGGGGGGGGGGGGGNGGGAGCCTGCTTCCTCCTCCCTCTCTGCCTGCCTCTCTGCCTACTTGTGATCTCTCTCTGTGTGTCAAAAAATATATATATATTTAAAAACAATGGGTCTAGAACAGTAGCACATACAAGAAATACCCAAGGAGATTTGTAAGACTATGAATTCAAGTCTCACCTTCAATGTAAATCAGGCTCTTTGGTTTGCAAAACTCCCACATCTGTCACGGCTGCTGGGGGAGGGTGGGCGGCATTAGGGGGAGCAGGCCAGGCCTAACTCACTTGCTTGAACTCCTCACATGCAATCAAAGGTGGAGATCCCGTCACTTGGAACTGCTGCAGACAGAGAAGAAAGGTCCCCAGAGAAGCCCAGAAGAGGAGCTTCCGGAGAGCTGACAAGCAGGATAGTGCCCTGCATACGGGCTTACATGCTTCCGGGGGGGGGGGG
>LNAC01000089.1:112653-185015 GCA_002007465.1 Ailurus styani | reverse complement strand
GGGGGGGGGGGGTCTTCTGAGTGTTGGTGTCTGGGAGGGACATCATTGCCTAAGGCGGAACAGAGTTTACTTCTGCTAACAGTACTTGTTGAATTAATGAATCTAAGGAAAGTTGTCTAGGGGCCTGAACCTCTGGGCACTGGGTATTTATCTGAGCAATGGGAGTTCTTATGAAATTTGTTTAAAAAAGTTTATTGGTAATAAACGGGTGCAGTCAACAGGCCCCAGGTCTGATGAATTTCAGGCCTGGCACTGGACACGCTGCTGCTCGTGACAAATCAAGAGAGGGTCAGCGCTGAGTATCCAGCATATTCTGTACCTGCCAACCTGCTCACTGACCAAGTGGAAGAGACAGGCATCACCACTGCAGTGTGAATTCACTGCAAGAGCAACACGGCTGTTTTCCAGAAGCACGCCCTTGGCCTGAGCAGGTAAGTGAGAACTGCGGTTTGTCTAATGCATAACCAGTTTCATAGAATTCCAGCAAAGTGTCAAAGGGATTGTTGAGACTTTCTTAGCATCGCCGTGAGTGCCCGAAGAGAATTCCTTCTCCTTGTGGATAACAACACATTTTACAAGAAGTCGCCTCTCATCTCGGGGCTACGTATTTCAAACCCTCACCTCTATTCCCTAACTGAATGTTGACTCCTTGGCCTAAAAGTACAAAGAACTTCTGTTGGACAAGCTAACCGCTGGAAATATGACGGCTGCCAGCTGAAAGAAATGAGGTGTGTACACAGACCACATAAAACAACGAAAGCAATTTAACGACAAAATGTACAGGGTAATGAGGAACAATTTTTGCAATATTGAAAGCATGTGAGTGGCCTGCTGCTTTGGGCAATGCTCTGCAAACCTTGGCGTTCACGCAGCCTGGCCTCAGAGCCCCTCTGGATGAGGCCTGGATAACCAGCACCTTCCATCTACAAAATCAGCCTTTCTGGACAGACCGTAGAAGGTCAAGGCAACCATTACAAACCAGAACTCTCCAGCGCTGCCATTTCCTGCTGATTCAAAGAGGCGCAAAACCAAGGGACGATTTGCAGTTGATTAAGGGGCCATTGAATTAACAGTGTTATTCCTTCTGGTTAGATTTGCCATTGTCCTTTTGATGAAGCACTTTGTTGAACAAGAGCGCCATCTATGGGAGAAATCAGTTACACTGACATCTACCCCTAACATCGTCCTGATGATTACAATTTACATTGGACCGGTGGTTCTCCGTGGGAGGTGATTTTACCCCCCAGGAGACATCTGGCACCATCTGGGGAGATTTTTTTTGTTGTCACAACTGGATTAGGGCATCTAGTGGGTAGAAGGCAAGAATACTGCTAAACATCCTACAGAGCTCCGGACAGCCCCACACGACAAAGACTTTTCCCACCCTATCAATAAGATGGAGAAATTCTGGGACACTTAGGTGGCTCAGTCGGTTAAGCATCTGACTTCAGCTCAGGTCATGATCTTGGGGTCCTGGGATTGAGTCGGGGTCCATGATCAGTGGGGAGTCTGCGTGTCTTTCTGCCCCTTCCCACTCGTGCATGCTCGTTCTCTCAAATAAATAAAATCTTAAAAAACAATGAATTAAATAAAAAAGATGGAGAAAGTCTGCTTGAGACAAGAGAATCTGTAAAATTTATGCTTACAGATGGGTTCCCTGGGCAAAAAAAACAAAAATCATTTTTGATTTAGATCTTCCCCTATTCCCCGACCACCGCACTGAACTCCTCATCTCCCTGCCTTTTCCTGTTACTCACGGATGTGACAAAGTCTTTTACCCTAAGGTGTTAATGAACGACTTAATATGTTAATCTATACCTGGACTATTTGAAAAAGGAAACTAGACAAAGAGGATGAGACTTAGGCAAAATAAATAAATAAATAAAATAATTGTAATGGTAGAGTTTTAGGTACTGATCCCTAAATGGGACTGATGCTTTGGTTTCAAGTTTTCTCCTTGTAGCCTTCCCACAGGGTGATCCTCCCACGATGGCTGGTTAAGTAAATGAAACGATATCACCTGGTGTTCAGACCACTGTAGTAGACCTTACAGTTGTAAAAAGTCCTTATGGTAGGTGCACAATACCGAAGAAAAAAATCAGCTTTCATGGATTCCCTACTCAACACCTGCCATTCAGCAGGTTACCGTTCATTCAGTGCCTCGGGCAGCAGTTTCCTAAAGGGATTTTGGAGAACGAAAAACTAAGTCAGCTTCTGAGAGATTTTCTTTCAGTCCACAGAGAAGCCCATGTACCCCTGAAGTTTACAAGAGAGCAGATTTTTATAAAAATATAGTCTTGGGCCAGGGCTTTCTGTCCTTGAGGCCTCCCATTGTGGACTGTGAATAAAATTTGCAGCTTCGTGCTTCAGGATTGTCACAATCTAGAGTGCTTTCAGAGACCAACCCTTGCCCCATCGAGAAGGATCTTTGTCCCGGCTGTAGAGCCTGCCGCTACGACATCCAGGGAACCCCACTCTCGCCACTCCACCTCCCAGAAAAGCAAAGGATCAGCTCACTTGTCTGAAAAGATGAGTATCTTTCCTCATCTACGTGGGTTTGTGTCTCTTCTCCTCTCTCTCTAAAGACTAAGCATTAAATTCATCTCATTCATTGAAGCACAACCTGCGGGATGAAGCCATGGGAATGAAAAGGTGCAGAAGAGAGAGTCCCACTCCATGAGATAACCAGCAAGGCTGTTCTATCTGCATTCCCGGACTCCATTCCATTTTTCCATGGCGGCATGGCGGCTGGCCCTGGATAGTGCAGTTAAAGGAAAACAGGCATTCCTGAAAGTTAGCAGCTCATTTTTTCTGTCATTAGCAACAGCAGAGCAACTATTAAACCCTGTAAAAGTCACTAAGATCTTGTCCACATTTCCTATAGAATATCTAGATTTCTTTATCAACACTGTACTAGGCAAAGTAGATGGTGAGAAGTATTAGAGTCCTAAAAATTCATATTAAATGAATAATGATTTAATAACTTTCTTCATCAAGTGCCATCAGCAAGAAATTGTACAGTTTTATGGGAACCCTTGATTTATTGGTAGTGAAGATTGCCTCAGCACAGCCAGCTTGCCTCATAATTTGTGGGAAAGAAGCAAGATTAAAAAGAAATTTGAAGGGAAAAAATGAGTTGAGAAAAATTGGCAACAAGGCTTGTGCAATATTAATTGTAATTGAGAAGAGAGCATCCCTGCTGAATCTAGGGCATTTTTATGTGTCAGGTGCACTAATAAAACCAGTGTCCCCCAAATTGTCTGATGTACTGCTTCCGGTCAAATGGATCTGTTGAGCAGTGAATATTAAAATGGTATTTTTAGTAATTACAAGTGTAAAAATATAAAATAGAAAAATAATAATGCAATACCCACAAACACCATAAACTGTGAAAGGTGGTTTGTTGCTCTCTCCCAAAGTAGAACTTGGCGTGATGGTTGAAGGAGTGTGGGATGATAGAAAAAAATGAATATAAATGACATACATAAAATAAAATATTGAAACATTTTATCATCTTTGTTCCAAGGACAAGAACTTTCCAGATTATCAAAACACTCATTCTAAGACCTAAATGTAATGAACAAAAAGATGAAGAAAACTGGCCAGACTGCTTCTATTCCTAAGAGATTGGCTTACAGCAGTTCAATCCTGGACTATGGAGTTGGAGAAGATGAGAAGTCTTCTTACATACTCATAGTTGTGTTTAATGATATTATTTGCTAGTCAAAATGTGCTGAATTCTGGTTTGCTGGAAAAAATAGCTCAGTTCTTTTTGCTGTATAGAAAAAATGTTTTAATAGATATTAATACTGTGTCTACACAGGGCTTACATTACCAAGAATATGGTAATTGCTTTTGTTACCAGTAAATCAAGGTTAATAGTTAGACAGTTTGGAGCAATTGCTTAGATTTCTCATGTTCTATTTGGAAAAGTAAAGTTACTAAATCATAACCCATGTGTTATGAGTTTATAAAACACTATAGTTTCAGTGACATACCTTATATACTTCAGACATGAAAGGCAGATTTTCTACTTAGACTCTTTCAAACGTGTCATGGAGGATCAAAGTTGTAGGAACTGTGGATTTTACATTCATTTCTGCAGAACTCTGGGGTTGGAAGAAGCCCAAGATCATCCAACCAGTCCACACAAGTTCAAGGTAGCCATGAGGAGACAGAACTTTCCAGGGCTGTCCAACTTGCATGCTATTTCTTAATGATGCCTACTCTCATGTACCCATTGAGTGTCTAACTGAAGATCCGAACACTTCCTACAGTTATCTGTTCTATTTAGGGATGGATTTAACTCTTAAAAACAGTGGTTTTTTACACCGATCTCAGATATTTATCTTCCAGTAATTATCATTGTCAACACTGGCCTTAAGATGCTTCCTAGGGACAAATTAAAAATGTGTGTGTGTGTGCATGCATGTGTGTGTGTGTGCATGCATGTGTATGTGGGGGTGTGTGTGAATGCTCATTTCTTCAGAGATGACCCCTGCAATATCTGTAGACGATTAGCCAGCTGTCATTGTTCATGCCCCTACTCCTTACCTTCAGACTTTTCTCAACAGGCTGAATGACTCCATTTTTTCATATAACTTAGAATCAATTCTCCTTTCTAGTTTTCAGGATTCACTCTAATAATGGGTTGGCCTCTCTGTTTCAGCACATGCATTTAAAGTGTGAAATCCAGAATGGCAGCAGTAAGCCAGTGGCCTTCTGATCTAGCAAGCAGAGATGTTCCCTCCTCTTTCTTTTTTTCTTTTTTTTTAAGATTTTATTTATTTATTTGACAGAGAGGGAGAGATCACAAGTAGGCAGAGAGGCAGGCAGAGAGAGGAGGAAGCAGGCTCCCCGCTGAGCAGGGAGCCCGATGCGGGCCTCGATCCCAGGACCCTGAGATCATGACCTGAGCCGAAGGCAGAGACTTTAACCCACTGAGCCACCCAGGCACCCCCTCTTTCATTCATATTTTTAGCTCAACAAAATTTTATCAGGCAGCTACTATGTGCTGGACACTCGGCTGTGTGTTGGAGGTACAATAATGCACAGCAAGATGCAGCCACTGCTGTGGTAGGAAAGCTTTAAATAAATACACACCAGGAGACATAAATTACTGCTTGTGATGAGTGAAATGAAGACAATAAATCTGGGTGTTTTAAGCAAGAATAACAAGGAGAGAGGCACCTGGCTGGCTCAGTTGGAAGAGCATGCAACTCTTAATCTTGGGGTTGTGAGTTCGAGCCCAGTGTTAGGTGCAGACCTTTCTTAAATAAATAAGTAAAAACTTCAAAAAAGGGTGCCTGGGTAGCTCAGTGGGTTAAAGCCTCTGCCTTCAGCTCAGGTCATGATCTCATGGTCCTGGGATCGAGGCCCGCATCGGGCTCCCTGCTCAGCGGGGAGCCTGCTTCCTCCTCTCTCTGCCTGCCTCTCTGCCTACTTGTGATCTCTCTCTCTCTCTGTCAAATAAATAAATAAAATCTTTAAAAAAAAAACTTAAAAATAACAAGGAAAGTTTATCTAAGGAAGTCCCATTGAATCTGAGACCAGAAAGATGAATGAGATTATTATTTTAAGATCTATTTATTTGTTTATTTGACAGAGGGAGAGAAAGAGAGAGAGAGAGCATGAGCAGGGGCAGCGGGAGAGGGAGAAGCAGGCTCCCCACTGAGGAGGGAACCTGATGCCGGCTTGATCCCGGGACCGCGGGATCATGACCTGAGTCAAAGGCAGATGCTTAACCAACTGAGCCACCCAGGGGCCCCAGATCATACTTACTACTGTGTGAATTGATAGATTCTATGGCCAAATTAATTTTGAAAGCAGCTATATCAACATAGGGACTCATTCTGACTTTATTCTCATATTATACATTTTTACTCAGTCTTCAAAAAAATATTTATTGAGCGCCTATTATCTTAAAACAAATAAATATCAACCTACACGGATAAATATTTTAAACAGACATGTTAAGCCCCTCTAAGGCTCTCTCTGTCAGGGTGGGTGTACATGTTAATGTAATCCCTGCTGTCAACTTTTCAAAAAATACCTCGGATAAGTAAGGCAGTAGAAGACAAATCATTCCCTTAATAAGCCTTTCCAGGAAACTTGCCCGAGATGGAAGTCAATCTTACTGGCCTCTAGTTCTCAAAACCTACCTTATGCATCTTGTTGCAAATTGCATTAACATTTTCTCTCTTTCTAATCTTCTCATACTTGTTCCTTCTTTGATTTATTCCACTTTTCATCCTGGCCCTCAGGAACACAAACCACTTTTGTGTAAATTAGGATGTTTCTACTTTCCAGCAAAGGAATTGAAAAATGGGTGCCCTCCAACAGACCAGATAGGAAGAGGAACCTTTCTTCTGAGCCGTCACAGTCTCTGCAGGGATGATGTCTGCCCACTAGCAGAGAGCTGATTATATTTCAGGCCTTGCTAGACAACTTCCTTCTGCCATGTTTGTGCTCAGCTCCTATCCTAAGGAACACCATTCCTTTTTTTCACAATACCTCAAAGATTATGGAAAACACTTGATCATTTTCATTTGCAAGCTCTTTCTGTATAGCAATCTGGAACATTGGTTTTGTCTTAACTTTTACATTTGCCCTTTGGAATAAGTCATCAACCTTTCCAAACCTGATATCTACCATATATAAGGTGATGATATTAGTGAATAACTTCCTCCAAAGAATTTCTGTAAAGATTACATGAGATAATTCATATAAAGCACTTAGCACAATGCCTGGACATTGTAAGAGTCCAATAAATCACAGCTATTATTACTTCTGGTCGTTGGAAGGCAACTGTCTGAGCCAAGAGTGTAGAACAGCCAAAGTTTCATTTTCATTTATTCATACATCTTATATATTTCAATCCCCACCTACCAATGG
Source organism: Ailurus styani (assembly GCA_002007465.1). Classification (NCBI taxonomy): domain Eukaryota; kingdom Metazoa; phylum Chordata; class Mammalia; order Carnivora; family Ailuridae; genus Ailurus; species Ailurus styani. The sequence continues at coordinate 178,121 of LNAC01000089.1, read as the reverse complement.
GGGTTTTCCATGTTTAAAATGCAAATAAAAAATGGAAAGCAAATAGCTCTGGAAAGTTGTGATTTTATTGTCATCCAGCAATATAATGCAATTATACCAGGAGGACACAAGCCATAAATCCATCCTTTCTGTGAGCATTCTCTTCTAAAGAAAACTTAGAAAGTCACTGTTACTGTCCATTTGGGGTTGATACAGAAAGTCCAAGATCAAAGCACCACAGATTTGGTGTCTGGTGTGGACCTGCTTCCTGATTCATATGAGCTGTCTTCTGACTATGTGCTCACATGGCAGAAGGAGCAAGGGATCTGTCTGGAACCTCTTTTACAAAGGTATTAATCCTGTTCGTGAGGGCTCTATGTGAGGGCTCTACCTTCAAGACTTAATCACTTCCCAAAGGCTCCACCTTCAAATACCATCATACTGGGGATTAGATTTCTGCATGCGAATTGGTAGAGGTTGCAGCGGGAGGGCACAACATTCAGTTTATGGCAAGGATTCTCATTGGCTCAACTCCCAATTCTTGAAAATATAACCTTGGTTCCTTCTGTTTGGGGGCTACATACTCAGAATTTGAGTTTTAGGAATTGCTCAACCCTCTTGAGCTTTTCCCCATCAAATTCTCATAAGATGCAATTATCCATTTTCTTAAATCTAGATTTCACAGTTGATAAGTCTTTTCTTCTTCAGCTATCAAAATAAAAAAATTCCAAAGCAATATAGACATGTTCTTCAGTGATATCTCTAACTTCCTCCTCTGCAATTAAATCCCCCTTGTTCATCAGAACCGAGGCCATAGGACCAATTCTCCTATTTATTTCTCCTCTCCTTGGAAAAATCAACTTGTAAGAAAAGTTGGTCAAGAATGTGTCAGACATTCTACTTTCAGCCCAGTGATACTCCAACAGATAGTCATGGGATTGAATTCCCTCAAAGATTCTCTCACTGGTCCCAGTTTAGTGACCTGTGGTCTATGAAACATCTTCCATTTCCTCCATCTGGTCAAGCTATCCATGGTATGCTCCAATAATAGCAATCTTATTACTCTCTCCTTTTATCCATCCCCACGAGACATGCTTCCATTTTTGGTTTTATAGATTTCCAAACAGGTATGTATATTCTTAATTATCTTAGATGCGATTTTTGACTATCACTAGGGAGATGACTAGGAAAAAAAAAGCTGAATGATGTCCTGGGTATTGAAAGGGCTGTCCACACGAGAGTCAGGTGGGAGCTAAAGGGAGTCTGGGGACTAAGCCAGGCATCATGTTTTCTGAACGTTTAGACCTGTATACCAACTACCCCTTTCTAAATCCAAAATGACCTCCAAGTGCCTAAAAATTTCAAGACTGGCCTTAAACCCAAATCCAAGGGAAATAAAATTTCTTTTAAACTTTGTGCATCATTCACCCAATGGATATATACCTTCTGCCAACTCATCTTTACTCTTTCTATCCATTTGTCAAAGTCTGATCTTCTAAATCCCATTCACTGTACATTGTTAATAGCTGTTAAATTATTTAAAGGTTAAATTTATTTTAACAGATCTCCAAGGTTTAACAGGGGGTATATATCTTATCTTAGAAATGTGGGCATTTGTTTCTAAAATTACATAGGATGGGATCAGCAACAAAAAGAAAAGCAGCAGAAAGGAAAAGAAAATGCCACCAAAAACTTTAAGACCCTCAATCTGCTTCTGATATGTCAATTTATCCAATAATAATAGCGTAAATATCAAATAGCTCACCTTCATAGAGTTCTTTTTATGTGTCAAGGATTATATAGGGTACATCTCATGTTTTGTTGCCTCTTTCCTTTAAAGCAATCCTGTGTGATGGGCAGTTCTCTTATTTAGTTCTATTTTGCATTTGAGAAATTAAATAAGTTGCCTAAGTTCCCTCCTCAACTCCTAGTTAGTTATCAGCAGAGATGGGAATTAAACTTGACCTTAAACAGGAGGTTCTAACCACCAAAGTGGGTTTCCTTTTGCCTGCCCAGGACATAAGGTCTTTGGCAGGTTTTCTACAGCATTGCATATTTGTTCTGTTTGGAAGACTTTTAGATCTATTGATTTAATAACTTGTTCATCAGAGTGGCCAAGAGTTTCTTTCCAAGGCTGTGCATAGCAGGTAAGAATAAGTTTCCTCAAATGAGTAGCTATTCACAAAATATTATATGTTTATATCATGCTCATGAGACAGTGCCAATTAAAGTGAAATAAAAAAGAAGTTCTTATCAGACGCTTTTTTCTTTTCTGTTGTGTTCCTTCCTTGGTTTAATTCTTAAATTGCAAGGGATATTTCGACTAGTAATTTTAGCCTTTACACATCCCTTTGAGACTGGTGAAAGATACAAAATCTTTTTGTAGAAAAATCTCTATGTTCCATGCAAAAAGCTATCTAAATTTTGGAAGATTTAGAGAAACCTAAAGAAGGCTCTCTGGGGAGCCTTAAGAATCTAAGAAATTCATATTAAATAATTCTAATCGAGTAAAATAAGCTCAGATTTCTCTCTTGTATCCAGGAGAACACAAGATATGAGAGACCAGAAAGCATCCTCTTCTTTCTCCACCACCTCGGCCTCTCAGGCTGAACCCTGGGAAACCCCAGCCCATCATCAGGATTGCCACACTCAGAGACACAGGGTCAGTCCTGTGCAAGCATGGCCAGCCAGGCAGGAAGGTGGGGATCGAAGTACAGCTTGTGTGTTGTTCGCCAGAACATGTAGCCTAGCACTGAGCTACAACCATCAAGAGTTGGCACCTTTTTCTAATTTGCACAGACATTTGTGTATGAGTCAATCAGTGCTCTATATGGCCACCCGCACCCTGGACTATACAGCAACCAGAGATGCCCTGACTTTGAAGAAAATTCCCTCAGTTGCAAGTCAAAAACCCTACTCTTCACAAAAGTTAACTCAAAATGGTTCCAAGACTGAAATTCAAAATCTGAAACCATAAAACTCCTAGAAAAAAACCGAAGGGAAAGCTCCTTGATGTTGGTCGTGGCAATGATTTCATGGCTCTGCCACCTAAACCATAAGCAACAAAGCAAAAATAAATAAATGGGACTATGTCAAACTAAAAAGCTTCTGCAGAGCAAAAGAGACCACTAACAAAATGAAAAGGCAGCCTATGGAATGGGAGAAACTACTTGCAAACCATAAGTCTGATAAGGGTTAATATCAAAATACATAAGTAACTCATGCAACTCAATAGCAAGACAAAATAAAATAATTCAGTAAAAGACCTGAACAGACATGTTCCCAAAGGAGATATTTAAATGGCCAACAGGTACAGGAAATGTGCTCAACATCACTAATCATCAGGGAAATGCAAATCAAAACCACAACAATAAGGTATCACCTCAAAGCTGTTAGAATGGCCATTATCAAAAAGACAAAAACAAGTCTGGCGAGGATTTGAAAAAAAGGAAATTCTTATGCGTGGTTGGTGGGAATGTAAGCTGGTGCAGCCACTTTGGAAAACAGTATGGAGGTTCCTCAGAAAGTAAATATAGAACTAAATAAATAGGATCCAGCAATTTGGGTATGCATACAGAGGAAATGAAACCACTATTTCAAAGAGATCTATGCACTCCTATGTTCATTGCAGCGTTATTCATAATAGCCAGGACATGGGAATAGTCTAAGTGCCCATCAACAGATAAATGGTTAAAGAAAAGTGGTGTACATAAGCAATTGAATGTTTGTTAGTTAGCCATAAAAAAGAAGGGAATTCTGTCATTTACAATAACGTGGATGAATCTTGAGGACATTATGATACGTGAAATAAGGCAGAGAAAGACAAATACTGCATTTGACTTGCATGTGAAATCTAAAAGAACCACACTCATAAAAACAGAGAACGGATTGGTGGTTGCTACAAGTGGGGGCGTGGTGGATGAGGGGAATGAGTAAATGGGGTGGAAAGGTACAAACTTCCGGTCATTTATAAATAAATGAGTTCTGAGAATGTAATGGTCAGTATGGTGACTTTAGTTATCAATACTGTATTGTATTTTTGAAAGTCGTTAAGAGAGTAAATGTTAAAAGTCCTTATAACAGGGAAAAAAATGTAACTGCATGGGGTGATGATCGTTAACTAAATTTATTGGGATAATCATTTCACAACATATATGTACAACAAACGATTACATTGTATGCCTTAAACTTACACAATGTTCTATGTCAGTTATATTTCAATAAAACTTGGAAACAGTGAAAATTTAAAAGCCCCAGGTCAACTCACTTTAGCCTCCTCCTTCCCAGCCTGAGACACGAGGGCACTTGGCATCTGAAAACTAACTCAGTCCACAAAAGCCAGTTTCCTTGGGTCCAGTCTCCATTCTACACTAGAGCAACACTGAGATGGTCATGCAGTATTTTTATTAATCCATTGTCATAGACGCAATTTGTTAATGGTAATTATTCAAAGTAGGCTTGATTTGACCAAGAATATTTTTCTTCTTTCTTTTCTACCTGCTTACTCACCATAACTTACATCCATGTGATATTTTTGAAATACAATCCACATTCCCTAATAAGCATCATACTGAATTTCATTTTCCAGTAGTAGAACCTGGATTTTCATGCCTAGTATGGCCTAGTCTTATTGTAATTCTTAACAGACCTCATCACCTCTGAAAATGCCTAGAATCTGGAACCGAGTCTTTCTTCTATGCCACAAACATTTCTGAAACACCTACTATGTACCAAACATTGGAATGTCTAGTGGAAGATAATGGTAAGAGCAGGTGATGTCGTCCATCTTGGAAAGCCTGCCATGATGATCAATGTGATTAAACTGGATATACAAGACCCGGGGGTTTGCTTGTAAGGCCCTTTCAAGAGCAGATAAGGCCCTGACCACAGGTCTTTTGGGGCCTCCTTTGGTTTGACTTGTGTAATAATAGTTTCATATTAACATCAAGAGCCATCTCGGGTGGTTTAGAGAATCTGCCTAAAGGCAGGAGAATAATCCAAATGGCCTCTGTGGTCTCTTTGAACCGTAATGCTTTAAGGCATTGACAGACAAGTCAATGCTCTGAAGTTTTATCATGCACGTAGGGGAGGAGGAAGCTGAAGGAGACTTACTTTTATTGAACTCACTTGTTTAAATTACAGAATTTAGACACGGAATATGTTTGCAGCCCACCAGTTCAAGACTTCTACTCTTGACCAGACAAGGACACTGTACACTAAGCTTCAGGGCGGATGGAAGAGTAGGAGACCAGGATTTCTCTAAACCACCGTATTTTAAACTCACATTTCTTTCAGGCACTGCTTTCTCTGTGTCTTTTGCCTAACCTCTGATATCATGCAGCCTTCCCTCTGTGTTCTATTTTTTGTTTGTTTACCTATCCCTCCAGATTCTGACCTGTGTTTTCATTGCCTTGCACTAGGGGTATCTCCTTTTTTGGACTCAGGGTGCTTAGGACTAATCCCATCCATATGCTTCTCTGACATGTCTCACCATACTTCTCCCAAGGCCAGCACCAAGAGACATTATCTCCCATCCCCGGGATATGTCCTATCTTCTCTGACTCCCACATGCTAATGTTGGCTTTCATATCACAAGCGATGGCCAGAATGACACAAACACACTGCAGTTGACCAGTGACCGATCTGTCCCTTAAAGGAGTATGGTTGCAAATTCCACGCTGTAGGATGTCTCCCTTGAAAGCATGATGATATTGAGTTCCTGTTACCATTCAGCCATTCGTTCTATGTGAAAATATCTTCACGGTAAGAAAGTCTTTGAGAACAATATAGAATGAGTTACCATCAGAGTTGGCTCTTGAGTGAACTTTGGGGTTGGACAAGAGGCCCTTCTCAAGACAAGGTTAAGATGGCTCCGTGGAGGCATTGTCGATTTTGGCATTGGAGGAAAGGGGAAGTTTATCACAGTGCAGCAGCCCTCCTGGTGGTTCTTGGTGGGATGTTGATGTGTCCCTGAAGTAATTTTCTATGCCAATGTTCTGTCATTTAGACTGTCAGTGAATTGTTGCAGAACAGGTCAAGCTATGCATACTTAGCGTTATTTTTAACTATTAAGGGCAGTTCAACAAAAGGAACATTTGCTCTGGTCCAGAGACAGTGCAGGGGAAAAGGAGATGGAAAGAAGCAGGGAAGCAAACCAAAGCTAAAATAGCATAGTGAATGACAGTAATGCAATGTTCCAAAAATATTCTATTGGGTTACACTTTGAATAATGATCATGTCTGAAAAAGAGAACTATTAAGGGCCATAAGAATTTATAGAAATGCTCCGATCCTGAAGGAAAGATGACTAGTTAGATGGGGCTTTGGAGGATTACAGCAACAAATGCAGTCAGACAATTTCCATTATCATCTTTTATTTAGAATTGCATGAATTCATTTGTGTTGTTGTTGGGTTTGGGTACTGATGCATCTATGCCCTGAGGTGCATTCTTATGAGTGAAGAAAATAAATAAGAGGATTTTCAATCGATCTAAGAAAGGTTAATCCTTTTCAGCTGAAAAGCTCCTATGCTTGCCTATAGGGTTTAGAGAATTTGGGTCTCCCTGAAGTGAAATACTTTTTCCCCAATCCATAAATGCAACTACCTTTTATTTCAGGTAAAGAATGTGAAGGTGGAACTTGAGAGATGTTAATTTTTAAAATGAGTCAACATTTGATTGACAGGTTAGAGAATAATGGGACAGGAAATATGGAAAAGCAGTACATGCCTAATGTGAAGGGTTAAGAAAAAGAAAAAGAAATATAATAGCAATGCTTTGAATTTGTACCCTGCTTTAACATTTACTAAATGTTTTTCTGGTTGAGATGTAGACTTCTGAAAAATAAGAAATTTATCTTCATTAATCTTTAATTCCTTGATCCTTAACATAATGCCTAGCTCATAGTAGGAACTCTATAATCTTTACCTTTGTAAATACACCAAAGAACAGCTGAATGAAATAATTTATCATTTTATTCAATTTTTGCTGTAATGTTTTAAGTTTGGATTTATTTTCTTGATTTATATAGGAAGAACTCAAGATACATAGATAGCAAATGACCTGTCTAAGATCGCATGAGACAGAATTCTAGGCCAACTTTGCTGTCCTTGGCCAGAGCTTTTTATAGTAATAAAGCTCAGATACAAGGGTGAAATAGAGTTGGGACAGATACTGAAATAAAACTTAGATTGGTTCTAGAAAGGAAAAAAAGAAAAAAAAGTGGTTTTTTGTTTTAATGTTAGTTGCTATATCAATCAGCAATTGCCACAATAATTCTACATGGGAAAATCTCCCTTAAACTCCAGCAGATGAGAATAAGCATTTATTCTCAGGATAATGGGACTGCAAAGGGACACCTCCTGGCTGGAACTAACTTGGTGACTCTGCTTCAAGCTACAGGTTGGGCTGAGATTGGATCCTCACTATGTGGCTCTTCTAACTGTATTCACTGTAGGGTCAAGACAGAAGAGCTATCAGCTACATGGGTTATTCCCATTGTGGTGAAAGAAGAATCATAGATCAAGGCCATTCCTACATGTACATTTCAAGTCTCCACTTGCCTCTTCTCTGCTAACATCCTGCTGACCAATATGGTGGTTAGAATGGTCCCCAAAGATTCTCATGTCCTAATTGCCAGAACCTATGAATATATTACATTATATAGCAAAAGGGACTTTATAGATGTAATTAAGATTATGATTCTTAAAATAGGGAGATATCTGTATTATCAGATTGTCTATATGAATCCAATCTAACTGCTTGGGTCCTTAAGAGCAGAGAACTTTCTCTAGCTGGAGTAGGGGAGATGCTGCAGAAGCAAAAGATGAAGTGAATTAAGTATGAGAGAAATTCAACCCACCTTTGCTGGAGGAGGCCAAATCCTTAAGCTGGAGGAAGACAGCTCAAGAAGCAATGCAGGCAGCCTACAGAAGCAAAGACTGGTCCCCACTGCAGCCGGCAAGGAGATGGGGGTGGGGGGTCTCCTTCTTGATTGGATCAAGGAACTGAATTTGACCAACAATTTGAATAAGGTTGGAAGCAGACACATCCCTAGAACTTTGATTAAAGAGTCCAGCCCATCTGTAACCTTGATTTGGGCCTTGCAAGACCCTAAGCAGAACACCCAGGTTTGAGTCCATGGGACTTCTGAGCTACAGAAACTGTGAGACAAGAAATGGAAGTGTTTTAAGGCAATATGTTTGTGGCAATTTATTATGACAGCAACAGAGACTACTATAGCCAGTGAAAATCATGTGGCCAGGCCCAATGTCAAAGGCAGAGGAAGGCCACCCTATCACTCAGCCACGACCAATCTTTAATGTAATTCTACAAGACAGTGAAAAATCAGAGCAAATATTTAAAACTTTTCCAATAGAACCAAGGTAGAAGAAAAACATCAGCTGCCCAGAAGTTTTTTTAAAATTATTGGGAGATCAGAAGCTTATGGAAAAATGTTTGCCAAGATACAACTGCCCAGAAAGGTGAGATATTTAAATAAGTTGTTAAAGCAGAGAAGTTGTCAAGCGATTGTTGGAAAAAGTAGTTTTGATCTGAAACTAGGATGGTGGGTGGTGTGTGCATTTTCCCAAAAAACAAAGGACTATTTAGGGTGGTAGTGGGGCGTAGAAGTTAACACTATAAGATTAATACGTTGGGTGGAATCCACAACCAACTAAGGCTCCATTAGTTGTTCACCTTTGTATAATTTGCCCCTTGAGATTGTCTCAGCAATTTGTAAATGCGTGTTTGTATGTCACAGGATGGATTCTAAATATTTGTGGCAGAAAACCCAGAAACTGAACGTAGTGTACAGCTATATTCCCAAGATTTAAAAAGGAGAATCTTCTTTCTTCTTTTGGATGCAGGCAGCATAAATTATTATGATTGTGTCTCCCAAGGGCCCAGAGACATGCTGAAAATGGGTTCTTTAGAGTTTTAAGGAGAGGACTATTTTTTGGCCTCCTTCTTCTGTTCTGCCTTGCATTTATAATTCTGGCTGGCTGGTGCAGTGAGTCACCTAGCAACTAATGCAAAGGAGCCATGACCATCTACTTCCAAGGGTATGGAATTAAGCTTCCCTAGTGAAACCCTGTTTGGAGATAATAGCTCACTATGGTTACATGGCACATATCCTGTTTTTGGCTCCACCCTGGGCCACTCACTTTTATTGAGACTACAAGACCCAAGGGAATTCAAGATAAAGCAATCCGCCCCAAGATAATTTCTCTTTATGTGCTGGGGAAAGCTGCGTGCATTTCCATCTCCAGGGAAGGTAAGCTCCTTGTCTGAGAAACCATCTTCTCCAGTGGAGATCTGGAGAGCAATGTCTAAGGGTCCCAGGATCTGAGCGGGTGGGAATCCCAGCCCTCCTCCATCCTCGCTGCAGGACTCTGGACAAAGTACTTAATCTCACCAAATGGGATGTTGCTCACCTGTAAGCAGGGGCTGTAATAGTACCTACCTCCTAGGCAGAGAGCTGTTGGGAGGCTCAAATAGTAACTCTTGTTATCATGATTCACCGGCAAGCAGAATGTAATCAGCTGAGTTGTAGGAAAAGTTTAAGATTGACATAAAAAGCAGCTTCCCAGAAATAAGAGTTACAGATCTTACTGCGAAAATTCCATTAATTTTTGGAAAATAATCCGGACTATTAAATGGTGTGATAGATGTTCCTGGCCATTCAAGAATTTATATAGTCAAGTGACCATTATCACATTGGTTTTACCACCTTGGAAATTTATACACTGATTCCAGTGATTTTGCTTTGGAGCAACCTCTTACCTCATCGCTAAAATAACCTTCAGAGACTGTCATGCATTCCCTTGACATCCCTTGATAGAGGACAGTTGTCATCTTCAAAGGGCTAATGTGACTTAGAAACAGCCAAAGGCCAATCAGGGCCAGTAAAGAGAGGTGACTTCTTCTGTGGTTCAAGTGCTTATACTGACCTTTGCCTTCATGGGTTCTAGATCATGCGAGTAGGTTAGAAATGGAAATGAATTTTTGTAGCCTAATATGAGTACCTTAGTTACAGATGCATTGGAACTCATCTTTTACTTCTTAGATAACTGATAATATAGTTGTTTACTATGTTCTCTATCCTTTGTGATGAGTCTGAAATATCTTCGAACAAAGTTTTTTAAAAAGACTAATTTACGAATTTAAAAAAATGGAGGAATCTAACTTCCCCCAAAGCCACCTCTTCTCAGATCTCAGACTCTCACAATATGTTTCCCTAACTCGCTTATAATTAGGTCACAGTCAGAGTTTAAGACTTGTGGTTTCCGGCTCCCCCTGTAAGGAGGTTGGAAGTGGCCCCCTATGTCCTAACAATAAGTGACAAGCTAAATAGACTGAAAAATCAGCAACTCTTCTTGTGTCTATAAGAGAGAAGAGGACACAGAGACACCACTGCTCCTGAGGTGTGAAAACCAGGCAGGTGAACATGGGGAGCTAAAGTGTACAGACAGACTCATGAGTGTAAACCACCATGGCGCCAGGGAAGGTAAAACTTCTTGGAGCCTCAGTGTGGACAACTCTGAGTTTAAAACTTCAGGGGACCCAGGCTGAGGGGGCCTTATAGTAGTAAGATTTGCCTCCAGGAGCTAGACCAGATTCCTGTACCAAACAAATCCTACCAGGCTTCTGGCATGGAAAGAGGAACCATTTTGAAACAGGTCAGAGCACTCTGGTCTTCAGAGGGCCTGCCTTCAGGGTCAAGGACTGTGGACAACTCCAAAAGATGTAACATCTGCATAATGGGAACACCAGATGTAAAAAAAAAGGAGCAGAATCAATTTAACATTAAGTACTTCTAATCTACCTTAATAGATGGATTCTATCTATGTAAGACCTACTTCATTAGCCATATAAAGTGAGGAGGATAAATAATTGAAACTTCCACTTTCTTTGTCACCCAGAGTCCCACTTTCCATCTGCAAGCAAATGCCACAGTCCAAGCTCCCATTCCTAGTAAGTATTTTGCTGAATATGAATAAACGATCCATGTGCCAAATCCTAGAAGGTCACTGTCCTCTTTAATGTTGGTTCACCTAGCATGCTGGTAAACCAAGAGAGTTACAGCCTAGAGATCCTGCAAATACAGAAGGGAGTGAAGCAGTTAAGTGGGAAGAAAATACAGAATCCACCAACAAGAAAGAATTCACATGGAAAACTTCCAGAATTTTCTGGGCCCTAAATTTCAGGCTTTTTCTTGGATCTTTTTTTTTTTTTTTTTTTAAGCATTCCACCTTCTCAGTACAGTCATTTTTGTTCTGAAATCCACATTGAAGAGGCATCACTTCAGGGCCTGTGCTTCGGGGAGAGAACCCCTCAAGTGCAGAAGAAGTAGGCCTACACCATTACCCAAGGTCTTCTGCACTGGTTCTGGTAAGGTGGCTTAGGGCCACTGGAACAGAGTCTGAACAAGTGGCTACACTGGTGACCAGTGGTCTGGAGGTCCATGGTCATCATACTGGCTACGAAATTAAGGGAGGTGGTGGTAGGGGAGGGGGAATTGATCTGGCCTAGCATTGACCTTCTGTCCCATCTGAGCACAGTTGCATATCTTAGGGCTCCCCAAAGAGGGAAAACCAATAGGAGATATCTGCATATAAAGAATTTTTATTATAAGAAATTAGTTCCCATGATCATGGAGGCCGAGAAGTCCCAATGTGGAATCCTAAGCTAGAGACCCAGGAGGAAGGTGGTGTGGCTCCAGTTTGAGTCAGTCTAAAGGCCTGAGAACCAGAAGAGCCTACATCATAAGTTCTAGTCCAAGGGCATGAGAAGGTCAATGTGCCAACTCAACAGTCAGAAAAGCGAAATTCCCTCTTCCTCAATCTTTTTGTTCTATTCAGTTCTTCAATTGATTGGATGAGGGCCACGTACATTAAGAAGGGTAATTTGCTTTCCTCAGTTTACTGATTCAAATGTTGATCTCAGCCAAAAACCTCCTCTTGGACACACCAGAATAATGTGTGACCATGTGTCAGGACACACGGTGGCCTAGTCAAGCTGACACATAAAATTAATCATCGCATCCTGGCTATCTGCAATCATGACCTGCAGTCTCCTAAGAGAGAAAGATTCTTATTCACAGCTCCCCCTCTGGGGAGAAAGGACATTGGTATGCAAAGGAGAGCCTCTGGCCCTTAATATTTCCAAGTTTAAGCTGGAATTAGTAGGTAGGTCCCACAACTGTGATACCTCCCCACTTCTGCCCCTGTGTAGAAGTCCATGCTAACTGACCCCAACTCTCTTTCCTGATGAATATAGGGTCATTCTTTGAATTATTTTTGCATAACAGTTTTGAAAACTGCAATAGAAATTAGCATGCAAGAGGAAAACTATTTGCCTCCAGACTTGTAGTCAGGCCCAAGGAGCTCAGAAAGCAGATATTTTGTGTGCTGATTCCTCCCATGTTTTTTAAATTACAAGAAGCATAGTCATAACATGCATAAGCATCCAGGTGTTACTTTTCTAGAATCAGAACACTTGGAAGTTAAAACAACTTCAGAGGTAGTGTAATTCTCAGAAGAGCAAATGGAGTCTTGTTGTAGACAATCTCTGTCTCTCACTGTGTCTTTGTCTCCCTCTGATCTCTCTCTCTGTCTCTGGCTACTGAGCATCCAAAACCCTCTTACAAATGGAGGATTCCTCAGTTCACGAGTCTCAGTGGGAGACAAAGCTTGATTCTTACTACAGATGTTCAAAACCCTAGACTTTTACATTATTCACCTGCCTTGTACTTCTCCCAAATTCTGAATTGGGAGCTTATGGTATGAAAAAGCAGGGAGATTCCATTCTGGTGATAGGTGGTGGCAGCCATGTCTTCAGGAACTCCAGACTCAATACTGCAACAGTGGCATTCTTGTTCGGTTCTGAGGGTAGCGGTGGTGTCCTCTCCCAACTGCTATTGTCCCATGGTTTGGCATGGCCCTCGCTGCTGCCAGCATCCCATGTTCCTGAGCAGACGTTTTTCAATGGCCTTCCTGGTTATTATGGCCTTGTGTTCTAAGAGTCCCCTCCGTATGTCTTCTCAACAAAATACTTGTCTGCTTAAATCAGTCAAAAGTTTGGTTTTTTGTGTTGTTTTTGGTTTTGTTTTTCAGTTTCCTGCAACAAAAAACGCTATTAGGTGACCCACTGAGGACAAGCAGTCAGTAGGGTCTTTGGCAGAACCAGGGTAGGAGACATGGAACCTCTTGCCCCATGTGATTTATTTGGGAGCACCGACCTGCCTCTTATTCCTCCAGTACCATTTCTAGGTGCATTCTCTTCATTCCGCTGCGAAACACCATGGTGTCCCTGCTTTCCTTCTCCATCCTGAGTGAATGAAAAAGTAAAGTAACCTAGCATAGAAGGTCAGTGTTACTCCAAATATTGTGAGTTACAATTTAGATATGTGATTTGGTGAGAAATAAGTTAGGGGGCAAGCAACCTGAAACTCACAATGTATTGATGGCTTCAATGAGCCAGAAGCATATTTCCTTCTCACATAAAATAGTGTCGCATGGTGACAACATCCCTCTCACTTCTCCTTCACCTTCAGCACTAGGTGTCCCCCTGATGATGGGTTGTGGTCAAGGTCACATTGTAGACAGATGGTCCACAGAACCTGAACAGCAGACACTTGCTAAAATTCTTCCTTGCCTGTCTTAGTTCAGGCTGCTATTAACAAATAGCATAGACAGTGAACTTTTATTTCTCACGGTTCTGGAAGCTGAGAGGTCCAAGGTCAAGGTGCCAGCTGATTCAATGTCTGGTGAGAGCCCACTTCCTGGCTTGCAGATGGTGCTTCTTGTTGTGTCCTCACAGAGCACACACACACACACACAGAGAGAGAGAGAGAGAGAGAGAGAGAGAGAGAGAGAATGAGTGCAGCTAAAGTCTCTTCTTCTTATAAAGATATACATCCCATCACGGGAGCTTCAGCCTCATAGTTTTATCTAAAACTAATCACTTCCAAAGTCCCCATTTCCTGATACCATCACTTTGAGAGTTAGGGTTTCAGCCTATGCATTCTGAGGCGACACAAACACTCAGTCCCTAGAAGCGCCCCACTGCCAAAAATCTGAGTGGACACTACTCTTGGTTTATATGGACTCAGATGAGGGTCTTATGGGAAGTTGGGGGTCAGAGCAGAGATCCCTGGGTTTAGCAACACCAACTGTACAATTTTGACCCCACCCAGCACCAAGAGTGGCTGGATGACTTTGCAGAGGCAGGATCAGCTCTCAGGTCAAGTTATAAAGCCAAGGCCAAAACAAAGTCCTCTCCCTGAGTGGTACACAGATGTGCGACACTTTGTGCCCTGGGACCTGGATGGCAAACACTGGGCACGGATGCTGAGTGCCAGGAAATGGAAGCTTGTATCTTGTTGTTTTTCAGCCAAATCTAATATCTGATTATATAAAATAATTGCATTGTAATTCTTAAGAGCAAAATGAATTCTGTGTTGGCCTTGGTGCCTCCTGAGAATTATTAGAAATTATTCTGTAACCAATATCTCCAAAAGTCCTGAGAGAAATAAAGGATCTCTTACACTAAGGAGGAGATTAGGAAATATCTCTTAAAGCCAAGATTTCAGCTACTAGTAGCTCCATTGATTATCTCCACCTCCTTTCTCATTTGCTTGCTTACCACCAATTCAAACCAGCAGAGGTAATCAGCGATATCCATGTACATGGCACCTAGTATTTAGTAATGCAATATATTCTAACTCATTCCAAAGCAGATGCATGGTAATTATAAAAAGCCTTCCACGAATAGGTTTATTACTGATGTTATCCTGTAACCTGAACAGGCGCCTTAACTTTTAATTATCTTCTCCTTCAGATTCTGAAAGCAATTTTTTTAAGCTATGTAATCTCCACCGATGTCCTATCATTTTAAGGGGCAGGGTGCCTACTTCTTCAAACACGGAAACTTCAAACACAGTGTTTCTTTTCCTTCAACACTGGTCAGTCAGGTTGGCTTGTAAGAGTCAAAATCATTTCACATCTCATTAATTGCATGTTCCTCAGGCTGGGGAAGGAGCGATGAGTAGCCAGTCATGAAAGCAACAGAAATAACGATTGTTTGCAAAAGCGCTCTGACAATTACAAAGTTTTTTACATAAATAATTTTTTTAAAAGAAAGATAACCTAAATCTCACAGCTCATCCTTGTGTTGCTAACGCCAACCCTGAGCAAATAATGTTTATTGCATTTTTCTCCTTTACCAGAAAAGAAAACCCTATGACGGTCTCAGTAAAAGTTCAGCAACTTTTCTCAAAGCAAAAAGGGGAAAACGATTCGAGGTATGTTTGAGAGAAATCAAACTACCCAGAATAATGATGGGCTGAACAGACAAGTTACTCAGTGGGGATGTGAGGAAAATCAAAAGCATTGATTTTTCTGAGACGCAGCGTGGGCTCCCCCTACGCAGGGAACACCGGATGCTCACAGTATCTGGCGGGGAACACGCAGCCCGCGTGGCAGGAGCCGAGATGCGGGGTGGGCTGCGATTGCCGCGTCTAGGCGGGCACTTGCCAAAAGCCTGTGGGAGGCGATTCAGCTCCCTTTGGAAAGAGCAAGGCCAGCCTCTGGGATGTTGCTCTGCATGACGTGACGGGACATCTCAGCTGGCTTTCAGGACCGGCAGAAGGTGACTTCTGACCTTCACAGCCCTCGGTCCCTAAGCTCCGGTTGGCTCCCTTCCTGGAAAGAAGATGAGTTCCACACGCTGATGCTTCAGAGCCGCTGACTACAGAGCAGGCCCAAGGACCCACAGACTGGCATGAGCTGAAGTCTCCCACTGGGCAGGGCTGGTGTCGCGGACAGGTGACTCCTAGCCCAGGACAATCTGTCAACAACCGAGCCGAAGTGGGGGCGAGGAGGGCGGGGGCGGGTCCCTCCCCTCCCACTCCCCTCCCACCGGCCTCAGGAGCTGGTGGGCAAGTGAAATGCCCACGGGGCTGGTTTCGTTCTTTTTCCCCCCCCAGGAACTCAGAGTTTATTAGGCTTAATTTATAAATACTGAAAACAAACCCAGAAAGACAAATGACGTTCATTTGAATCCATTAAAGTTTCTCTAAAATAACATAGGCATTGTTCCACATAACAGTTCTGAAGATACGGATTTATCAATTACCGTTATGTTACAAACAAAATCACTTTTAAAAAAAGATACTATTTATTCATTTTGAGGGAGAGACAGAGAAAGAAAGCACAAGCAGCGGGGAGAGGCAGAGGGAGAGGGAGAAGCAGACTCCCGCTGAGCTGGGAGCCCTGCATGGGGCTCGATCCCAGGACCTGGAGGTCATGACCTGAGCCGAAGGCAGATGTTAACCATGGGAGCCACCCAGGCTGCTCTCTTCTACCCTGGCCCTTGCTCGTCTCCAGCTTCAGCTCTGGCTTCTCCTTCCTTCACACGCTGCTCTTGCCCGTGAACTTCTCTTTGCTCTCAAACCTGGTGCTTCGTCTTCCCGCCCCCCAGACAGTGCATGTTTCCTTTCAAAACTCCATCAGCCTTCCCTCACTCGGGATTGTCCACCTCCTAACCGATCTTCAGCTATCAACCTGAAACATGATTTACTGGGTAAGACACTTTTCACCCCTTAGATACAATTATATTCTCCGCTAAGCAATTTCGTGGCACTTGACACTTCCTTTGTCTATATCATGATCATGACTAAAACTTACGCAACCCAGTATTCTAGACACTGTTCTAAGAATACACACACACACACACACACACACACACACACACACACACACACACACCCCTACATGTTTGTGTATGTGTGTATCACCTGCCTGTCTCTCCATCTATGTATTCAGTGTGAGGATTGAATGCTATCTATACGGGAGCTATAGATAGGTAAGTAGGTAGGTAGATAGGTCAATGATAAAAACATAAATGTAGATGGTCTTACTCTTTTTGCCATTTCCCTCTAAGAGGAACATGAAGTTCCAGATAGTAAAGCCCCAGCTGACAATCCAGGATGCCGCCCTGCGGCTTCTGGACCATCAGTGTCTGCGTGTATTTTCTCAGGAGCAGAGTCAGCAGAGGTGAAAAGAACACAAAGCTTCATTTTGCATGCACGCTTGGTAGGATCAGCCATTGCCAGAGTTTCATGCAGCCAGGGCCATGATGGGCTTTGCCCAGGAAGGAGGAGAAATGTCTTCGTAAAGAGCGATATTGAGAGTAAAAGAAATTATGCCCCAGCCGGACTAGCCAGGATGACAGCAACCACTGCAGCAAATCATCTCCAAAAGAAGTAACAGCTTAATGCAATGGAAGCTTATTTCCTGCCAAGTGGTCCCAGATCAGCAGGGTCTTGTCTTTGCCGCGTAGGTTTTCGAGGGTTTGGGAAGTTCTACCGTCTCCAATGTGTGGCTTCTGTGGTCTCCATCCTTTGGTCCCTTCTGTCACGAAGAGCTTTGAGGATTCCATGTGGGCAGTGTTTATAGCCCAGACCTGAAAACATGCCTGATCTACTCACAGCCCATTGGCTAAAACTCAGGCACATTGAATATTAGGTTTCCACTGCTGCTGTTAGCAAATTACTGGAACCTTGCTGGTTAAAACAATATGCAACTTATTCTCTTACAATTTTTGAGAAGTCCGAAATCATTTTCATTAGTCAGAAATCAAGGTGTTAGGAAGGCCATGCTCCTTCCAGAAGCTCCGGGGAAAAATCTGTGTCTTTGCCTTTACCAGTGTCTGGAGCTGCACCCTTTGCATTGTTGTGGTCCTGGTACCTGCCTGCGTCCATCTTCAAAACTAGCAGGAGCCTCCCGCTCCCACGGTCATGTGACATCCATCTCCTCTGTCAAATCTGCCTCCACCACTCTCTTACAAGGACACCTGTGCCTGCATTTAGGGTCCACACCTATTGCCATTGGATCATACACATTGGATAGTCCTTTCCTTACAGATTCATGAAATCACAGATTTGGGTTTGGGCTTTAGAGATAAAGAGCCACTTAGAAGTTCTCCATATGGCTCAAGTGGATTATAAGCATTTTACTTTGGGCTTTGGGGACAAAGTTCTATACAACTATGGTGGTGGTGGTGGTGTTTTAAAATTTTATTTATTTATTTGTCAGAGAGAGAGAGCACAAGCAGGGGGAGCGGCAGGCAGAGGGAGAAGCAAACTCCCTGCCGAGCAGGGAGCCGGTTGCAGGACTCAATCCCAGGATCCTCGGATCATGACCTGAGATGAAGGCAGATGCTTAACCGACTGAGCCACCCAGGTGTCTCACTATGGCATTATATCACCTTCCATTTGTAAACCGCTGTCCTAGGACTATGAAGCCTCTTGGCAAAGTGGTGAGTCTGAAGCTAATGCAGGCAGTATTGGATCCCCTGATGAAATGATAATGTTAATTATCTCATGAGAGCCTCCAGTGGTCATGGAAGTAGTCAACATTCTGCCATGGAGCTGTTGGTATGAGGAGGTGGCCAGAATTTATAGTTCTTTTTGTTTTTCGGATTCAGGTCTATTAAAGTATAGAGTATTTTTTAAAGGAGAGAATATAAGCAGTGGAGAAGAAAATAAAAGTCTACAAGAAGAAAGATGACTTTAAAATAGGAGCCGGAGCCAGATATAGTAACAGTCAAAGCAGGGGAAATGAGGACATGCAAAATATAATATATGCAGATAAGATTTTAAAAGCTTAATGAAATGGAGAGAGAGTAAAAGATCACTAGCAAAAAGTACATGTTCTTTGCTAAAGAAGATATTGTGAGCTGACAATGTGGAGTTTCATTTTGTAACGTGAAAAATCGTGTAAGATTTGAACCAGAAGATCTTTCATATTTCTTCCAAGGCTGAGATTCTCTATGAAATACAAAATCACCGTGTAATGGCATATTATATTATTTTGAACAGTAATAAGGTGTTTCACCCATATTCCACCCTTCATTCCGTAACTAAGTTGCAACTCTTATGCTAATAGACGCGTACACACGTACACACAGCACACACCCGTACTCATGCGTGTGTTTTCCTGAAATAGCCAGTGAATAGAGATTAAGGGCGTTTGGGCAACACAAGAAGGGGATACATCAGCCAATCAGCAAGTTACTGAGCCCTGCCCTCCCATATGAATAGAGAGAGTAAGATAGAATAAAACCCTATATTTGGGAAAACATTGATACACCAACAATTGTACTTGGAGGAAAATATCGCAGATGTAAGAGACAGTTACAGAGGTGTTTAGAGAATGGAAGTGTGTTTTCAATTACTGTAATCTCCAGAGTCAAATATTTAGAGCATGATGTCACCATTGACCAATGAAATGCTGGCGACATTCCTCTTCTGCTCTGGTCTTATCTCCCTGCGGTCCTCTGACCTGGGTGGGACCTGAGACGAATTGCATTCAACCAACAGAGACAGAAATAAGGGGCAGCGAACAGACCTCAAGGCCAGAGATGGGATAAAGAGAAATTGCATGATTCTCAAATATGTTTACATGAATGGCCAGCTCTATAATATATCTCCCACACTAAGGTTAAGCAAAATTTTCACTTGATGGAAGCATGGCCTTTGTTAACATGTTGGGGTTCTTTTAATGTGCTGAACCCAATCACTGAACTTTCCAGAGCTCCATACAGGAGTCTGAGCCTGAGTATATATAAAGCAAATAGGAAACCCAAGGCTTTTGAATGCGCTTAGACATCTTTGGCAGAAAAATCAATGAGGAAGCCTTTTAAAACATAAAGATATTGTATCTCAAATCAGGTGCATGGAAACAAGGTCCCCAGGCTCCCTGGCTCCCACCTACAGGTCAGGCTGTTTTAGTTCACCTATCTGGCTTTAAAGGCAAAATTCTTTGCTGATCACCTCTGTCTGACCCTTAGTTACCCTTTTCTCTCCTTCAACCAGGAAATCTTTTTCTAGAGGTACGTGTGGAGAGTCACAATTTATATGGATGCGAGGATGGCCTACTTTGACCTACTGTCCATTGGTCTCCAGAGCAATTTGCTTGATCTTGCTGCCCTAGGGCCCTACTCTGTAGGAGCTAGCCAAAGATAAGTGGATTACATAGGTCCCGAGGGGGGGGGGGGGGGGGATTTTATCAGAGGATCCCTGAAACTACAGCTTTTTAATTTGAAATACTGTTTTTCTTCCTTGAGTACGGCACTCCATTTGTAATGCTTGAATATATTGTATTGTCTGCAAATTGCCTTGTGTTTTTTTCTACAGCCAACTCCTACATTAAGATATGGAGTTTGTACATTACAGAAGTCATTATTACCAGTTAAATCTAAAGTATTTTCCAAATTTTACTTGATGATGACTCATAGATATGACGTTTTGATGCATATTTATTAAGTTATGACATGTGGCACAGAAACTCAATGCATAGACTCTGGATTTAAACATCCTGACATCCTAACCCTGCCTGACTTTGGATTTCATCTCTTGATAAACTCAGTTCTCTCATCTAAGCAACCTCTTCATAGGGCTGTTGTGGGAGTTAATTGAGCTAATATTTGTAAAGTGCTTAAAACAGAGCCTGGGCAGGAATAGACACCTACTATGGGTTCGCTTTTACTGTTTGCTTCTTTGTATATGTGTAGGTAAAGGGTGGCCTAAAAAAAGAATACTTCCTACTCTACATCATTTTCCTTTTCCTTAAAACAAAGCAATAAAGAAAGAACTCAACTTCTCTATCTACAGATTGGAAATGGGAGCTCAGCCAACCTTTAAATAGAAACACAGGTAGATCTGGTGAAATATAAACCCCTTTCACGAGAGTCTCGGTCATTGCTTTTTTGTGTTTTCATTAGGGTGGGGGGGGGACTGGAAAGGTCTTCACTCTTCACTCTACATGGACCTCTCAGTCTGGAGACTATTGGAATACTAGGCATCAGTTACTCATCACAGATGTCGTAAGAACTTAATGAAGAGTTCTGTGTGTCTCTAAGTTCTGAGAAAACTACAAGGAAGACAAGTCGTGGAGAATCAAAGAAGGGGGAAGAGAAGCCAACATTTCCTGAGTGCCAACTATGCACTAGACACCATTATACACACTTTACACATATTGTTTTATGGAGCAAGGAGTTATTGGTTGCATTTTGTAGATGAAGACATCACGTATGGGAGAATCAGTTTTGGAACCCAGGACGGTGTGACTCTGGGCAGAGTGTTCTTTCTCCTTCCTCAGTTTGCCTCTATGGCCACCGTGTGACACACACTGTATGTGTCCGCTGTTCATAATTACAATCCTCAGTAATCAAGATGAGATTACCTTTCTCTGTGGGTTTTTTTAACTAGGTAAAGCAATGGTATATTTTAGAAATTTTTATTCAGAATAGTTACAACACATGTTTATTCTTAAAGTATTAACACATATATTTTCAGGACAGGTCTCTGAGTCGAACCCCTTATTCTTTGCCAAAGCAGGATAAACTGTAGTGAAGTTAACCCAGGCAGCTGGTGGGTGGCCTTGGGGCCTAGAGAATGGGAGGGAGCCCAGACAAATGTGTTCAGCTGTGAAGTTTCTTTTCCTCCCCCAGCTTTCTTGAGATAGAATCAACATTTAACATTGTGTGAGTTTAAGGTATACAATGTGATGATTTGATACAGGTGTATATTGTGAAATGAGGACCACAGTAAGAGTAGTTAACATACCCTTCAGCTCACATAATCACTTTTTGTTGAAGTGGTGGTGGTGGTAAGAACATTTAGGATTTATTCTGTCAGCATCTGCCACATATACAATACAGTATTTCTAACTATGGTCATTCTGTTGTACATTAGATCCTTAGGACTTACTCATATTTTAACTGGAAACTTATACCCTTGAC
Organism: Ailurus styani; assembly: GCA_002007465.1. Classification (NCBI taxonomy): domain Eukaryota; kingdom Metazoa; phylum Chordata; class Mammalia; order Carnivora; family Ailuridae; genus Ailurus; species Ailurus styani. Next base: position 156,337 of record LNAC01000089.1, on the reverse strand, counting down.
CAACATCTCATCATTCTTCTCACCCTCCATCTCTTGGCAACCAGCATTTTATTCTCTGTTTCTATGAGTTCCACTTTTTTAGATTCCACACATATGCCAGATCATACTGTATTTATCTTTCTCCATCTTACTTATTTCACCTAGCACAATGCCCTCAAGTTTATCCATCTTATCACGCATGGTAAAATTTCCTTTTTATGACTAAATAATAGTCCATTGTGTATACACACAGTACATCTTCTTTTTTCATTCATCCATCATCCATGGATAATTATTTTGTTTCTGTGTCTTGGTTATTGTGAATAATGCTACAATGAATGTGGAAGTATAGATATCTCTTCAAGACAATGATTTCACTTCCTTTGGGTTTATACCCAGAAGTGAGATTATTACTAGGTTATATCATGGTTCTCTGTTTAATTTTTGGGGAACCTCCATACTGTTTTCTTTTTTTTTTTTTAAGAATTATTTATTTATTTTAGAGAGAGAGAAATTGTGGCAGGGGGAGGGGCAGGGGGAGAGGGAGAGAGGATCCCAAGCAGACTGTGCTGAGTGTAGAGCCTGATGCAGGGCTTGATCCCACGGTTGCAAGATCACCACCCAACCCAAAACCAAGAGTCAGACACTTAACCGACTACACCATCCAGGTGCCCCTCCATACTGTTTTCCATAGTGACTTTGCCAGTTACATTTCTACCGACAGTATGCAAAGGTTGTCTTTTTTCCACATCCTTATCAGCACTTACTATCGCTTGGCTTTTTTTTTTATAATAACCACTCTAACAGGTGTGATTTTGATCACTTACTGTGATTTTGATTTGCATTTCCCTGATGATTAGTGTTATTGATTACCTTTTCATGACCCATTTGTATGTCTTCTTTGGGAAATGTCTATTCAGGTCCTTTTCCCATGTTTTAATCATGTTGTTCAGGATTTTTGTTTTGTTGCTATTAAATTGTATGAGTTCCTTACATATTTTGGGTATCAGCTCCTTATCAGATGTAGTTTGCAAATATTTTCTCCCATTCCATGGGTTGCCTTTTTATTTTGTTGAAATGAACAAAATGATGGGGAGACTTTTAGTGTGGTATAGTCCTACTTGTTTATTTTTTACTTTTGTTTCTAGTGTTTTGGTATCATTGCCAAGACTGATTTCAAGATTTTCCCCAATGTTTCCTTCTAGAATTTTTACAGTTTCAGATCTTACATTTTAACCCTTTAATCCATTTTGAGTTAATGTTTCTGAGTGGTGTAAGATAGGGTCCAATTTCATTCTTCTGCATGTGAATATCACTTTCTCAATACTGTTTATTGATGAGAACATCCTTTCCCCATCCTTCTTTGAGTATTCTTTGCTCCCTTGTCAAATATTAGTTGACTGTATATGGAAGGGTTTATTTCTGGGCTCTTGATTCTGACCAATTGGTCTATGTGTCTGTGTTTATGGCAGTACCAGACTGTTTGGGTTACTATAGGTTTGTAATATAGTTTGCAATCAGTAAATGTGATACCTCTAGCCTTGTTCTCTCTCATGATTAACTTTAGAGTTCTGAAGTTTCTAACACCTGGAAATTTGGATTCCCAGCTGGCCCTTAATGGGAAATGCAGGTTCCTTGACACCTCTTATTCCCAGAATCAAGAATATCAAGAAGATACAACCTCTAGTTTCTGCCTACTGGTCTTATCATGGTCATTCTCTCCCCATGTCCCCCCAGAATGGGACAAAAGGTCACTTACCAGGTTCAATTCTAACCCAAGGGAAGACAAGAGTAGACAGAACTCCTTGAAGACATCCCTACCTTTACCCTTACTTCTAGGGCACATGAGCCACCCTCGCTTAGGGGCATATTTCCTCCCCTCTCTGGAGTGCTATTTTCAAGGACTTTGGGAAAATTTCCAAGGTGTGGGAGTATGTTGAAAAATTTTATTGGATTAATGAGATATTTTGAAAACATGCAATCCCCTAAGACAATATTCATTTGTTGATTTTAAAAATATACTTCTGTAGTATATTCCAGGCTCTGAGAGCTACAGATGCTCTCAGAAGTCTCTTTCCAAATTTTCATAAATATATCTTTTCTTTTGGAGGGAGGAGGACATACAGAATATTATTTTAATAATATTAATTATTTTCATAAATAATTATTGAGCTATACATATTCTATGAAATTATTTTTGTATGTTTTATATCTTCTACCTTCAATGAAAGAATCCCTCAGGACATACACCAATCAGAAATGAAGAGAGAAATGGGACCTTGAGTCATGCCAGTCACATACTTCACCCACTGGGAAACAGCCAAAGCACAGACTGAGGACATGATCCTAGGGGTAAGCCAGTGGATATGACCCTTTGTTTTTCCTATGGCCAGACATGTGTATAAAGCATTTCCTGCCTCCAAACATTTATAACCAAGTCGAGGGAAGATCCAGGGAAAGAGGCAGGGCCTGAGATACTTGAGTGACGAAGCAATTTTTTGGTAAGACTGATGAGTATCTAAATGGAGTCTTTAAATCATCAAATTGGATTTAAATTGTTTTATTTTTATTTCATTTTATTTCAGGTTTGTCGAGGTACAACTGACAAAAAAAATGTAAGATACTTAAATGTACAACATAATATTTTGATTAATGTCTATGTTGAGAAAGGATATTCTTTTTCCTTATTGGCCATATTTGCTCAGGCTGAATGCAAGGTGAACAAATTTGGGACAAAATAATTCTAAGATACTAAGGTACTCTGTGAAGAAAATGGCACTCTGTGAAGAAAATAAAAACTGACAGAATTTCCTACCACTGCTAGAGCTGTCTTGAGTAACCTGTGCCTATATTTTATGTGAACGAAGAGCTGGTCCTTAAGAAGATGTTTGAAAATATGAATTTTTACCTAAATTCAATGCCTCTTCTGTCTGATCAGACTCCTGGTGTTACCCCGAAGATGGGGCGGAGAGGCTACCGTTGAGTATATCCACGTGTACCATGAAATGATCAGTCTGATGAAAAATATGACCAGATTCCTATTTCCAGACTACGTTCCTAGTGGAATCTATATGCACTGGGGAATCGATATGCAAACCCCTAGAATTTCTTTATACGCATAAAGAAAATGTCAGGGAAGTGTATTATTTTGTTGCTAGATGAGGCTTTGACTCCAAGTTCCCATCTTGTTTCCTATTTCATAGCCTAAGATGGTTCACATGTGAGCCTAGAAGTATATGTTCGCCTGCTCTGCATAAGGGATAAGAGTAAAGAGCTAATGCAAACTGTACAGAGCAACGCTAGGCAAATAATATATGCTTTCTAAGCATTCACCACTATTATTACCATCATTATTATTTTAAATGCTAGCCACATAGCAATACGCCTCTCCTGAGCAATAGGCCTTGGTCTCCCGGCCTTGACTTAATGGAGGAAAGGCTGCATTATCTAAAGGGGAAATGCAGTGATAGGGCAAAGCATTATTTTGCTAACCTACAGTTTTTGATGTAATAGGTCTATTTGTTTGTTGGCTTCTTTTGGATTTTTGAAATTCAACAGACACATAGCTGTAACCTAAGACTGATCAGTTCTACATTTGGAGGAAAGCTGGGGCTGCCTCTCAGGGTGTTTTCTTAAAGCAGCATAGATGCAGAGACAAGCCACATTTTCCTACCCACTACCCTGAGGAGCACTCTCATTTAACTCTGGGTACCTGTAGCCATAAAGGGGTGTTTTGGAGATAGTTATCCTATAATTCCCTGTGTTCTTAAGACAGACAGAACTCAGGTCTTTGACCCACAAATAGATTTTGGAGCATAAGGTAGGCAAGATAGAGCTAGCTCTTTACAGTGGAATCAGACAAATGATGGCTTTAAGGGAAATAAGATCTGAACAAGACACACACTTCACATCAGAGCCAAATTAGAGGCGTAAATCAGAAACCAAAGGCTAGAGAAAAGTGCTGGTAAAAGTCTAGAGTTTTATTGAAGAATACCCATATAGTATTTCTTTCTAAAACAAAACAAAATCATTATCACAAAGGTTTGCTTCTGCAAGCAGCCACAGCTGTATACAATATGTAAGTACAGGTCTCAGGCTCAAAAACCACATTAAAATAAAGTTAAGATCCTGGCTTACATCCACCAAAGTTTGGGTAGTTTCAAGGTTACGCCAAGTCTCCCAGCCACAGAACACCCTGTGTAACGCCAAGGCTCCTCCACTCATCTGGTTCTTTATATTGGGCTGTTTGATCGCTAGTCATTTTGAATCCCTCCAAGGAGAAGATCTGGAAAGCAGAGAGTAGGGTTAAAAATTCCACTTGGGTTTCATTTTCTTAGCCCTTGCACTAAGCGCCAAGTCCAGGAGCGGGCCACCATACTTTCTGAGTCTTCATCTTTAAAGGAATTGCCCTTCTGATGGGAGCTTGGAGGGTGAAGAATCTGAATGGAACCTGTTGATGGCATTCACCGCTGCACCTTGGTGGGAACTAAGAGGCAGACAAGATCAGAACAAAGAAAATCCAGAGTATAACATGATGGGCTCCCTGTCGTAGGGCTATGGATTTGGAACAAAGGGAAGCCTTCAGTTACATCTAACCAAATTCTGTCTTTGAAATGGACTTAGGGGCTTTCCTCTAATGAAGAGTGAGAAACATTTTGCTGTGGAATTGTGTGTGAATAGTGCTGCTGATGGAGGCTTCAAATTTGAACTAACAAAATAACAATAACATTGATTATATAAATATTCTCCAGCTGAGTTTATCATGCACCTTTCCACATGTATGATGTAGGTGCAAGTGGCAGAAAACATTTCTGTGCTGAAAGATCTTTTAATTGAAAAAAGTGACTACATAATGAATTGCGACATCACAGCTTAAATCCCCCATGGTGATAAATATTTAATCCACATAGTTTGCTGGGCTGAGGGTCAGCCCTACCTCTGTGTCACACCTGCATTGTGACCTTGGGGAAGTAATATCTTTCCTTCCTGTGCTTCTTCTCTCTGCCAATTACATAAAAATAATTACAAGAAAAAGTTATACAATTATGTTTTAGTTCTTGAAGCTCTTTGGGAGTCATTGGTATCCATATACCAATCAATATGTTCTATAACAAGAAAAAAAAAAGAAACATCTCCTTATATTCACCAAACTTGCAAAAATATATATTGATCAGTTTCCATGTCCTGATAACTCATGTGACACCTCTCATCACAGATTAAACTGCCATCTGTTTAATCCTGTTACTCTGGCCTCTTCTAAAACTTTCTATATTCTACTTCTGCCTTCAAAAAACTTGAAGTCCAATTATGAACTATTGAGCATATCGTAAATACAAGGCAGTGGTTACAATAAGGAATCCTGACACAGACGCGTGTCCAAAAAGGATAATTGTTAAAGTTTACAGACAAGTACAAGATACTGTTTTTATACTAGCCAATATAATAAAGCTTGTTTATAGCACTTTCAAAGAATGAAGAAATGAATCTTTATCAAATGAAATAACTGCATGTGTATATTTTGGGGATCTTGGGTAAGTTCTTCCTTTCCTTGGACCTCTATTTCCTTACCCGTAAAATGGGCACAATAATAGTACTCAATCATAGTTTTGCTGTGAGGACTGGATGAGATAGTGAGAATTTAGGAGAGACTACACCATGAATGCTATTATGAGCTCAACGGTGCTGAAGCCCCAGTACCCCAGAATGTGACAATATTTGGGGATAGGGACTTTTAAAGATGTAATGAAGTTAAAATGAGGCTGTTAGGGTGGACCTGGTTTAATATGATTGATGTCCTTATAAGAAGAGTTTAGGACACACAGAGACACCAGGGGTGCATGTGCCAGAGGGATGGTCATCTGCCAGCCAAGGAGGGGATGTGGAACAGATCCTTCCCTCATGACCTTCAGAGGAAACAACCCCGCTGGCACCTTGATTTTAAACTCCTAGCCTCTACAACTTCAAGGAAATTAATTTCAGGTGTCTAAGCTGCCCAGTCTATAGTATTTTGCTATGGCAGCCTGAGCTGACTAATAAAAGTGCTCAGTATGTATTCGCTCCACAGAAATGAGAAGGGCAGAGAGGGGAAAATGAACATGTACGTGGGACACCATGGAAGAATGGGTGTGGTTACCTACCACTTCCGCCTTGGGTTGACCGCCCTGGATGACCTCAAGGAGGTCTATCTCTCCAGCATCAGAGCAGACTCATTGGATTGTCTTCTCTAGTCAGTGAGGACGTTCTGGGAAGAGTTGCAGCTGCTTGCAGACAGACAAAAAGCAGAGCATCCTCATCAATATCACTTTATAGATTTATTTGGAAGGAGACTGGGCTTCAAATCATACCAAAGTAACACACGAAACAAAAGGAGCTCTCGTTCTTCCCAAGACTATTGACCATTTGCAACTATAAACCAATAGTGCATTTTTTAAATGCCTTGTTTCTTTTATGAAAGTCTTTATTTCTCTAGGCCAGAGAATCTTAGAGTACAAAATAAAATAAAATAAGCCAGGACAATTTGTATCAGTGTCTATTCATAGGAACCTAATCGGTGCAATCATTAAACAATATGTTCTTGGCAAGTGAGTTGGGTAATGTATGCAAATATGTAATTCCTTAGTACAGACCCAGTGTGCTAATATATGTCATTCTGCAGTTAGGTCGAGGAGGCTAAGGGAAATTAGGCTCAGAGCTCTATGTCATTGCCGTGTCATCTCAACAATAACACAAATTCCACAGAGATCTAATAATGTATTGCTGCCAATATCTGGCTCTTTTTATTGCTAAGTGTTCTCTTTCTCCTTTGCTTGTGACATAGTTTTAAAATCATGTAGTGCAGCTTATGGTTGGGAGAGACCAGATGATATCTCTGTATCCTGAGGTCAGACCCCAACAGCCCATCAGTTAGCACTTGACTGCTGTGGGCTAGGCATGTGACATTTTAAGTACTTCATTAGTCTGGGGCCATGTTCCCTGGGGCGTTCATCTAACAGAGGGTATTATGGATGCTTTCCAAATGTTCAGTTGTTTTCAATCCTTGTTATTAAATGTAGGCAGGCCATAGAAGGAAGAGAAGCCTAGGATTTTAGATGGTACCTTTGAAATATTCTAGTCCGGGCGGGGGGGGGGCGGTAAATAGATTTTATTTCAAATGTTAACTCTTATCAATTGATTGTGGCTACCCAAAGGGGTGATGTTGAAACTGTCAAAGCCAAGTGTGGGCTCAGCAGGAAGTAATACTAAGGTTGATGCTGATGTCCATTGCGGGCACGAGACTGGGGACTTGTAGAAAGACATACTAAGTATTTTCCACCTCTCAGTCAAATCCTTTCTTCTTATAAGTAAGGAAACTGAGCTCCAAAAGCATTAAATGATAGTCTCAAGATCACATTATTAGTTAGCAAAAAAGCCAAAGTCAGAATCAATACCTCTGGACTCCCTTCCTACCACATCATTGAAAAAAATCCTAATTGCTTGAATATAACTTGATTCTGCCCTCCAGGTGGTAATACTGGTCTTCATTCTCTAGTGAAGCCATAATCCAGGTAGAAGTATTAAAAGCTCCCACCTCCCTAACACACACATATCCCTTCTTTCCTCAAGGACATATTTACTCTGCATTTACTTAGACCCATTTTTCTCCTGAGCCCCTTTTCATGTTAGAAATAGGAAATAAAGCTTGTCTCCAGGTACTATTTACTCATCTGCGAATTGGGGAGAGTGATCCACAAAGTCTGAATTCTGCATGTTAAATTGAAGTTAGTAAAGCCCTTTGAGTTCTTTAGAAAAAGAATTCAAAAATGGAAATTTCTTTTGCTATCCATATGCCAAACACTGGTAAGAAAATATGAATCCATATATGTAAACACCAAATGTTCTGCATGTGAACCGGGCTAATTACAGGGGGAAAAGGAGTTATGCAAAAGGTAAATATAAATGCTGGTGAACCTTTTGAAAGAATGAGCCAGGATTTAAATTCTAATTCTTTGTAGCAATTATTTTTTTCCCCTTGGGAAAGGACATTAAGAACTTTTGCGCTGCAATGCCATCTGTTTTTTATTGCGCCAATGAACAAGTAAGTACATCTTTCCAAACTGCCACTATTCATCACTTTTAAATAAGAATAGATGAGTTTGAAAAGATGTGAAGATTCATTAGTCCCAGCTCTAAATATTGCAGGTGAAATTATTTCCATCCACTGTGGCCTACTGCAGACTCAGAGAAGTGTCTCATAATACCCTTGGAAATTATGCTTCCGAAGAATGTGCCCCTTGTTTGGACAAATGCAAAGGCCACAAGGCTCTGTGTTTGCTACCCCAGCCTATCATGTAGACGGCCAGACTAGAATAACATTCCATCTTGTTGGAAGGAGTCCTTTCTATATATTGAGACCATCCAGAAAGCGGGGGAGGAGGAGTTTGAAATGATATGACATTTTAATGAAGTCGTGTAGCCAGTGGAAAAGTTTTATTAATATCCACTCCCTTCCAACCACATTAACATCTAGAAGCCAATAACTGAGGCAGTATTTACTCCTGGGGAAAAGCTGGCATGAGAGCCTGGAGTTCTCCTGAGCCCTTACCTACCCAGCACTGTGTTTGGAGATTGACATTTATGACCACATTCATCATCGCAGTGCTCCAAAAGGGTGCATATAATCTGCACATGCAGACAGAGATACTGACGGCGTAAGTGGTTGAGGTAGGTCAGTGTTCTGGAAGCAGGACTAGAACTGTCCCTTGACTCCTTTCTACTAGCCCAACTTAAAGGTTATTCTACACCATCCTTGGTGATCCAGCACTATCCTTCAGCATCCTAATTCCTTTAAAGGTCTTCCTTCGAAACAACCAAACCTCAGGGATGCTGGTGGCCAAGTTGGTTAAGCGTCCAACTCTTGATTTTGGCTCAGGTCATGATCTCAGGGTCATGGGATCGAGCCCTGCATCGGGCTCTGCGACGGGCGTGGAGCCTGCTTAAGATTCTCTCTCTCTCCTTCTGCTTCCCACCCCCCAAAAAAACAAAACAACCAAACCTCTACCCTAGCATTGCCATTCGGTTGACTGCTACATGCCCAGGTCCTAAATGGGAATACCTAACTCCCCCATACATAGGAAGGGCTAGACCTACATCCTTTCTTGGGGTGGTATTTGGAGTTTGCTACAGAGAATAAGACATGACCTGGGAAGGGGTTATCCTACCTCATTTATGATATTTATTTTATCTTGCACTTCACTAGGCTTTTGTTACTTACATGATGGAAGGCAAGAATCTCTCATGCAGCCTGACTTCCCCACAGTGATTACTCCTGCGCCGTGCACACAGTAGGTGCTCAATACTTGTGAGAAGACTGACTGACTAATTAAATGAGTTAATGGGGGGATAAAAGCTCACAATGAAGTGTCCTCAGCTGCTAATCTGTTTCTCCCTTTACACACACCTCTGACCACCTGAGCCACTTCACTGACAAAAATGCAACCTCCTTCCTTCTCCTAAGCTCACCCGATGTGCCCTCCTCTGTGTCACCCTCGACTGACTTGCCACAATGTAATGAGGGCCTCAGGAGAATGACTCAGCTCAGTGATGCATCTAGATGTCCCACGACCTTTTCTTCTTCATCATTTGCTCATTGCCTGTCTGAGTGACTCAGCTGCTGGCTTAAGGGAAGGGGTGATTATATAGTATGGAATACTCCGTATCTACGTCTATGCCAATAATTTATATACGTATAAATAAATTAACTTTATATGTAAATTAAATAAATAAATATATGTATTCTATATTCATATTTAGATTTCTATACATATATAAGACTGTTAAAACTCTCCCATAGCCACTACCTCATTTGATTGACACAGCACCCTCGGGGACCAGCGGGATGTGCCTCCTGAGTCTTATCTTACAGGAAGTAAAGGTGATGTAACCAAGGTCACACAGCTCATTTAAGCCAGCAACTGGAAGATGCTTGTCCCACATTCTTTCCCCCATGCCACCCACTTCTTCAGTTGTTGGTTGACCTGTTTCCACTCTCAGGGATAAGGCTCAACACCCATGACTCAGTTTCAGCCTAGCATGGTAGGTGTGGATGAACCTGACAGGAGCGTCTAAAAGTGCACCCTCGTAGATTTTTAGCTCACTGGCCTTGAATGAAAAAATTACCTGAAGTATTTAGTATTTTGAAAAATCCCACCTCGCTGAAGTCTCATCAGAAATGGACACTCCATGTTCATTCATGTGTGAGGACTTGGGGGGATGGAAGTGGTACAAGAAGCAAATACATGGGAGCTTCCGCAGGTCTTCTGCCCCAGTGGAGGCCACTGTTGAATATGGCCTGAGAACGATCCCACAGCCAACATGGCTGGGCCACGGATCAAGGGCTAATGGGCCAGGTGCTCCGTTTTGAGAGAGAAGGAAGTTCATCCAGGAGGGAGTGGGGGGTGAAAGGGCATTTAGCAGAAGATAGAAAGGACGGGTGTGGTGGAGACCTGGCTGAGAGACGTGGAATTGGTGGGTCCAACGGCGATGTGCATCCGGGGACCGTTTCGATCCTCAAAACATGCATGTAGGTCTTGTTTTTATTTAATTTAGTTTTGTAACTATTTAAAAAATTTTTTTTAATGAATCCACTTTCCTGTGTGTTAAACAGAGACAAATTTACCACTTCTTAGCTATGGACACTGAGAAAAAGTTTTAATTTCTCTAAGCCTCCTATTTCCACTTTGGGGCAATAGAAAGTCTGCAAGCTGCCAGAGCACTGTTGTGGGAATAAAATGAGATGATCTAAGTGAGGCCTCTGGGGACAATGCTTGGCACAGAGCAGTTGCTCAGTTATCTGTTCTCTGGGTGGGTTTTAATGTACTTCTGTTCTTCATACTAAACAGACACACTTACAACAACTGTCCTGATTCCCAAAGTCCAGATCTCCTGGAAACACCGATAGTCATTTCTTCAGTCCAGAGACTAGATAGATAGATCATATAGGCACCAAAGGGGAGATGGATAGAGAGAGATGGGGAGAGACAATGGTGGAGAAATTTTTTTTTGAAAGTTTATTTATTTATTTGAGAGAGAGAGAGAGCAGGGGGAGGGGCAGAAGGAAAAGGAGAGAGAATCTCAAACAGTCTCCCTGTTGAGCATAGAGCCCGATACGGGGCTTGATCTCATGACGCTGAGATCATGACCTGAGCCAAAATCAAGAACCAGACGTTCACCGGAGTCCACCACCTAGGCATGCCCCACTCCCAAGCCCGTGAAGAAATTCAAGTGAGAGAGCGGAAGAAGGAGGGAGAGGGAAGGTAGATGGAGATTTATGGATAAGGAATTGAAAAATTGTTCCTGACTCACCCCACCTCCACGGGACATTACCTTTGAATCCCTCTAAATCCAAAGCCTGAGTAATTGCAAAAGGCATCTGGACTTGGGAGACTTCGCTGCAGATCCTGGTGATTTCTATTTCTTTCTTGTTACTGAGTAATGAGATATCACGGGAAAATGGAGGCCCTAAGTAAGGAAGAAAAAAATTTAAACCTACTCATATAAAAATAGGCCCAAATGAAAACTGGAGAACAAAGAATTTATATTTTTCCCCAATCTAATTGTACATTTTAACCCTCTATCATGACTTCAATAAATGACTTCAATCATGACTTCAATAAAGACCTTCCCCCCTCTCCCCTGTACCTCCTCTCCTCTGCCATTTGTGCCCATGACCTCAGATTTTATGTGTAGCTGGGAGGTAACTAAAATTCATGTTGATGTGGAAGCCAGGAGTGCTAAGGTTCACACTGGGGGAAGTGGGATAGAGTCTGGTAGGCATAGATTCTTGGAAGAAAGAGCTGGATGGAGCAAAGTCCGTCGAGACTGGATGCCATGAAATATTTGGGCGTCTCCCATAAACCTGGAGCAGGAAAGAGTCTGAGACAACAGTGTTCTCACTGGCAATTATCAATGCACAGAGGGCATGTGCAAGAAATGGACATGACAAGTTTGAACCCAATAAGTAGCCCAACATGTTGCTGACTTGGGACTGGTGACAACAGTTTATACGGTTTATGCCCATTGATGGCACGTCCCAAACTTTTCCAGTTCTCAGGAACCCCTTCTTAACCACAAAGTATTTCATGCCCCCCCCATATAACTGTAGCTAACATTTTATTATGTGCTTTCTGTGTACTGATTCTGTTAATGTTCATTCCATCCTTGTGAGGAAAATAGTATCAAGGCATTTGCTAGAGGAGAAAGGCAAGGTAAGGGGTAAAGAACTTGCCCAAAGTCATGGCACAGGTAAAGGGGACCTGAGTCATGACCCAATTCCACAGTCTCTGCTCTTAATAGCTGTGCTATCCTTTCTCCTAATTGTAGGTGAACTTTCATTGCAAAACAGAAGGACAGAAGTCACATGAAGAAAGGAAGATTCCATATACATCTAGCAATGCTTTTAAATTAGTCTTATATACCTGAGAAGATAATATGCTGGAGGTATTATGTATTTGATCCATAAACAACATTTGAAACAGCACGTAGCTCTGTAGACCTCTGCACACTTCCTCTGTAGACCTCTGTACTCTTCCTCTGTAGACCTCTGTACTCTTCCTCTGTAGACCTCTGTACACTTCCTCTGTAGACCTCTGTACTCTTCCTCTGTAGACCTCTGTACTCTTCCTCTGTAGACCTCTGTACACTTCCTCCATAGACCTCTGTACTCTTCCTCTGTAGACCTTGCCCTGGCAAGGCATGGTCAGACCACTACCATGCCCACATGGCCCCAGGGCTTACTGTTCCCCAGGCTCTATCATACTCTCTGGGACCTTGGCTCTATACTGGTCATGTCCTTGGGGTCAGGGATTGTCTTCTACATAATTTTAATTTATGCACTCATCACTTCTTGCCCATAATAGGTGCTCAGTAAATATTTTTGGAGTGAATGAATGCATACTTCTGTGTCTAGCTCCTACTTCCTCCCACTGAGTGTATTTGCAAGAACAGATGATAGAACAAACAACTAGCTTACAATGCGTGACCAATGACAATACTAGATCTCTTAAGAGAGGGGACCTGGGGTGCCTGAGTGGCTCAGTTGGTTGGATGTCCAGCTCTCGATGTCAGCTTAGCTCACGGTCTCAGGGTCATGAGATTGGGCTCCACATCCCGCTCTGCACTGAGCTTGGAGGCTGCTTGTCCCTCTCCCTTGCTCCTCCCCCCCCACTTGTTCTCTCTCTCAAATACATAAAATCTTTAAAGAATTATTTTTAAAAAGTTTACCTAATAAGGGTACCTGGCAGTGTACAGGAGCGCCCCCTAGAGGGACCAGTGTAAAAAGTATGGCACAAGGTGGGTTCCTGGAGTCCTTTTCCTGCACCTCTAGTAAGGCAGTTCTTTGGGGATGGTAATGGACATTATGGTCTAGGAGGGGTCAATGTCAGCAGATACCTTCAGTGAAGATGGCAAGCTCTTTGGCCAGGCCCAGTCTGAGGGTGCTGAGGTCATGAGTTTCATGTAGAACCTATGACAGAGTAGGAAGTGCTTTCCTCGAACCATGAGAATCACGTTGGCTGCTAAAAGGATAACTTGAAGTGGTCAAGCTGCCAAGGCATCTGACCTTGACTGGTTGTGTAGCAGAGGTTTGCAACTTCAGGTCAAATTCTGGCAAACCCATAGGGACTCTTTGCAGTCTTCTTCCAAGGGCAAAATGCCAGGTGGGCTTCACCCGTCACTAATTACAATGAATAACACTGGGAGATTTCAAGTTCAGTATTATGGGTGTGACACTGGACACTGGGGTCACGGGAGCCTGTGGGGGTTGGGGGGGGGCTGGAGAGACCCGTGCAGCTCTGTGTTCGCAGTTCTTGGGTCTGGTCCCTGGGGGATGTTTGGGGCTTTGAAGTAGACCCCTCTTGTTCTAAGAAACAGCTAAGAAACCCCAGGGAGCCCAGCCTGAGCCCAGGATGGGATAAATAAGAGTTCTCAAAAGAGAGTAAGGTCTGGGTTATATCATTAAAAATGATCCACGAAAATTGGATAGCAAATCACTGATGTTGAGATTTCTTTGGTCTGGAATTTGATTATGTGTTCAGACCCCGTTTATTGTTCTTCATACCGTTCGTATGAGTATCCTAACTACAGAGTGCCAATCCAACACAGAGAAAGGGATACAGAGAACGTACCTAAGAAGTGTCCCGTACAGCAGACTTCTATCAGAGAGGACGGTGCTCGAATCGTTGCTCAGAAAGCCCATTCTTAGCTGACAATGTCCATGTCCTTCTCTGTGATCTGACATTCCACTCACCCTTACACCACCGCTGGTGACCTCTGGCTAGCTTTCCTTATGAGACGAATCCTGGTGCCCACCCCATGCAGTCAGCAGAGCAGCACAAATTAGTCATTGCCTATTAAAACTTTAAACTTCTCAAAAATGAGAAGTGGAGAAAAGCAGCATGGTCGTCATGTGTCGGATATGCACGCAGAATCAACTGTTTGATTTCTAGTAGAAATAAATCAAAAGCAGACACTTCCCCTGACCAGAGATGAGGTGGTGTCTGGAGCCAGACAGCGGCAGGTTGCTGAGTCTAAAGTGCACATAAAATCCAATTGTAAGTTGGCCGAGCCCAGAACACGACTGGATTCACTTACTGCTAATTAGGATGAATGAAAAGAGACACTAGGCGACGTGAAGCTTGGGATTATGGGTAGTGAAAGCCACTTGATGGGAGGAAGCCATTTTTTCCTCGTGTTTTGGAAAATCACTCTGTACAGAGTCTGGTCCATTATTTACGTCCTGAAATGTGCACGTAGGAAGGACCAAACGTATTCTGATAAAACTACACCCCAGGAAGCCCAGTCTGAAGGGGTCTTAAGGGCCCAAGCTGGGAAGAGTGAGTGGGTTTGGCTCTCTATTAAAGAGTGGATCTTCTGTTCCTGGCCTGTCTAGAAAGACATTTTCCCCTCTGCCCCAAGTGATAAAATGCATGCCATGGAACGACCCTCTGGATATTGTCAGTGGAGGCTGGAGTGATGGCCAGATGGCCCACTTGGTTATTGATCATTTTATTTTTACCTTCTGGTGCTAACTTCTCTTTCTTAGGGTGATTTCACTATCCCTTTACTCTATTTAGAAAGGAAATGAACTGCCAGGCTCATGTAAGCTGGGAGTGACTGTCGGGAGGTGTGAGGCCAGAAGAAAGCGGCTAGACCGACTGCCGGTTAATACCATAAAGGAATCTTTTGTGGGAATTCTTGCTCCATTATGTTGGCACATCCCTTTCCCCCACTTTCTGGCCAGCAGTGATATGGGAGAGTTATTTTAATCTTAACTCTATTTAGAGGGTTGGAGTGTTCCAAAGAGAAGGAGAGTTTTGCTGAGTATTTTAAACAACTGATTCCAGATGGATTCTCTTTGTATCGTTTCTGGAATTGTCTTCTCTAAATGAGTTCTAAACATAGAAGGTACATATTCACCAAAGAATGAAGGATGTTGAAATATTCAGGAACTAGGATGGCAAATGTTGCTGTATTCAGGTGTCACTTTAGGTAAATGGCTTCAATTCTCATTTCTGTTTTGCTTTGTTTTGTTTTTCTTGGTGCTTCGATGACACTTTTTTCTTGGAGCTTCTGTGACACGACAGAGACAGTAATCCTCATAGGATAGGGATTACAGGATAAATTTGCAGGTTGACTTATCCACATCTTTGCCCAAGGATATACTTTGAAACATCGTGCAATGATAATAAATGATTTTTATTTCAAATTAGTATTAGGAGTAATTTTTTTAAATTTAAATTCAATTAGCCAACATATAGTACATCATTAGTTTCAGCTGTAGGGTTCAATGATCCATTAGTGGTGTATATCACCCAGTGCTCAGCACGTCATGTGCCCTCCTTCATGCCCATCCCCCAGTTACCCCAACCCCCCATCCACCTCCCCTTCTGCACCCCTCACTTTGTTTCCCAGAGTCAAGAGTCTCCCATGGTTTGTCTCC
This sequence comes from Ailurus styani, assembly GCA_002007465.1. Lineage (NCBI taxonomy): Eukaryota > Metazoa > Chordata > Mammalia > Carnivora > Ailuridae > Ailurus > Ailurus styani. The sequence continues at coordinate 140,385 of LNAC01000089.1, read as the reverse complement.
CTCTCTGATTTCTTCCCATTCCGTTTTCCTTCCCTTCCCCTATGATCCTCTGTGCTGTTTCTTATATTCCTCATATGAGAGAAATCATATGATAATTGTCTTTCTCTGATTGATTTATTTCCCTTAACATAATATCCTCCAGTTCCATCCATTTTAATGAGAAACGTGTATGTGTGTGTCACGTGTGTGTCAGAGGGAGAGAGAGAGAGAAAGACAGAGACAGAGAGAGACCCACAGAGATTGGGGGCAGAGAGGGATTCTAGTGGAGAAGCCAAGATTTAAAACCAAGATCGGGCAGCCATCAAAAAACCCGAAATCTTGCCATTTGCAATGATGTGGATGGAACTGGAGGGTGTTATGCTGAGCGAAATAAGTCAGTCAGAGAAAGACAATTATATGATCTCTCTGATAGAGGAATTTGAGAGGCAGGGCAGGGGTTTGTGGGGGAAGGGGAGGGAAAAATGAAACAGGATGGGACTGGGGAGGGAGACAAACCATGAGACTCTTAATCTCAGGAAACAAACTGAGGGCTGCTGGAGGGGGAGGGATAGTGTGAGTGGGGGATGGACACTGGGGAGGGTGTGTGCTACGGTAAGTGCCGTGAATTGTGTAAGACTGGTGATTCACAGACATGTACCCCTGAAACAAATAACACATTATATGTTAATAAAAATAAATAAATAAGAAATAAAACCAAGGTCTGACTCCCACTCAAGTTCTTCTGCACAACGCCCCTGTCTTTTAAATGGTTATCATCAAATAATCACCCTGCAAAGGTGGGAGTCAAGACAAAGGGGAGAGCACCAGTACTGCTCAAATAGAATGAATGCTAGTCGTCAACTTCCAGCATGGCCGTGACTGCAGAGGGAGGACCACCAGCCCTCAGTGGAAGGTCCTGAAACTCTGCATCCTTGCTCGACCTGTGGTCAGAGTGGAATTGCATGTGTTGTCTTGCTTTGTGCCGTCAGACACAGATATGCTGGCCTCAGTGGACTGAACCAGAGATTGGCTCCTTGACTAAAAAGCACATGACATAGGTGATAGCCCAGTGCCTCACGAGGTGGGCAAGTGCTTCTTTTTTTTTTTTTTTTAAGATTTATTATTTATTTATTTGACAGAGAGAGAGAGAGAGAGATCACAAGTAGGCAGAGGCAGGCAGAGAGAGAGAGAGAGAGAGGAGGAAGCAGGCTCCCCACTGAGCAGGGAGCCTGATGCAGGCCTTGATCCCAGGACCCTGAGATCATCACCTGAGCCGAAGGCAGAGGCTTTAACTCACTGAGCCACCCAGGTGCCCTGAATGTGCTTCTTTTTGGGTGAAGATCAGTGAGCTCAATGAGAGAGCCTCATTCTGGAGGAATGAGTAATACAAGAACAACAAGGGGCGCCTGGGTGGCTCAGTTGGTTAGCGTCTACCTTTGGCTCAGGTCATGATCCCAGGGCCCTGGGATGGAGTCCCACATCGGGCTCCCTGCTCAGTGGGGAGTCTGCTTCTCCTCCCCCGTCCCTACTCATGCTTTCTCTGGCTATCTCTCTCCCTCTCTCTCAAATAAAGAAATAAAATCTTAAAAAGAAATACAAGAAATAGAAGGAAGAAATAGAGGCAGGGCAGCCGTGGAGGAAACCCAAGATTAGAGAGAGAAGCAGCCAGAGCAGTTTAGTGTTGAGAATGGCAAGCTCACAGGGGCAGGTCTCAGTGCTGCTGACAGAAAGGGCAAGCGGGCACCAGAGCTCCTGAGGATCAGGTCCGCTTCCATTCCTTGCGACACCTCCTGTGGGACAGCGGAGGTCGTTTCCTGACCCTGCTCACTTCCCCGAATGTTCCTGGCTAGATCTCCGTCACCTGGGGTCTCTCAAGCCTGTCTCTCCTCCTTGTGACCTAAAAGAATTCAAGGGTAATAACTATAATAGTCAAATACTTATGATACATTAACTGAGTAAGCAGATTGTTTTAGTAAATCATTTTGAAAACACTATGAGGGGCACCTGGTGGCTCAGTAAGTTAAGTTTCCAACTCTTGGTTTCAGCTCATATATCTCATGACCTCGGCTTAGGTCCTGGGATCCAGCCGCGTGATGGGTTCCACACTCAGTGGAGAGACTGCTTGGGGATTCTCTCTCTCCCTCTGCCCCTTTCCCTGCTTGTTTTGTGTTCCCCACCCCCCCAAATAAATAAATAAATAAATCTTTAAAAAGCACTATGAAATAAATAAGTATCATGATGACAATTTCCATTTTATAGATGAGTAAACTGAGGCTAACGGAGGTCAAGTCAACCACAGCCTTCATACTGAATGCAGTAAGTCCCAGGAATTAATCAGTTAACTGAAAATTGAAACAAGGAATCATTAAAAACGGATTCATGCATACCTTAAACATTCAATTTTTTTAAATGCATAATGTATGTCAATCTGACAAGGGCTTTTCTTTTGGTAGAAGTTGCTAATGGAATTCAGGTCTGTTTTTCTGGAAGAAACCGCACGTATAATCTATGCTTAACAATTTCTGGTTTCAGTTTCTCTGATGCAAAATAAACCTGGACACATGTGAAACAATCTGACACCGAATCCTTCTAGATTACTTTTCTGTTTTCTATAATCTTCTATGGATATTTTTCCAACATCCAACTTGCATGGCTTACCCTCGTCTAGTCCTTCCAAAGCATTCAGCCTAATATTCACCAGGAGAGAAAAAGCACCTTTTTTCATACTCCATTTCATCATTAGTTACATTTGCTTAAATTATGTGATGACCTTGGTACTAAGAGATTTGAGAACTAATTCTTAGAAATGCATCTGGTAAAAGCAGAAATGTGTATGTCTCTTGCAGAGGATTCTATTTCCAATATGTGGCAACTAGATGTACCATGTCCGTTGCTCATGTAGAACCTGTGGCCCCTCCCCCACGACCCCGGAGAAGCGTGGGTAACTACCTTGGCAAAGCATGGCAAACTGATGCTGTGTGACTTCCAAACTTGACTCCTAAAAACGCCACGTGCTTCGACCTTGTTCTGCACCCTGCAGGGATAACGCATGGGGAGGAGCCACGGCCCTGAGCGCACTCCCAGCGGAAGCTGGCACCGGCTTGCCAGCCCTGCGAACGAGCTCTCCTGCGAGCAGATCCTGCAGGCCCCGCCCAGCCCCTCTTCTGCCTTGTTCTGTGTGTGGCGAGAGGAGCCCTCTCCGCCGAGCCCTTTCAATTACCGATGAGTGAACGAAATGAAAGGCCACCATTGGAAGCCACTCGGTTTACGTAGTTTGCTGTGCTGCAGTAGATCACTCCAATGAGGGTTTTGGGTATCATTAGTATGTTTGGCAGAGGGAATGGAGGACATAGATTAACTAGTGGGTCTACTAAGTAAACGTCCTGTGTAACTCTTCCATGAGCTAAAGCCGAGCTTTGAACCCAGCAGTCCGAATTCAGAATTATATTACTATACTCCTAAAAGTATGTATATAGAGGCCCTTACTAAACCGTACATAGCCATTGTTAATACATAATAATTTGGTTTGATTTCTTAACTCCATGCTTGTAGACAAGCTCTGAGTATTTATAGGGTTCAAGGCAGGAATACAAATACCAGAGGTCTAATCTTTAAAGATTAAAAATGAGGGGGCCTGAGTGGCTCAGTCGTTAAGCATCTGCCTTCAGCTCAGGTCAGATCCCAGGGTCCTGGGATCGAGCCCCGCATTGGGCTCCCTGCTCAGCGGGAAGCCTGCTTCTCCCTCTCCTACTCCCCCTTCTTGTGTTCCCTCTCTCACTGTGTCTCTCTCTTTCAAATGAATAAATAAAATCTTTTATAAAAAAGTTAAAAATGAAGTTAGAAACTCTCAAATAAGTTTTATCCTCTTAACCTGAAATCTAAATTTCTGGTTAAGTTCATGGACGCCATAGCTATACCCCTTTTTTTACCCCTGGATTCTTTCCTCACCACAAGGGCTTTGGTCACAGGTATGTAACCTCCAGCTCATACATCCCGGCTTCATTCACACATCCTCCTGCCCTATCAGCGGCCTCTTGGCCAGCCCCAGGGCCTAGGGATAGTCCTGCAGGAGGACAGTCAGCCCTAGAAGAATGAACCCAGGAAAGAGGTCCATGTGAGCTCAGGAAGTAGACAGGTGCAATTCGGGTAGAAACTTCTGGGACGTTAGTGCTTAGAGCGTGTTCTAAACTGAGAGGTGGGCTCTGGCTGGACTCTGGGTGGACACGTACCCTTGGCCGAATCTCCCTGTGCTATGTGGAAGAGAGCAGCTAAAGGGGACTGCTAATGAGGTACAGGGGCACCTCTTCTCAGCTCTAAGGACAGGACTAACTCCACCTCCAAACCCTCTCCCCCACCCTCTTTCACCATGTCTGGCTCATGATTGAGGATCAATAAATATTGACCAGATAAAGGTGATATTGTTCCCAAAGGCAAATTTTGCCTTTTCAGTCTTGGGTGCTGTTAGGGTTTAAGACTGTCAGCCCTGAGTGAGGTCATGAAGCTGGGACAGGAGCCAGACTCCCACACATCTCTGAGCACCGCTAAAATAGATTCTGAGTGACTCCGAAGAGCAAGCATGGCGGGTGAGAATCAGATTGGGCTCCATGAATGGTGGCACGAACAAGCACTGGACACTTGGGAATGAAATCCTGAGCACTGACTGTCCCAACCTCTTGTCCTGATGATGAATTTTCCACTGACACTGACAAACGGCTCTCATCTCCCCCACACCCATGCCCACCTCCCTCCCCAAGTACACATACTCTTCTGGTAATGACAACCAAGTAGCAGGGAAATGATTGGAGCTAAGGATGTAAAACACAGTACTGATGCATGGAGGAGATTTATTTAAATAGGACTACTCAAAAATAAATAAATAAATAAATAGGACTACTCATCCTGATTATTTCTTCAGAGCAGCCTCTGTAGAACAGCCTTCCAGGTCCTCCTCCCTGCCCCCCAGTAATGGTAATGGCGCACGGTTACTTCCCAGACCTCCTAAACGTGTATACATCATAGACACGAACCCTCCTACTCTGAGAGCCATTTCAAAGTGCATTCTCCCCTACGTCCGGAAAAATCATCACCCATGGACATAGTTGCTTTAGTTCATTGGAGCTAGGGGTTTTAATATTATTTTAATCCAAATAGAAAGGACTTGAGTCAGAGTCTTATTAAAAAAAATAGTTGGCCAGTCTTTTTGATGAAACTTCCTTTTACAAGCCTCAGAAAAAAAGACCAACATAAGTTATGCCCCAGGGTATTTTAAGTAAAAGTGGGGGGAAAAAATAAGAGAACATTTTCAGCCCAAAATTCTGTCAATAAATTTATTTGGCTTTTATTTGGAAGGGTGTTAATGCAAATTCTTCATAAACATGGCTAGGCGAAGATTTCTAATGCAATAGAACTTGCTCAGGCATAACTCCTGAAGGGTGTAATTCGAACATGCTCTCCTAATTCTGTTTCCCATAAGGCTATCAGATCTGAGGCAAACAGCAAAGATTAAATCTGTGAGAAATAAATGTCACACTCTCTTCCTGAACATTCTTCTGACATTTAAAACGTCCATCCGCTTCAGGAAATCCGTCTCTGCCTAAATTCATGATTGATGCTTTGGGCATAGACATTGACAAAGAATCATATAAATTGATGTTTTATTTATTTTCTTTTTTTAAAGATTTTATTTATTCACTTATTTTAGAGAGAGAGAGAATGAGGGGAGGGGCAGAGGGAGAGAGGGAGAGGAAGGTGAAGAATCTCAAGCAGACTCCTTGCTGAGCACAGAGACCAATGCAGGGTTCAATTCCTGAGCCAAAACCAGGTGTCAGAGACTTAACTGACTGAGCCACCCATGTGCCCCTATAAATTGATGTTTTAAAAGGTACTCTCATCTTTAGAGATTTTGAGAGTTTCATGAATTCCAGGAAAAAAAGTAAACCATAGAGAGGTAATTTATTAATTATTAACTATTAGTTAATTGTTTCCCTCCATGTCCATAGAAAGCTAAAATATAAGAGAATCATTCTTATTCCCTCATCCCCAAGGTTATGTTTGCATCTTTTTCCTGTCGTGACAGTTTTTTGTTTTCTTTTGATTTTTTCTTCCATTATTGTCTATTTTTATTTTTTTAATTATAACTTTTCCAAAGGAGAATTATACGGGTCCTGGAAGTAATGGAGTTGAGAGATACAGGAAAGGAAAGCGTGGCCCCCCAAATATGTCCAAATGTTAATCCTTGAAAAGGGGGACTATGTCACCTTATATGGCAAAGGAGATAAAAGGCAAACATTTTCAGCTATGTCCTGTTTTCAAGAGATGAAATTTAAGTATAAGAATACAAATAATTTATTTTTTAAATATTTTATTGATTTATTTGACACAGAGAGAGAGAGCACAAGCAGGGGAGCAGCAGAGGGAGAGGGAGAAGCAGGCTCCCCGCTGAGCAGGGAGCCGAATGTGGGGCTCTATCCCAGAACCCTGGGATCATGACCTGAGCCAAAGGCAGATGCTTAATGACTGAGTCACCCAGGTGCCTCAAAACACAAAAAATTTAAAAGTAAAAGGAGGAGGGGCACCTGGGTGGTTCAGTCGGTTAAGTGTCTGACTCTTGATTTTGGCTCAGGTCATGACCTCAGGGTGCTGAGATCAAGCCCCATGTCAGGCCCTGCACTCAGCAGGGAGTCTGCTTCTCTCCCTCTGCCTCTGCACCACCACTCATGCTCTCTCTCGTCCTTTCTCTCTCAAATAAATAAATAAATAAATAAAGGAGAAAATGTGTACCAACGCAAACAAAAAACTATAAGAAAACTGGTATGGCAAGATTAATATTGACCAAGTAAACTTCCATACCAGAGATAAAGAACATTTCATGATGAAAAAAAGGTCAAGACACAGTAACCAAATATATATATATATGTATATATATATATATACATATATATATATATATATACACACTTAAAATCAGAGCTTCAAAACGCATGAAACAAAAACTTACAAGCTAAACTGAGAAATGAACAAATCCACAATCATAAGGAAGTAATTGATAAAAACATGTAAATTTTTGGAAAATATGTAAGGATGTAGATTTGAACAATATTGACCAGTTTGTCATAACAGAAATCTATAGGATATTGTGCCCAACAATTGCAAGAACACATATTTTTTCAAGAGCCCATGGAAACTTCATGAAATGCAATACATTAAACATGACACAAATTAATGGTCCCTCCTCTCATTAAGAGGTAGAATTCATTTTTCCACTTTTTAAATCCGAGCTGGTCTTATGATCTGCTTTGACCAATAAAGTATGGCAGAACTAATGTTATATTACTTGTGAGTCAAGGCCTCAGAGGCCTTGCCCCTTTGTCCCCACTGTTTTGTAATGCTCCTGCAAGGGAGCCAAGGCTAAACTCTGAAGCTGAAAGAGAAGCCCAGCTACACCAGTGTCCCAACTGTGCCCAGCCCCCAGCCAATCCTCCAGTTGAACACAGTCTCAGAGTGAGATCAAAAGAAATTATCATAAGAATCATCCAGACAACCAATAGAATCATGAAATAATTAATTATTGTTTTTATACCACTAAGTTTTGAGGTGTCTTGTTTTTTGGGGTAGCTTGTTATAAAGCAGTAGATCTGTGATACCCTTAAGAAAGACCATATACTTAACCATAAGATCATCTCAATAAATTTCAGTGGATTTAAATTATACAAAGTAACTTCTTGACCAGAGTGAGTTAAATTATAAATATTATAAATTGAGAATGAAAAGATATCTAGGAAGTTTACAGATATTTTTAAGTTAGGCACATCATTCTAAATAATTTATGGATCAAAGAAGAAAGCACAAGGGAAATTATGATTTTAAACAGGATGATAGGGAAAACAGTAGTCAAGATAGACTGCAGTTAAAACAGCACTTTGAGGGAAATTCATAGTTTTATTAGAAAAGAAAGTGTTTAATTCCATTGATCTAAACTTCCACCTTTAGAAGCCAGACAAAGAAGAAAAAATGAAACCCAAGTTTCAAAGAATAAAGGAAAAATATAGTAATAATTGGCAGATACAGATCTGACTGTGTATATAGAGAACTCCAGGACAATAACAACAACAAAAACCTTGGAGAATAATGAGGGAATTTAGCAAGGTCTCAGGATACAAGGTCTACATAGAAAAATAAATATATTTCCACATACTAGCAATAAACAGAAAGATAAATCATCCACAAAAACACAAAAAATATGAAATACTTAGACTAACTTTAACAAGAGAAGTAAAGGAACTCCACACTTTAAACCATAAGATGTGGTTGAGATAAATCAATGAATCCTAAATAAATGTCTATATACTGAAAGATTCAATATTGGTACATCTATTTGCCCCTAATTTCATCTATAACTCCAGTAGAATTTCAAGCAAGAGACCAGCGTGCTGGCCAAGGCAGTCTATCTTGGTCTGTGTGGTGCAGGGGGTGCCTCAGCCTCACCCCATATTCTAGGGTTCTCTCAGGGGTGTCTTGTTCTTGTTAGTTGTTCTTCTTGTGAAGGAGAGCAAAGCTGCAAGCAATCTCTGCCGCCATCTTGGTTACCTTCTTTAGGAAACTCTCTCTGAACATTCAGTTTGGGTCGTCTGTCCTTCCTAGGCAGTCTTTTCTTAAATTCTCGTTAATGGCATCCAAGTGCTTAAACCACTTCACTAAACTGCCAATTTACTTGACATCATCCTCCCCAAGGTCATAAACTTTGTGAAATCAGCCTCTTGTCCCCTGTTCCCAGGCAGCCTTCCTTCATTATCACCTCTCAAGAAACCCCTTAGGTTTGCTGCCACTGTGCCCCACTTTTTCTTGTTCCTCCATTGTAACTGCCTCTTCTGACTTCTTCCTTATCTCTCTCTCTTTTTTAAAGATTTTATTTATTTATTTGACAGAGAGATTACAAGTAGTCAGAGAGGCAGGCATAGAGAGAGGAGGAAGCAGGCTCCCCACCAAGCAGGGAGCCCGATGTGGGGCTCAATCCCAGGACCCTGAGATCATGACCTGAGCCGAAGGCAGAGGCTTTAACCCACTGAGCCACCCAGGCACCCCCTTCCTTATCTCTTTATGGGTGGCAGCCTCTGCAGCCCATCCGGGGAGCTGGTCCTTCTTGATATACCCAACTAGAGCAGCCAGGGACCTCACTGCGTGTCTGGGTCACAGTACTTTTAGCAATGGTGTAAGGGTGATCATGCCCCTTTGTTGTCTTATGCCAAGAACAATGAATAAGGAGGGGGAGGAAGAGAAGTAAGCATCTTGAGGACTGCAGCTAACAAAACTAATCACATGGTGAAGGGCCTAGTTAAATGGTATTACTTTTTCTTCTCCTGGTCTCTGAATCTATGCTTTGGCTCTTTCTTCTTATTAAATCTTGACAGGGCGCCTGGGTGGCTCAGTGGGTTAAAGCCTCTGCCTTCGGCTCAGGTCATGATCTCAGGGTCCTGGGATCGAGTCCCACATCTGCCTGTCTCTCTGTCTACTTGTGATCTGATCTCTCTCTGTGTCAAATAAATAAATAAAATCTTAAAAAAAAAAATCTTGACAGTCCCAAGAGCATCATGGAAAGTGTGTCCCGTGGAGAATTTCCAGCGTCCATCCACATAGTCCTTGTCATCATAGCAGCTTCTGAGCAGATCCCCTGTGTTCCCAAAGCCCTTGTACAGCTGTGATGAGGAGCTAAAGTGCTGTGGTATAAGACGTTTCTCCACATGGTTCTACCCATCCACAGCTGATGCTCCTTCTGTGGTCCGGCAGCTCAGTTAAAGAAGTCTGCCTCATAGCTCCGTAGAGCAGGATTTTAACTCACCCAGGTCACCATTAGCCACCTACAAACATTAGGCTCTATTCCCTATGCATCTTGGAGCAAACCTCTTTTTTTCTACATAAAGCACTAGAAAAAGATAATTTTCCCCTGAAAGACCATGTTGCATATAGAAAAAGTTCTCAGAAATTTGAATAAGTTATAAGAAAATTAAGTGACCACTAACCTGTTTTGGAAAATCAATACCAAATGCTTTGGGATAAAGTTTATGGTGGGTTTTTTTAAAAAACACATCACCAAAATTGGACAGGAGATCATGCATAACTTTCATTCTCCCACTGGCTCCCAGCATCTATACTTCCTAAGGGGAACATCCCTTAAAATAACTTTGAAGTCTTTGACTAATTTACTAGATAAATCCACTGTGTATAAAATGGCATCTTTATGAGATAATGAATTAATCCCTAGGTTCCACTGGGGCCTGGAACTTTGAGCTTTGCTATAAATTATGGCACCTGCTGCAATTCTGTATCACACACACACGTTGGGAAACATTTTTTTCTGAACTGATTAACTGGGACTGAACTAACTGCCTCAAGTATCGTCTTAAGGTTTTAAAGCAATTATTTCTTAATATACTGAATATCACATTATGTTTATGTTAGGTCATTTATACAAATAGAAATTGAAAGTAAAATACCAAACCTTGCCACTGAATTTGGATAAAGGGTGAACTTGGAAAGAAAACATTTCAAGCGTCAGATATTGGTAACCTACTGTCATTAAAATTTTCAAGTCAAAAAAATAAGCTACAAGGAAAAATATGGACAAGTTATTTAGATGATAGCTGATCTAATTCTGGATTAGCAAAGATGCACTAGTTTTGCCGTTTTGCTCCATAAATAAGGGAGGGTTGATTAGCACATCATCAAAAATAATAGGCTATGTTAACAGTGTGGGGGAAAAACAAAAAGGAAAAGAATAGCAGTCCCAGACCAAAACAGAAGCAATAGAGACAGCTTGGTTAATTTTGGCAACTATTTAGTTAATGAGACATATAGAATAAAAAAAAATTAATCATGTTTAAGAGCAATCGGATGGTAATCTTTATCCTGGGAAGTGTTTAGGAGTATTTTCAATAATGGAGACACTGTCTACCTCACAAGATTTACAATGTGCTTTTCCTCTTCGGAATTATACATTTTGCTGTCTTCTGGGAGAGGGAGGAAAGCCCATTCAGTGCCCCCAATATTTTTACTCTATTATCTAATTTATAGCAGTAGACTTGTATATGATTGCTGAGTACCATTTCATTTCGTAGGATTTCTCTGAACTCTTTTGAGGGTATGACCACAACCCATTATATTTTAGCCCCATCTTGAGAAGTGACTGTTGCCCATAAGTAGGGGGCTAGGGGACATCCCCACAAAATGGCTTTGCCAGTCTTACCAGTTGCAGCTTGAACACCATCTTCTCATGGTTCCCTGTGGAGTTTTGTCCCAGCTACTAGCCAACCCCGTAGGGATGGATCATGTCTTCACATGTATCCTCCGCTCCCCAATGTGAAATCTCTCACTGTTACTGAAACATGCCTGTCTTTTACACCCGAGGAGCTGTTCCCAGAATGTTCTTCTCCATTTGTTCCATTAGCAAACTTCTACTCATGCTTCAACGCCCAAGTAATGCCGGCTCCTCTGTGATGTCTTCCCCAGCCACCCCAGGGAAATCTGACTTCTTCTCTGGCAGGCCACTTCCTTTTGCTCGCCTCTATCCCAACACACATGCCGCAGAGCAGCATGGCCGCACAGTCTCCCTGTGAACCTGGGCCATCCCGTGGCCCACTGCTCACAGCTCCTGGCACACAGGAGGTGCTCTGTAAATGTTTGTCCTTCAAATGGGTGGTTGAAAAGAGACAGAGGGCCTGTAGGTCTAAGTTTTTATAATATGGGAAAATATTTTTAAAATAATGAAAGTATTTCCAACTATTTCCTTACCATATTTTTGATATTTAAGGCTGCCCGAGTTTGAATTACAGCATTTATATCTGCAAGTTAATCGTTTATGTCTTAACTCACATTGCATATTAAAATTTTAATTATTAAGCCGTAAATTCAATTCTTTAAATGCATGCCCCCTCCCCACCTGAAGTGCTTCTTTTGAGTTTCTAAGTAATAATTTCATTGACGGTACATTTTGTTGAGTGGTAATTCTGCCAGATCTTATTTTAACCTTGACTCGGTCACACGTGGGCATGCGACTATGTGTGGGTGTGTTAGGAGGTGGAGCTTGTGAAGGTGATCAGGGGAAATGGTGGGTGTAGTCAAAATGTACAACCAAGGGCAAGGTGCTGGGAAGGAGGGGAGCCTAGGGGCACATACTCCTTCCAGGTTGACAAATCTACTCTGTACTCTCATAGCGACCTCTCCACCTCCGGCACCCACCTGATGCTACAGAGCAGGGTTCCTCATCCATTACCCCTCTTTGTTTCTAGTGGGTGGATGTGAATACAAAGGTGTACACTAATCAGAAAGGCAGGCTTGCTAAATACAGAGCAGTGATCGTCTAGTCTGTGTCTCAGTCTCTTCGCCCAGGATTTTTAATGAGAGGCTCTGAACAGTGGCAACGATTATTCTCCACTCAACGTGCAGTTGTTGGTGACTCTTCTTGGTGACTGAACAGTCCAGGGCAAACATGGACACTTGTAGGGTCCAAATAATGGATTGCTTCTTTGACAGCAGATTGGCATTCCTGGTGTCTATATTACGTGATCTGTGCTGATCCCAGGTGGCCACATTCTGAGAGACAGGGACCAGGTTTATACCCCGTGCCTCCTCACCTGGAATTGTGCTCATTAATATAGATTAAAACAAACAACATAGAGGGGCACCTGGGTGGCTCAGTAGGTTAAGCGTCTGGCTCTTGTTTCCACTCAGGTCATGATCTCATGGGTTGTGGGATAGAGCCTCGTGTTGGGCTCTGTTGGGTTCTGCACCCAGTGGGGAGTCTGCTTAATGATTCTTCCCCTCTGCCCCGCCCCATTTGTGCATTCTGTCTCTCTCTCTAAAATAAATAAATCTTAAAAAAACAAAACACACACACACACAAAAACCATACAGAATGAGCACGTGTAACACTCTCACTTCCTACATCTGCCCCTAAACAGTAGTTGTTTTCCTTCTTCTGTGACCTCTGGATTCCTTCCCATTTTGGCAAAATGATCACATCCTTAACTCCTTTGTGACAGTTTAACTGGGAAAATATTATTTCAAGTACTGGTGGGATTTGTTATGTTGGAATCACAGTGCTACCGACTCATATTAACTGTTCTGTTATTAATCATTCAGAGCTCATTCTTAGAGAATAGGATGTAAAGCATTTTATTTCATATGCTTTAAAATCTAATCATCAATTACTTCAAATGACTTACATGTTCAACTCGTGTTTCTAAGGAAAGCGTGACTGCCTGCCTCTTCATTTATTCTGTCATTGCTCATTAAACTGTGCCATTTCCCTCCATTAGGAGGATTAAAAGGTGGAAAATCTCCAGGTGCCACTAGTTAGCAAACTGTTCCTGGGGAATCAATAGCCTCATTTTTCTTTTCCTCTTTTCATTTAAAAAATACTTATCTAGTGAAAGGGAAACATTTCTCGCTCCTGGCGAATATATTTCCTGGGACTTCATTAAACCAAGTAACAGGATCAGTGTTTAAATGATTAAGTAGGTATATAAGCCTTTACAAAAAGAAAATCTAATTAAGATAGGGCTCACGGAAATCAAGACGCTAATAATTAACCCAAATGACCGTGATAGGTCTGTAAGAGGGTCATGCAAATGTGAGGCAGTATTATTATTATGCATGAGCAACGATGCAATGTTTTGGTGGGTTTTTGGGCTGGAAGTATGCTGAGTGCCTTACCTCCTTGGATGTAACACAAGTATATCATACATACTGGAGTAAAACTGGTTTTTGCCCTCTCATCTTTAACTTTTTATAAGCTCTCTGTACTGTTTCCGAAGCTAGAAAACAGGCCAACGTTCCTAGAGCTTGCGTTCCTGGTGACAGATTATTCCAACCCAGCAAAAAAGTCCCGCTCCCATTTGCCAATAAGCATGAGGCACACAGAGGACCAGTTCGCAGCCCCTCATTGCCAGTTGGCACTTTGGCATCTGCCCACAGAGTTCCAAACTCTTTCCCGTTCATAGCATGCCTGAAAAACCACACAGGGAGCAAAAAGTTTGATAAAAATATATTTAAAACAAGCAAGAAAAAATAGTTTCAGCCTTAAGGATAACTTTCATCATTCTTTTGACCAAGTAGAGTTAAATTACACCTAAAACGATTTCCAGTTTCAACTTATAAAAGATGTGATGAATCAGAAAACAAAGAACCAGAGAACTCTTTTTTTTTTCCAGAAAAATGTATTTGCAATTCAAATGTTCATATAAAAAGCATAGGTTTTAAAAAGTTCATAGATGTGTGTTTTTAGAAGTGCTATGGTTTCGCCATTCACTGTAATTACATTCCAAAATGTGCAGGGTGGTCTGTGCCACGCCGCCTTACACTGTGTCACACAGAAGTCACTCTCATCACAACCTCCCCTGAGCTATTATCTTCTGACAGGTCTTCGTGGGGCCTCATCCGATTGAACAGATGCAACAACACGTAGCCACACTGGAACCTCGGGGAGGTTAACTGCGTCGGGTGGACCAAGTTCCTGTTCCGCAGAGCCGTCAACGGCAGCCATAAAGTCCTGCTTGTGGAAGACTCCCCCCGGCTACTTTCTTCGATGTCTGTGGCTTTGTCATAATTTAATACATCCCAGTGTAAGTTAACAGCTCGCCAACGCTTAAATACTCTGTAAACTGCAGCTCCTTCGTGGACAATGAGACCTAAATTTCATGGAAAAATAAAAAAGACCGGTCATAACCCCGAAAGTTAAGAATCTTATTTTGGGGCGCCTGGGTGGCTCAGTGGGTTAAAGCCTCTGCTTTCGGCCCAGGTCATGATCTCAGGGTCCTGGGATCGAGGCCCGCATCGGGCTCTCTGCTCGGCAGGGAGCCTGCTTCCCCCTCTCTCTCTGCCTGCCTCTCTGCCTCCTTGTGATCTCTCTCCCTCTGTGAAATAAATAAATAAAATCTTAAAAAAAAAAAAAAAGAATCTTATTTTGTATACAAGTAAGAGATTGAAAAAAAGAGTCAATTCTCTGTTATTCGTTGTCAAAAAGCATGGTATCTTGACTTCTCAAATATTATGGCTAATGGTAAGCTACTTTCCAGATTACACAGGAATAATCAATCTCCAAAGAATAAGAAGGCACTAACATGCACAGGGCAAGGTTCTCATGAACATAATTAACTTGCTCCATCATGCCTGAGAACACACCTTGAGCACTTACACTGCCTTAAGAGAATCGTTAGGTTTATTGATTCATTCATCATCTCTTTGAGTGCCCACTTTGGGCTGACCAATGTACTGGGGACTTTGGTCTCAACCGGTAACTTAATTTAGGAAAAGATTAAATGAGTCACTGCCATTTTCCAGTTCCTACAACAATGTCTGACACACAGGAGGTGGTGACACACACCTTTTTCTTCTTTTTACTCTCTTCAATAATTCAACAGAAATGTATTTAGCACCTACTTGAGAGTTTCATGTATATTACCTCATTGAGTTCTCACTAGGAGCAGGTCCCCCACTTTACAAACAAGGAAGGAGCTCAAGAGCAGACAACTAGTAGCGGTGGAAGAGGGTTTCAAACCCAGGCAGGCTGGCTCCAGAGTCCTTGCTCTTTGCTGCTATATAGTAAATTGGATGATTACACATTTCTGAGACAGACTTTCAGGAAGATAAACAAGGGAATGCAAGCACCGCAGGGACCGTAAACTGGCAGTCCGTAACTAGGATCCAGGGCTCCTTCTCTACCATCCAGCCCAGATCCCGTCACACGCTGCATTTTTCACACAGTTACACTTCAGCATGTGGTCCAAGAGCTTCTGAGCTGGTGACCCCTCACAAAGAGAAATTCCTTGGGGAAGGTCCCTTCATTTGAGAAGCAAGACGGAACTCTTCTTTACGAGGCTGAAATCCCACCGAAAGTCGGTAGAGAGATCACTAAGCGTCTTTTTAGATGGAATATAGCACCTAAGTACAGCATGTCAGGCGGCCAGAAGCATTGTTTAAATGGAGAGTGAGCAGGTCCTATCTCCCAGGATTTAGACCTCAGAGTGCGTGGCCTAGAGAAACTCTCACAAATGTGAACAAGGAAGGACGTTCAAAAATGTTTATTTTATCGGTGCACCTGGGTGGCTCAGCCGGTTAAGTGTCTGACTCTTGGTTTCAGCTCAAGTCGTGATCTCAGGGTCCTGAGGTTGAGCCCTGTGTCAGGCTCTGTGCTTGGACCCGGCGGTGGGGAGATCTGCTTGAGATTCTCTCTTGCCCTCTCCCTCTGCCCCTATCCCCTTCTCTCTCTCTCTCAAATAAATAAATCTTTTAAAAAATGCTTATTCCGTAACTGTTTGTATTTGAGGGGGGAAAATTCCAAACAATCTCAAAGTGCATTCTGAGAAGAATGGATAAACTGTATTGTGTGAATCAATGGATCACAGCAACACAAGTGAAGGGAACAAAGTCACATGCACTCAGATAGATAAATCTTAAAATTTTGAGCAGAAATCTCATAGCCGCATTAAAAAAAATTAAAGTTTCAGAAAGAAATGATTGGGGTAAATCATCATTAATTAAAAAGTCAATAGTGAATCTATGTAAAAAGTATAAAAACCTGCATAAAGATAATTACCAGGAAAGACATGACAGTGGGGAGCTAAGAAAGAAACAAGGTCCAGGAGAGGCTTCAAATAGGCCTTTCGACTGTATCTCTAATGTCGTATTTTTTTATGCTAGGCGTGGAGATGTGGTTGTTCGACAGATTTTTTCAGCCTGAATAATTCATATGTTAAAAAATTCAGAGAACTGATTAGGAAAATTCACCTACGATGTATTGAGGCATAGACATCTAAAGTAGTGGAGACGAATAGGGAGGTTACCAAATTGCGTGTGGAGAGCAGCGTGGAAGCAGTAAGGAGAATCTAGAGGGGCAAAGTAATGCACTTGTCAGATTCAAAAAAAATTGATAGAAATAGTAATGCAAGAAGCAGGAAGGGGGCTTCCTTCCTGGATGGCTCAGTCATTAAGCGTCTGGCTTTGGCTCAGGTCAGATGCCAGGGTCCTGGGATAGAGCCCCACATGGGGCTCCCTGCTCAGCAGGAAGCCTGCTTCTCCCTCTCCCATTCCCCCTGCTTGTGTTCCCTCTCTCGCTGTGTGTGTCTCTCTCTGTCAGATAAATAAATAAAATCTTAAAAAAAAAAAAAGCAGGAAGAATCAGAGTCTCATATTCTTAAGGCTGCATGAATGGGTGACTGAAGGGATGATAGTTACATCCCATAGGTACAATATGGAAGGGTTTGGAACACGATTTTTTTGGAGAAGATTATTTCATTGTCTTGTCAGCTAAAACAATGGCAGGTAGATGATGGAGAAACCCAGTTTTTTAAAAAATCACAACTACCTAATACCAGAGTTTAAGTTTTATATCGCTCCCTTCCTAGGAGATAAAACTTCTGACACACATGGCTTAAAAGAACACATTCCAAGGATGTGAACATAGGCCACTAAAACATGCACGTGGCCCAATAAATAAAAATACATAATAATTGCGGGACACCACCAAAATAAGGAGAAGGAATGTAAACTTCTGTTAATCAAATTGCAAAAACTGTTTTGATCAACTTCATTTCCTAAGGAATAACTAACACAACTGATCAGATATTTTTGGGAAACAGCCAGAATTAGAAGAAACACTAGCAGATATTAACTGATGATTCCATTGTTGGCCTCCCGCAATCTCTGTGGGCCATGATCTACCGTTTCTGGCTCTATTTTTCCTCATTAAAACACAATCAGAGTACCTAATCTATACTTTCAAGCAGGACACTATGAAGATAAATTGAAGTTCATCAATTATAAAGCACTCAAATTTCCTCGCGATGGTGGCTCTATAAACACAAGACATTATTATTAATTAAAAAGTCAATAGTGAATCTATGTGGTGAGAAACATTCACTCACACTAATCACAAAACCATTACAGCCTGCAACAGGTTCATTCTGGAGAAGTGCAAGGAGGGGGGGGATGGCTTCACCCCAGGAAACCACTCATTTCACAGGATCCTATTCTTTATCGATTTCCTTTAAGAGGCCAGAAATCAGATCATTTACTAGAGCTTAAAGTCACTTTCTGGGAATCCATTCCTTGTAGCCCTTTTCTAAATACATAAATCTACCCAATGTGCACAAATAAATCCCACAGGTCTTTATAGCACATTTTGAACAGAATTTAGAGGGGAGAGTTACTTGCAGTTTTCACGAAGACATAGCCCTCTTGAATTTCCAGCTTCATGTGCTGCTTCTTAATAGCATTTCAAGTTATGAATGATGCTTAGATTTTGTTTTATTCCCCATGAGTGTTCAGAATTCCTCCTTGCCTTTTAGGAGCTTAAATAGGAGCTAGGCTGAAATAGGAGAATGCCTCTCCATGCCCCCCCAACATTCTGTTGTCCTCTGGAAGGTAAATTTTCCCCTTTCTTCTCTAAATCTTCTAGAATCGTAGCAAAAGCCTTTTGTACTTGAGGTAATGAGAACATATGGCTACTCCCATCATTGAAATCCAAGAGTAAGGATTCATTTGACTTTAGCCCACATGCTGAAAATCCAACAATTAAAAATCATACTGCCATACTTTCTTACTGATGATCTTGTCTCCTCTTGTTTCACAACTGAGAAACCGACTTCCTCCGGTAGCTTCACTCTCCGAGGAACACCTCAAATGAAGCTTTAAATGAATCTGTCACCTTGACATTTCAGGTCATAGGCGGCTTAGATTTATTCTTAGATTTATTTTTTTCATCTGAGCCACTAGACGTGAAAGGAAAAGCAATGACAATTTCTATAAAATGTAAATATTAAATATTTTAGGATACTTGCTACATTATTAATAGCATGGTGTCAACAAGGTATGATTCATAGGAATTTGGGGTTTTGAGAGTTCAATAAGTATGTGTGTATATGTGTGGTTATCATTTCTCTGCCAGTAACATTTAACTGGAACATCATTTTATTGATGTGCAAAGGAACACTTTTGTTAGGGAATAATCTTCTTTAAAAAGAGCAAGTTTAAATGTTTCTGGTTTTACTGAAATAAAAGCACAATGTTCATGTGTAGGTAAAATATATCCCAAATTTTTAAGTGGTATGTTAGTTGAAATTCTTATATGGTAGTAGAAAATGAATTAATTACCCAAAGAAATGATGGGGGAGACTATCAAAGGTACATATGCTCACATGTACACACACACACACACACACACACACACACACACACACACCACTTGTCCATGTCTATTTCAATACAAACAAATGATGTGTTATAATGAACAGAGACTTGCCAAATTTATAGTCAAATGCAAACAAATTTTGATATTAACAACCAAACTACTGATCAAATAATTTCATTCCTTGTGTTACTGTCTCAGCTCTTGTTCAAATAGGTTCGGTTGTTTTTCAAAACTTAAACTTTTACCAAGGATCTATTTTGTGCCAAGCACTGAACTAAGTGCTTTATTTGCATGATTTTCAATTAATCTTGACATGGACTCTACAAAAAGATACCATGATTGAAGAATTTCATGGTTGAGGAAATTGAGACTTGGAGAGACTTAATAACTGGCCAACATCATGAAGATACAAGAATAAGACCAGGGATTGGAGCTCAATACTTATAAACCTTGAGTACTACAGTCCTATTCATGTTAAATTTCCAATGTAGGACAGTTTCTCCAAATCATAGAATTAAGACCAACTAAAAGAGTCCTGGCTGTGTTCTGAATGTTTGTCTCTCTCAAATTCATATGGTGAAGCCCTAATCCTTCATGTGTATTTGGAGGTGGGAACTTTGGGAGGGTCATTAGGGCTATTTTAAGTCATGAGGGGGAGGCTTTCATGATAGGACTAATGCCTTTCTATAAAGTGAGAGACGCCAAGGAAAGGCCATGTGAGGACACGTGAGAATGACAACCATCCGCAAACCAAAATGAGAGACCCGACTAGACACTGACCATGCTGGCACCCTGACCTTGGACTTCCCAGTCTCCAGAACTGTAACAAATAAATGTCCTTTGTTTAAGCCGTCCAGTCCGTGGTCTTTTGCTATAAAGGCGCGAACAGACAAAGACAGGCCGTGTGCATCTACATCACCCTCATTTAAAACATGAGTAAATGAATAAGCCCTGGAAACTGTGATTTGGGCAAAGTTATATAATTAGCGGCCATTTTTAATAGCTTTGTGTGTCACTGACACTGTTATAGCTCTAAGAGGCCCAATGAAACAGCCCCTTCCTCCTCTCCCTACCCACAAGAAGAAAGCTGTAGAAGGCAACACTACAAGGGTGACAGCCTCATCCGGGAAGCTGCACCTACCCTGAGCTTTCCCAAGAAGTGCAGGGTCCACAAAGGAATAAAGGCTAAAGCCTTGTGTGCTGTTCAATCAAAATGACCTTTGGGAGAGCTAAAGAACTTGGAACACACAACAGATATTTGGCCCGAAAAGGCTTTTGACTGTGAAAATTCCAAGATTTCTAGATTAAATTTCACCACTGTCCATTGCCAAGATTTCTTTCTGTCTCTCTCCCTCTCTCCCCACCTCGCTCAGTGAAATTTACACATACTCTATAAAATACAACCAATGTCACTCTGAGAAGTCAGGGTGCACCAGAAGCAGAACAGGGACTTTGGGTCCCATTTAATCCCCCTTAAGAACAGTTTAGAGTCAATCTCATAAAGTGGACCCATTTTTGACTCCTTAATTTTCCTTACTTGGAGACCAGAGCATGGTTGTTCAAGGAGTATTAACTAAATAAGACTGTGACCCAAGATACCCTTTGTTGCATGATTTCTTTGCTAGGGTGTCATAAAATGCATTAATCTTCCTGGCATATCTTCCCAACCTATCCCAAATTTAAATGCTCAACAATTACGGAGACTTAGAAGTGACTGTAGGGTAAACACTTTAAAAGTCACTCCCCCATGGGGCACCTGCCTTCAGCTTAAGCGTCTGCCTTCGGCTCAGGTCATGATCTCAGGGTTCTGGGATCAAGCCTCGAGTAGGGGGGTTCCTGCTAAGCGGGGAGTCTGCTTCTCCCTCTGCCCCTTCCCTCCTTGTTCTCTCTCTCTTTCAAATAAATAAAATCTTTAAAAAAAAAGTCACTCCCCCATTGATGAATCTGGTTAATATGAACCTTGAAGAAATAAACATGAGTGATTCCTTCTTTGTATACTGAATGCTTTTTGTTGAACTGAACTATATTTGCAACTTAAAAGTGCAAAAATATAAAATTCACAGAGATGAAAACTGAAAGACAATATAATATATACCATCGCTGAAGTCACTAGATTCACAAGACAAGGTCATCATAAATTGATATCTTAAAAGCCAGGTCTCTGGGACCTACATTGTCCTTATTATATATAGGGATATTAGTAAAAATGTAATTCCAGTGTTGCCCATATAAGAACAAATAATGTAAAGAAATATCCCACATAAAATGCACTTATCTAAAAAAGATGAGTTGATTTTTCCGTTGTTGAATATAAACTATACACACACACACACACACACAGGCACGCATGCACGCATGTGTGTGTGTGTGTGTGTGTGTGTGTGTATTAACTCACAGATTGAAGTTGAGAATGACAGGCCAATCATGAGAGCACAAAGTTCAGGGGCTCAAACACTCAAACTATTGGTAAAATCTTCTGTGCAAGAAATGTAATAAGAATTATTCGCCACCTTCCCACACCACAAAAACCCTTGCAGCTAGAGGCTGGCTAATTTCCAAATACCGATGATCTGACCCACCCAGCCCCAAAATAGAGTACAGAACAGTACACGTGAAGAAAAGATGATTACAGTAGTGGAGACCCTAACTGACTGTTCCTCTGAGAGTTCACAAAAGAAAACTGATGGTGTCTGTCCTATGACCCTGCCACCCTCCCTGTCCTCCTGTCTGCTCAGTGAAGTCTGCAGTCATCAGGCTGGTTGCAAAGAGCACACAGGTGCTGGATCTTCCATGTTGATGACGTCACTGCCTGGCGACTGAACAAGATGGCAAAGCCAAATTTTAATAAGGAGTATAAGAGTTTACTAACTGGCAGGGAGTGAAGCACACTCTTTTCCAAAAGGTCTTGACATAGGTTGCGTTTGTTTCTTGACCTGCTACCCCTATTTCAGTTAATGACCATCCTCCAAGTCAATTAAGTTAAAACCTTGGAATCACCTAGAGTCCTCTATCCTCTTGCACTAAACTCTGCTAATTCTACCCTCTTAGCAAATCTGTGATAAACCTGTAGGACAGAGACTTCTCTAGAATGATCAGTCTCTTACATTTTCATAATGAACTATTATTAAACATGCTTCAAGATCCAAATTCTCTCATAACTTCTTCTCTGGCCCACTCAAAAGTGATCCTTCTCTCCTACCTTCTACTTCACCACAAAGGAAATACCTGCACTGTTTTCCTGATTACGTGTACTGGCATAATTTGTTTCTACGCCCATGACTTCCATCAGCTGTGTGCTCGCTCCCTGAGGACAGGAGCCCTACTCCTACTGGAATCCTTAAAACACAGGAGAAACTCAGTAAATCTTCACTAAATGAGAGGGAATGAGAAAGAGGAGAGTAGCCATCACTGGGATCTAACAAGGGATTCATCACTGGGATGACAAGGGTCATCGTAAGTCTAGTTGTGATGGTGTCATGAACACAAAATTCTCAAGTATTATTCTTTAAAGTGGTACAGTGCTATCTTAAGATATCCAACTAAGACACTGGGACATGCGACATGCACTCCAAGACTAGAGATGAGAAAGGTTTAGGAATCGGGGCCTATGTTTCATACATATTTGAGCATATGTATGCACAGAAACACACCCACACACACGCACGGCCTGGCAGAGCCTAGCAGAGCTCAGTTGCTTTACAAAGACTTATTTTCCATCCCAGTAAACTTTGCAGGAGCTGACTCCTCCATGGTGTTGTTCCCTGGTCATCTAATGTCTCCCGGCATCCAACAATCACGAACCCAGCTCAGGCCTGAAGCCTAACAGGCCGATATGGATTCTTCTCTGCTGTTTCCAGGCAAACAGGGTATAAAAGAGACTGTCCATTCATCTGACTATTTGCTGTTCTAAGAAGCCAATCCATCCGTCAATCATTTTAATGATTTCTTTGATTCCTTAGTAGATAGGAGTCCTGATCTTTCGAGGACCAGCCCTGCCTCTCAAATCCACCTCTGGCACAGTCACAGAACGTTCCTCAAAAGCTGCAGAGTTCGTTACACATTATAAAACATATGATATGTTAATTTTGTAAAGGATTAAGAGAATTCACCGGAAAGAAGAATTGTTATATCATCTAAGCTTCTACCCAAAGGTGCCTGTGAAAAAAAGCCACCTACGGATATGATTATTTCAATAAAAGAAATGAAGGCATAAGCCCAATGCCCTTAGAGATGACAAAGGTATCCTAGAGTCCTCCTATATCTGGGAGCCTGGATTAGAACTAGTTTAATTTCAGCTGAATACAGCTTCAAGTCTGACCTTCAAGTCATGAGCAGATGAAACACCTTGCAGCAAAGGGGTGACATCATATAAAACAGTGATCAGCAGTGGACATAGTCACTGAATTTCAAAATTAGAAAATACTGGGTATGATTTCATCTAACCCCTTTGTTTTGGGGCATGAGGACTCTGAGGCCCAGAGAAGTGACATGGCTTGCCCAAGGGTCCACAGTTAGTGTTAGAGCCCAGGATCAGAGCCGGACCTTTGATGCCTGGTCCAGCGTGCTTTCTACTCTGCAAGGACTCAGACCTCAGGAGTCATCCTTGGCCAGATCAGTCCACGCCAGTGCCTCTTTGGCCCAGGGGATATTATACGATGAAGCAGATAGAATCCCAGTCTCTTTAGTAACACCCAAAGCTGGGATGGGTGGTAAGTTCTCCTCTGGTCTTGTCTTAAAGGGTACACTGCAGCAATGGGGAGGATTACAGTGACCCTCACGATTTATAGAAGTAACTCTGCAAACCCCAGTATAGCAGTATTGGGTTAAAAAAAAACCTGTCAATATCCATTTTCTGTATTAAAGTTTTTAGAATTGGAAATCTACTTTGGTAGATTTCCATTTGTTTCCTCACATTCTAGTATATGGATTGAAGACAGTTCTTTTGTTTTTCTTAAGTAGGCTCCAAACTGAGATCAAGAGACAGATGCTGAAGGGACTGAGCCACACAGGTGCCCCCGACCAGAATCAGTTCTTAGAAGGAGACTGTTAGTGGGCTTGTTCCTAGTGGCAAGTAGAAACAAACAGCTAATTTATGCTTTCTTCTCCAAGGGGCAACCTGTCTACTGCAAACTCACAGAACACGATTTTATTAATCTCTAGAGTAAAGCATACGTGCATTGGTTGTTCTATTTTTTAGGATGAGAACAATACTTAAAAAGATCTAAACTAAAATATCTAAAGCATGTTTATCTTTACGACTGTAATAGGCTATTTCATCTTTGTTGGCTTTGTTTTTCATTTCTCTTAAATCGTACAGGCAGTGGGTAAAAATTCCAAACAGAAGCAACCACCTAAACATAAATAAAATTTCTAACTCTTTGATTTCATTCACACAACCTCAGTAAGATTTTTTTAATTGAAAATATTAATGGAATTTTTAACCTGAATATTCAAATGCTCAGACTTCAGCTTTCCTTAATGTTCTATTCTGTGATCTAGCAACAAAATTTAAGGTTTAGATGTGATTCTTTACATACGTAATTTTTATTAGAAAATTGTTTCACTCAGATCAATGGAAAGAGATTGCTCTTGGGATGCTGTATTATATCTTTCCCATTCTCGGGGTGCCTGGGTGGCTCAGTCGTTGGGCGTCTGCCTTTGGCTCAGATCATGATCCAGAGTCCTGGGACTGAGCCCCTCGTCGGGCTCCCTGCTCAGTGGGAAGCCTGCTTCTCCCTCTCCCACCCCCCTGCTGCTGTTCCCTCTCTCGCTGTGTCTCTGTCAAATAAATAAAATCTTTAAAAAAATATCTTTCCCACTCTCTACTAATATTTCTGTATGTTCTGTATGGTTCTATTAATTTATGAGTAAAGGCTTCACAAAATGGCGACCTGACTTTGGGTTTGGGGGGAAATTTTTTTTCTCCATTTCTGATCTAAATTCAGCTCCCCCATCCCTCAAAAAGGTATTTATTCCCATTGTTATGCCTTAGGTGTTTGAGACACCAACTGATGTGGTTTCACCTCATGAATAAACAACAACATCTCGCAAACGAACCATTCGAGCTCAGCATATAAGAAGGGTATTTACTAAATAATAAATAGAATTAACCGAATCACAAAAATATTCTGACACAGGCTCTGGAGCCACAAGGTCTGGATTCCAATCTCGGGTCCCTCTTCCAATCTGTGTGGCCTTGCGGGGCGACCACTGAATCGTGCCTCACGTGTAAGAACAGCAATAGCCCCTACACCTCAGAGTAGAATGTTGTGAAGATGAAATGGGAAATCTGAGGAAAATCCCTGTGAACAGTACTTGGCCTCGAAAACAAAATCCGAGCTGTTTTTGCAGGATGGTCTTTAACCCCTTGTTCCTACACACGTGGGAGCCGCCGAGTCAGGTACAAGCCTCATTCCTGCGCTGCTCTGCGTGCTTCCGGAGTTGGCCCCCTGCTCCCTGTCAGCGCCCCCAGCCCCCCAGCCTCTGTGCTGCGCACGGACGCGTCATCAGAAGGTGATCGTATCCACACTCTCCTCGTGAGTACAGTTCTTGACTGCAAAACAGTCCTAAGCCAGGAGATGCCCAGAGAGGCAGGTTCTGAGGGACCGTCTCCAGGATTTTAGGTTCAGCAGCTGCCTTTTCATGTCGTGGCTCCCTCTGCCACACGATCCATCCGACCTCTCCTCCCAGACCTTCCCATTCTGAGCCAGTGGCCTCGACACGAACCCCGTCCCCAGCTGGCCTAGGGACACACTCACATCTCACAAAGGCTGTCCGGCTGTGTGCGGGCCTCGCATGTTTAAATCCCCTCGACTGTTCTTCCGGAACCCGGCAGAGCCACACGGAAGAGGGGGTAAAGTTGCACCAGAGACACATGGGATCCGCGAGCCCACAGGCCAGCCACGAGCGAGCCCCTCCGGGCCCCTCGGCCGCGCTCAGCCCTGTCGACGACACACGTGACTTGGTGCTTCGGGCTGCTGTGGACGACGCGACCGTGACCTGATGTGCGTGATCCTCACCTTCTGCTGGCCCCCCACCCCCCCACGCCGGCCTGGGCCCTTCCCTTCCAGAAACCACTCCAGCTGCAAGCTTCCAAACCCTCCGACCCGGTGCGGCCCACCACCGCCTCCCGGGCTCCCTGCCCACGTTCTTAGTCTCCGCGCACCCTCCTTCACCTCCTGAAGGCCGAGCCCCCGGACTGCACGTCCCTTCCCAATCGGCCCCTTCTTTCTGGCGTTGGTTCTTTCCTCAGCGCCGAGAAAGCACCCCCCACCCTGTAATCACTCTCCCAGCCTTGGGGGTGATCTCTGTAGCTCTGCATTACAGACCCCATGTCAGCCCAGCCGCAAAGTTCTCCTCTCTCCACCTGCTTCTCGTCCCTAGTGGGTCAAAAATACAGAGCCACAGGGCCCCGCAGATCGGGGCCACCCTCATTCCGGCCTCCGGGGGGCGCTCTATCAGGCCCAGGGCAGGTCCCAAAGCCCTCCGCAGGGGATTTTCATTTTTAATGCTCCCCTCAGACTCTTTCCCACACTGTGTCTTGACCATACTACCAACTTGCCTGAGAAACGGGAGGTCTTCTCCCAGGAAGCCCTTCAACTTATTCTCTGGGGCAGCCCAGGAAGCCATATCCCGCTGTGCCCACTCCGCCTTCCTGCCCTTCTCAGGGGCACCACGTCCCTCCTGGGCAAGGCCAACCCCTCCCCTGCGTGCTAGGCGCTAGCTCTGCATTCACACAGGCATCGAGCTGTCCATTCTTCAATCTTTTCTCTGGTTTCTTCTGGATCTTTCTTCTCAGCATTTGCCCCTGACTCCATCATTAACAAATAATCAGGAACGTTTCTCAATTCCACACCCAACTCTAGGTTCTGCCCTCACTTGACTGTGTCCTTGTTCAGCCAAGATTTGTGACCCTACATTCTGAGCCCCCTTCTGCGTGTCCCAGCCATTCCCGGCTCACCACAACCTTTGTGTCTATTCATCCAGCACCCATACTGCTAAATCCAGTCAGTGCATTTTGGCTTAACTCGCCTACTCTTCCGGCATCTGGCAGTACTGGCCCTGTGCTCCTCCCCGAAGTTCCTTCCTTCCTCCTCACCTGGCCTGACCCACTTTTTTCTCCCCCAGTCATGCCCCTCTGTCTACTCTTTGTGTCTCTGTGATCCTCAAACTGCTGTTCATCTCGCCCGGACCACTTTCCCCTGCAGACGGCAGCTTCAACTACCAGATGTCAATCTCCAGACCCCTACATCCAGCCAATTCCCGGCCATTTCCGCTTAAGTCTTCAGAAATTCTGCAAAAAGGAAACGTTCAAACACAACGTATCATCTTTTCCTCCCATCTGCCAATCAGCTTCTTTGAATCACACGTGATGGCTCCTCTCCTTGACCCCCTACTTCCGCCCTACCTCCATTGATTCCATCGCCATTATCTTGTGATCAACCTCTTTTAATTCCGGCAGCTGCCTATCCACCTTAATGGAGGGCCTAGTCCTTGCCTGGATTATTATCTTCTTGCCTTCCCAGCATGCCCTCTGCGCCCCCAACCCCCTTCCACCCCACCCCCACCCCCAC
>LNAC01000089.1:38957-112407 GCA_002007465.1 Ailurus styani | reverse complement strand
CCCCACCCCCACCCCCAGCTATCCATGCTCTTACTTTAACATCACGCTGACCAGTCACGTGCAGACCACCCTCCAGGGGTTAGCTTTCAGGGGTGGGTCCCGCGCCCATGTCCCACCCACAGGACCCCTCTAGACATCAGACCTCGTTTCCTCTGCTACACCCCGGCAAGCATCTTTTGCCCTTGTCACACCAAATTCCCTAGGAGTCCCCCAAAATACACGTTTTCTTCTGTTGACAGGTTCAGGCAGCTGCCTCTCCCTGGCCCTTTTCATGCTCTTCTTTAAAGCGTAGCTCAAAAAACAAAACAAACCCCCCCCAAAATAAAGTCTAACTCAAGATTTCTTCCTCCCTATAGATTCTGCTGCCCCTGAGGATGTCTAACCAACCTTCTCGCACCTGCCCTCCCATGTATTTGTCTTCTGGCCCCTTCCATTTGCCATTTCAATTGCTTATTTCCCTGTCTCTCACCAGCAGCTGGAGAGCAGAGAACATGTTACAAACCCTTTCTGGAAAGGGCCAGACAGTAAATATTTTAGGCTATGTGAACATTCTGGTCTCTCACTGACGAGATTGTAACTCCTCATCGACAGCACATAAACGAATGGGTATGTCTGTATTCCAATAAAACGTTATTTATGGGCACTGAAATTTATATTTGATGTAATTTTCATATGTCACAAAATAACATTCTTCTCTCAATATTTTTTAAACCATTTCAAAATGTAACAACCATGCTTAGATCATGGGCTGTTCAAAAACGGGCAGCTGACCCTGTTCTATTAATACCTCTATCCTGCAGTCCAGGCTGAAAAATACAGTCAACACTCAGCAAATGTTTGCTTCATCAATGACTAGTGCCCCTTCAGCCCAATGCCCCCAGTCGAGAGAGACGGCTGAAAGGGTCACCTTTTCTCGGGAGGAAATGGAAGTCAACAATATGAGCATGTGTGGTCTGTTGCTCTGCTAACTATTCAACATTTCTCCAAAAGAGCTTGACCTTTACAAGGTCAAAGGAGAGGAAGGCACTAGGTTGTGTTTTCTCTCCCATGAGGAGGCCTAAGGAGCTCATTTGCTTTGAGGGTCCATTTCAGGCGCTGCACTGAAGGGCAAGTAGCAAAAACAATTCCTTCTTGTCTATTTCCTGGGTTTTAAAGGCAGCGATATTTCCGAAAACCAGCCACGATCATTATCTTCAGAGAAACAGGTAAACATCAGTATCTTCAGAGAAACAGGTAAACATCACTATCGTTAAGGCACAGAAAAGCCCTTAATTTGTACCTCTAGGGTAAAGCGATAATAATAGAGTACTTCTCAAAGCATATAAAAGATGAAGATTTGTTTTTCCTCTGACAGTTCTAAATCACAGAGCTCCACTCTGACCCTCCCTGGGACGGGCCTGACCACGATGTGCTCAGAAGTGAGAAGTGTGCAGATCAGAGGATGGACACCTGCTTCCGGCTTTTTCTGGAGGAATTTGCCCCATTTCCTGGGGCACGGTGCCTGCTAAGACACGCTTATGTCAGGAAGGAATGGTCGATGCTTGCCAAGGACTTCTACTCTATTTAAGAAATGATCCCAAACGAGCTAGCAGAGCACGCAAGTCTGGTAGCGGTCATGGCCACGGGGGTACCAGACCCCGCAGAGTGGCTGCCCTCCCAGACCAGCCTCGGCCTGGGGGGAGGTTTGAAGGGAAACCCAGAAGGGCTCCGGGCAAGAGCAGGAGGAGCCTCTTGTCCTCCCTGCGTGAGCGGCTGGACCACGTTCTCCTCGGTAGCCAAACTGTGGCACTGCAGGGATCCCGACACCCCGCCAAACTACCGCTCGGGAAATGGAAGCATTTCTTAGCAGAGGGGGCTGACAGTCCTCTTCCGTCGGGAGGGAAAACTGTGATATGAAGACTCAAAAAGGAGGTACTGAGCTAGTCAACTTTCCTAGTTATTCTGCCAGCCGGTGTCTAAGCTGAGCTGCCTTTTCCACCTGCCTTATGATTCCGGCAGACGCAGCCCCATCGGCGCTCCCTAGGACACTGGACAGCCACCAGCAATGCCACCTCCTATAATCCGCCTTCCTTTGGGGGCACCCACAGGAGGCTTTCAGAAGCTCAGATCCCAGACTAGTGGGGGGGAGTGAGGGTGCAGGACCTTGGGCTCCCAGTGTTCTACAATTTAAAAAATATCTACATATATTTGGAGTGTTACCAACAAACTTGCTGGCAGTTTAGAATGGGGGGGGGGCTGCCCTGCTCGTGGGGTCCTGAGAAGAGGCGGAGGGGGAGTGTCGATGGCTGACATCTGCCCTCCCCACTTCCCGTAGCGGTGGCCCACCCAGATCACACTGGGTTCTAGGGTCTTGGCTCTGCTGCTCCGCCAGGCATTCCCAACCCCTCTGTGCAGGACAGCGTCTACACGCGCCCCGAAGAACGTGGGTAACAGGACTGTTCTCTTGGTAATTGTATGTTTTTAGCTCGGAACCCCATTTGATAGATTTTATATCTATCCATAAATATTTTGTCTCTCTCCAATGACCCAAGGGCTGCACATTTCATGAACTCTGCCTAGATTGCTCTTGAAACACACTCATCCGTGTGGTTGGTGACAACATGAGAACCAAAGGCTCTCCTGTGGTCTCCGGCAAACTCATTTTCTTTCTGCTCTAAATTATGGCACTTTCCAACTTCCAATGCTAATTTCTTTCAAACTCCTTAAGTAAATATGTTGTTTCTCCCTGAAAGGACTTCAGGAAATATTGTCAACTTCTGAATCATGCTGAGAAGTGCCAGAGAGCATGGAAAATTTTAAACAAGAGATAGTCCAAAAGTCATTTATATTTTGCTTGGAATGCATTAGAATTCTTTTTCCCGAGTTGATTTACTTTCATAATCATGCTTTGCTTATGCTAATTGGTTTATATTTGTGGAGAGTGAGCCACAGGAAGGAAGACAACCTAGAGGCATCATTTTAGGAAGAAACACCACTGGCATGACCACTGGCCATCCGCGGTGAGAAGAGCTCATCTGTGGTCACCAAGGGTTGGATCATCCTGAAATTCTTGGTCAAAAATTCTTAATCTCAGGAAACAAACTGAGGGGGGCTGGGGGGTGGAGGGGGAGGGATGGGGTGGCTGGGTTGTGGACATTGAGGAGGGTTTGTGCTATGGTGAGTGCTGTGAATTGTGTAAGACTGATGATTCACAGACCTGTACCCCAGAAGCAAATAATACATTATATGTTAATTAAAAAAAATTCTTCACTTTTCCTCATATACTATCACAGAATTAGAAAAGCTGCATTTTAAGGTTCGTGTGAGTAAAAGGTTTAATCACGTGTAACTTTTAGCTGCTCTGCCTGGTAGGAAGAAAATAGCACAGTGAAGCAGTATGGAAAGCCAGAGAGAAATATTACCTTGGCTTTTTAACATGTAAACATACATCTCATATAATCAAAGACCATAGGAATATGTGGTGTTTATTTATTTGAAGTTCTATAATAAAATGTGAATATATTACCAATGGGTAATTCTACCTAGTTTATTTGAGTGTGCCCAAGAACCTTGAACTAGACAGATCATCAACTATGAAAAACAGATTTTTCAGAACTAATAGCTATAAGAATTCACATGAATTTTTACAAATTAATTAGATTTAGACTAGAGGAAAATAAAACCTGACATTGGAGAGTATGAAATTTCTGCAGATGGAGCGTTTTGGTTTTTTTTTTTCTTTTCCCCCCAGTATTGACTATAATTGGTACATTAAGGAGAAGTTATTTTGATCTGATCTTCATTCGAGTACATATATCAGGTCATTTTTTAAAACTCCCTAACCCCTGCAGTTTTCAAAAGCAGGACAACATAAACAATCATAGTATAGTTTATTGCATTATTTCAAAGGAGCCCTGAGAGGGATTTTTGGTTCCCAGTGGGTCCGTGTGCGTGTCTCCTCTACCCCATGTGCCTGTGTTTTAATCTGAGAAATAGAATAACAGGAAAACAGGCAATAGTAGCCTCAGTACTTTAGCCACAGACCCAAGTGACAGAGGGAGGCAGTGCTCCTAAGAGCAACCTCTGGGAGCCCTTTCTACATGAAGAAAGAGACAGAGAAGTGAAACTTCTGGAGTGTTGAATGGTATCACAGGTAGGAGAAACTGACCCTGAGCTCCTTCCACACGCGGGGGGGAAGGCGGGGTGTCTGAGAGGCAGTCATCTCTGCCCTCGATCCCGCCCTCTGACTTCACGTTCAGGAAGAAGAGGTGGCGTACTTACAGGACAGAGCTAGTCTGGGCCCCTGCCCACCACATCCCGAGATGCCAGGCAGGACGAGCTGCACTGAGACCAGAGGGGGCCCCGTGTGGATGTTCTTTTTTGCTTAGGCAAAACTGCCCCGCAAATCTGCATAGTTGCAAGACAGACTTTAAGGAAAGCACTCTGATGGCGTTAAATAAAGCTCAAACTACCAATGAAAATGTCAAAAAACGGATATCCATTTTGGTCATTGGTCACGGAAACTGTCATATATTTGGGGAGAGGGCAAACTGGCACAGCTCAGTTTGCTCTAAAAAGAGAGCAAAAATGGGGCCTGTACTTATGAGTGAGCCCAGACTTCGCACTTCTTGGAACCTTGCCTACGGGAATACTCCTTGGCAGCATTGTTTCTAATGGCCGTGACTGGTAACAACCTGAATATCCATCAGTAGAAGTAAACGGTCGTACACCCGTTCTAGCCGGGAAAGATCTCCAGATCATGTCGTTGAATGAAAACGTGATTTTCTTCAACAGTGAATAGCATGAGCTTGCTTATATCAAAATACCTATGTGTCTGGACGCCCACATGCACATAAACCCCATGAAAAGATCTGGCAGACATACACCAATACCGGGGTGAGAGAACCTTTCCACAAAGGGAATGACATGACAGAAAGGGCGCTGTGAGTGCAGTGGTCTTCTTTTAAACTTCATGTATTCATAAAATGGGCTTATTTCAATATGGATATGTTTATACTATGAGGACGATTAAGAAAAATTTTTTTAAAAGAACAAAAGTGATCCAAGTTTTTAAATTTTAGAAGCCTATCGGGTCCCTTTCCTTGGTATTTCAGGGAAGATCAAAACATTTTCCAGATATGGAGTTGGCATGAATTTATAGTGTTCGTGAGATTAGACATAAGTACCGCTATCCCTATTTCAGGAATCCCACTAACCTAATGGGGTTCAATCTTATTTTGTTGCTTCAACAAGAAACAGAACTCACTTCATTAGGTTATACCAGACACTGAAATGACTTGGTAACTTTTCAGAAGCAAGTTGATCAAATGAATCCCTGTCCTCATGGCTGACCCTCAGTCATTTCATGCATTAGTAAATGCATTCTTCTTTGGAACAAGCTTCCTCTGAATCACACAACCAATGAAAGCGATAGCCTTCTATTTTCTAAGTGTGCAAAGTATGGAGTTAAGAACCCAACCCTGAGCCCACAGCCTTCCGCCACGCATTTGCTCATTTCTGGGTTTGCTAATCTTCCTTTGTCCACTGTGCACATCTCAGGAGGGAGCCAACGTTTGGTGACTGTCCCTAAATTACTGCCCCGGGGTTAACACAACTCAGTGATTTAAATCCTTTATATTAGTTTCCCTGGTACACAGTCATAGTTGGAATGCCAACTGTTTAAATATTTAAAAGAGCTCCCCAAGTAGAATATAAAGTTATCTCTCTGTACTTCGAGTTCCCTAAGACACGTCTCCCTTTCAACCTCTCTGCCTCCTCCCACACACCTTTAACACTCTTTTCTTAATCCTCTTCAGTTCATTCTTACTTTCTTCATCCGTCTTGGCACAGAGCTTCGTTACTTAGGAAATACAACCTGTTTACACAGGTGAGGGGAACTGTGCTAATCAAACCCTTACACATTTAATTTGAATCATCATCGAGGGTCTGTCCAATACAATGTGCTGTCCCATACAATAGCCACTAGCCACAGGTGGCTATTTATTTAAATTCATGTTAATTTAAAGAAAATTAATTTTAGAATCCAGTTTCTCTTTCTGAGGAACCACAATCAAGTGCTCAGTAGCCAAATGCAGCCAGTGGCGAGTGTCCGTGGTGCCGGACAATGGGTAGAAATCTATCATTGTAGTAAGTTCTACTGGACAGCCAGAGTCCAGGCATCTCGACTTGAAGAGCACCTCGACCCCGAGAATTCAAAACTCGAATGGCAAGAAAAAAAACTGTTGGTATAGCAGAAAGGGTATTAATTAGTAATAATGAATAAAAGCAGAAGACAAATTCACTATGTGTAGAAAGGAGTAAACAGATTTCCCCAAGTAAATACGTTTTCTACAATTCTTTACATTTTCTATTTAACAATCCACCAATAATCTCTTCCTCAGCATTACAACCCCTGGCTGGAGTATAACGGTTTTTTTTATTCAGGAATAAGCTTCTGTGGATTTTCAGAATTATTTTTTAAACAACATTTATGAAGCTGTCAATCTGTTCCTTCTCATTTAGGTATAAACCAGTTTAAGGCACTCTGCATGGGGAGCGAACTTGACGTCCTTCATCGGTGACAAGGAGGCCACCTCCCCATTTGCTAAGCTGACTCATCTGTCAGCCTGCTTGGCTATCACCTCCCCCTTGAAATCTGCCTGGACCCACCCCCACCTCGCATACGACACCCCAGTCTCCCCGTTTTGTCCAACTACCACTCCTGTGCCTCCTTCCAGAACCATCTACATCCCACCGTCTTCTCATTACCTACTGACACGCCTCTCTTCCTCTGTGGCGGGGAGCTCGTCGGGGGCAGGAAACTGACTGACCCTGATTTGTATTCCCAGCACCTAGCACTGTGTCCGACACAAAGAAATTCTCAATAAATATTTATTGATCTGAGCTGAGCAAACTGGACCCAAAGTTGTAAACATGCTCTCCACCCTAACTCAGACTCTTAAGTCCTGCGGTGAGGGGTATCTGAGGTATAATCAATGTAATCTACTTTGTTACTGTCCACATTTAATTTAACAGACATCTGAATTAATTTGAAATGTCAGCAGGAGCTATTACTGGCTATGATCCAGTTGGCTATTGATAGCCTACATGTATTTGCTAACTGACTGTAGTTGTTATCCTAACTTCTTGAGAAAAAAGTATGATTTTCTCGGGGCCCAAACAGACCAATTAATGTGATTACCAAGTGACAGGAACGATGCTGTTCAATCTGAATTCTTTAACATTTTTCAAAGTACAAATAATCCTTAAATGATGAGATTTGGATTTAATGAGTCTAAATGTAATGAAAGGTACTGTCAATATTTAAAACTTCAATAAAAATTCACTCTCCAAAGTGTAAGCCAGGAAAATATCAACTGGATTTTGCTCCTAAGAAACTTAACTTTATGAAATGGGCAAATACCCAAATTTTAAAAGGGAAGCCTGAGTATGTCATATTCTGCCAAAAAATCACTAGTTCATATGCATGTGCTTTTAAAACCAAATTTTAATAATTTTGATTAAAAGGCAGGCCTTAGCAATCAAAATTTAAGACCTAGTAACTCAGCACTAAATGTAACCTGTGAAAACCAGGAAAGTGAGTTCCTAACCAGAATGTGTGTGTGTGTGTGTGTGTGTGTGTGTGTGTGTGTGTGTATTCCTCTTTAGTGCCATAATGATATCAAAGTCAACTGGACTCCTTCCCTCCAGGTTGGACTGGAAGCCCAATGGTTCCTTTGTTTTTCATCTCTCCTTTTCATATCAATGAAATACTATATTCTATAACATTGATGTTGAAGGACTGAATAAATACGATCTCTGAACTTACTGAGGAGTTTGTAGAACAATTTTGTGACTCTCCTTTATTTAGAGCAATACCCCAGAGATCATATTTGTAGAGAGACTTAGCATATCCAAATGCTTACAAGTGCATTATCACATTTAATGCAAATTGTTTGTATACATGATTAGCTCAATTATTCAGGCAACATCTGCTCAGTTTACATATTATTCATGACATCCCCGCCCCCCCCACACCCCCGGCCAATTCTTTTTCCTTCCTGGCCTAAAATGGGATCATTTTCTTTCCTATTAGACTTGTACCTGTGGCCAGGGAGGAAAGAAAGGAGAGGAAATTCGGGCTAATCCTATTTTAATATTTATAGAGTTCTTTTAGAAAAAAAGTCACTGAGACTCTTAAAACTTCTAGGTAAATTAAGGCTCTGGTGAGCAGAGGCATGAATTTAAATGATTTAAACTATTTTAATATGTGTGACTTATTCAAATGCCTCTCATTTATAACTTCCAATTAATAACATCATTGTTTGTAATCATTATTTCCTTTATTTAGGCCTGTGTGCTAGGGATTATTATCTCCGTCTTCATGGGCGAGGACAGAGGACACGGAGAAACAGAGCTGACCTGTGCCAGCAGAGGCCCAGATTGGAAACCAAGTCACTGGATCCCAAATCACTCCATTCCCTGAAACCAGTGGTTCCCAAGCTTGAGCGTGCGTGAGAATCTCAGGGGGCCCGTGATGCGCAGATGGCGGGGGCAGGGGGGGTGTCCTAACCCTGAAATTTCTGATTTGGCAGATGGGGCGGGGTCTGAGAATGCGCATCTCTTGAAAAGCAGCAGTGAGTCCACACTTTGAGAACCTCTGCTGTCAACCAAGGCTGCCTCTCTCAGCTCTCTTTACAGCCCACCAAGCTGCATCAGAGCAGAGAAAGCCTCCTGGAGACCCCGGGGCCCTCTCCCTCCTCACCCCCCACGGCCAACCAGACCCCATTTACAGCGCCGGGGGCGGGCACCTCACACACACGTGAACGCTGCCTGAACCGGCTTCCGTTTTCTCACGGTGCTGGGGAAACAGCAGATTAGCCAAGAGAAATGTGTAAGTCACCTTTTCTGGTGGATCTGTTTAAACTAAAATGTTTGATCCTTTTTCTCTTCTAAGCCACTGAATTTATTAAAGCAAAACAAAGAAGCCCAAGACAGAAAGGAAAACTGACCCCTGGTTCCCCACCCCTTCAAGGAGCACTTATGCCTTCGCGGGATCTGAGTCACCGAGCCACGAGGTAAGCCCTCCAGGGGTCTGTCGGTCCTCTCCCCAGACGCACAGACCACCACCATCAAAGCTTCCCCGGTTTGCTGACGAGGGGCTGATCTGCTCTCATTCCATAGGAAAAAAATGACTGTTCTTGTCTTGCCCACCCCCAATCATTTCTTCCACTGCTTCTTCCTTTCCATTGCAAAATAAGTCCCTTTAAATGGGCATTATCCTGGTCATGTTTCCGGACTACTTGGGAAGATATATGCTATGCTTTTTGAGGGAAGGGGCCAGACTGTGACACCCCCGACAGTTCAGTTGCTGGAGAACCGAGATCACGTGAACCACAACATTCTATATGAGATCCCCCCTGATGAAAACGTAATAGCTGCAAGAAATGGATTACTGACAGTTAATGTTCAACGTCGTGGTCTTACCTATGCACACTAGATCCATAAAACCATACATTCCATAGCAGATTTGAAAAAGGATGTCCTTCCTTTGCCACACTGCATAAGGGCTGAAGGCTGACCAGAGGAGCCAGGTCACACTCGCTATTAAGAACAAGGATCCTAGGATTACAGCAACCATCTGAACTTTCTCAACCAGTGTTATAGAAATGCTTTGCCACTAAAAGAAAAACAGAGGCATGTGAGAAAAAGGTGCTGAGTTTACTTTAAAAAGAAAAAAAAAAGAACACATTTTCAGCCCCATGTTTCTCTCCATCATGTTAGACCCTTTTCAATCTGATCAGCCCCCAAATGAATTTTTCCATTTCATCCAGGCTATAAAAAACAGACAAGCAGATAAAGATTAATGAATTGCCTTAGCTTCATTATTTTCCATAATTCACCGTTCTGCAAATTTAATCTAGTTTTATTCCAGATAACAGTACTGAGAGTGAATGGCTGAAGAATATTTAGTACCCGCGATCACATTATTATCTTTCACGCATGCACGAAATTAAATAGACTCCAAAGATGTGTGTTGAAGACTTCTCTATTTGGAAACTTATTTTGCTCTTTAACACATTTGGCTACTGCAAAAAGGGGAACTGTCTCTTGTTTTTGCAAAAAAAAAAAAATACCTAAGAAACAAATATGTTACGTAAGAACATCAGTGATAAAGTCTTTAAAGTAACACACTAGCATTATAAGGGAACTATACCATTGCATGTTATCTGTTACTGGTACATTTCATATACTCAGATACTACTTTAATTATCTAACGGGTGATCTGTGAAGCTATTTTTGTCAAGATTTAGAATTTGTAAACAAACGGAGTATCTTTGAAATTCACAAACTGCGTAATACCACAGTATTTATCCTAAGTATCAGTATTTGGGAGGATTTTACAGTACAAATGATCAAAAGTCTTTCAAGGGTGTTATCAACTTGAAAGAATTAATTGGTCATGTTCTCCCTTTTGCATAATTGAGACAGAAACAAAACTAGAATTGCTATTATGGTTTGTCAGTAAACAATGAAACTCAAAACAACCTGCACAATTTCATTCTGTGTGAAAGAGCTCTGGCTGTTGCAACATATGGCTTGTCAAAAGAATTCCGAAACAGTTTAAGTAAGCTTTAAAAACAAAGGAGCTTGAACAATCAGTATCCATTGGGTGAATCTGATATTTCCTTCAACTCTTTACTTACCTTTAAGTCTGAATACGTGCATCCCCAATGGCAAGTCTCACTACTCTTCCCTCTCTCCCTCCCTGCTTCTCTCTCTCAGCATAAATAATTTACGTGTCGTATTTAAATGTGCCCTTTACCTTGCATATTCATGGATATTGTTAAATTCTACATTTATTAAAGATTAAGTATCAAAATGCTCTTGAAATACTGAATGCTCTAAAGTCATTTATTTTTCCTTTAAAAACTTCAAAACCAAATGACAGTTTGGTGGAATTCTACAAGAAGGTATTTCTAACGATTTTACTATGCAGATTCATTTACTGAAAAATGACTTTTGCTTTTACAATTCTCTATGAATAATAATTAAATTTGTCAATATTATCTTATTATTACAACTGAATCAATTTATTTCAAGCATGTATTTGAAGTTGTTGTCTCTCTTTTTTTAAACTAGTTTCCCGACATAATTTTAAACACATTAATTTCAAACTATCCGGCATTGGAATTTAAAGCCATTTTAAATTTGGTGTCACCAAACAAGTGTGAAGTGTCACTATTTGCTGGTTCTGTTTAGTCTCGGTGCTGGCTGAAATCATTCAATACAACAACAGGTTAAGAAACGCAGGAAACTACTTCCAGCTAACATCCATCCCAGATGGATACTCTCACGTCTATATGCATTGTTACTCTTTATCAATTTCTTAATCGCATCAGATAGATGAAAACAAAGCATACTTTAAAATTTATGGGGCAAAGGTACACCAGTTGTGTGTGTGTCTGTGTGTGTGTGAGAGAGAGAGACTTTCACATGGTGAGCCATATGTTTCAAAATACATAATCCTGAATCACAGGAGTCTTGGGTAAGCAGCAGTGAGTAAGGAGGATTTATCCAGAACAGTATGGGGCGTCTGGGTGGCTCAGTCGGTTCAGTGGCTGACTTCCCGCTCAGGTCATGACCTCAGGGTCCTGAGATCAAGCCCCATCTAGGGCTCTCTGCTCAGCAGGGGACTGTTTCTCGTGCTGTCTCTCAAGTAAATAAATAAAAATATTAGAAGGGAAAAAAAAAAAGAATGGTCTTACTGATACCTATTTTCCTTTTCCGGAAATCTTTTATGTTCCATGTTCATTCTGTAATTTTAGTGGAGTTAAATTTGGACAGCTCAATATTGTACAATTAATTATTTTTAGCTTCAGTTAGGCTGACTAATTAATTGACCCAAGACTGAGTGCATGCCAACTTAGAAAGACATGGCGGCCACAGGCATATGTGGTGAGATCTTACTAACCACTCTGGAGTTTGGTGAACTGGTAAGGACGGAGGGAATGAAGCTGAGGTAGCTCCGGGGACAGGAAATTACAGTGGTTCCCATCTGAGAGTGAGCATGACTGCCGGCCACACTGGGCCTGGAAGCTTCTGTCGCACAAGGCTTAGGCTGCTCCTTGGCAGGGAAGGAGAATGAGTGAAGGGAGAGACTTACCAGGAATAAGAAAACACGGATGTTTCACACTCGTTTGAGGACACCAAATTAAAAATGGCTTAAAATTCAAATACCTGGCAGATTGGAATTAATGTGTTTTAAAATTATGTCCAGAAAGCTAGGGGAAAAAAAAAGAGAGCAACTCTCAATTTC
Organism: Ailurus styani; assembly: GCA_002007465.1. Taxonomy (NCBI): domain Eukaryota; kingdom Metazoa; phylum Chordata; class Mammalia; order Carnivora; family Ailuridae; genus Ailurus; species Ailurus styani. Next base: position 100,109 of record LNAC01000089.1, on the reverse strand, counting down.
AGTCCACTGAGATGCTTATTTTTTATTATCATAGAAATTATTTTTTGTGGTAGGGATGGGAAGCAATTTGGGATTTTTGAAGCTTATTTCTCATGAAGGATAAACTGCTCAAAATCTATAATAAGCTCCCTGAAATTTGTGGTTTTATATCACTCTGGTAATAATGCAAATATGCCAGTGTGTCTGAAAGTGCATCCATGTTCTTCATACACTGATGAACCTTAAAATTAGCACCATTTCACTGAATAGCTAATGAGGGCAAACCATTATTGAAACCAAAATCATTAAACTGATTATGAACATAGGGATTTTCCCTTTGAACGCTGATATCATCTTGGTAATTTCTTTGCCCATTACATAATGCTCTTTCTTACTGTTACCATTACGTGAAAAAAGCGGGGCTGTTCACATTCTTCCCCTGGAAAAATACTGCTGCTTTCCGCCACTAGGAAACACCCACCTGGCATCTTTGCCCTGGGAGGTACCCATTATCTACCGGGCTCAGCCTCCAGAAGCTGCGTTAATGGACCATTAGCTTAGACAATAAAAATAGAAGGTGAGTCTCTCGGGGCTTCTCTCTCTATCCCAATGGTATCCCAGGCCTAGATTTCAGTCTGTAAGATGTTTCTGAATCTTGAACAGAATTTGTCAACTGCTGAACGTACTTTTCACCTCTAAAACTTAATACGTATGGATGGATGTATACACGTATGTGTGTACGTATTTATTTAAATTTCTTTCAGAGTTTGAAAAGGTAAGTACTATACCAATAAGCAGACTGACTCTAAATAATTGTTATTGGGCGCCTGGGTGGCTCAGTTGTTAAGCGTCTGCCTTTGGCTCAAGTCAGACCCCTGGGTCCTGAGATCAAGTACCCCACTGGGTTCCCTGCTCAGCCAGAAGCCTGCTTCTTCTCCCTCTCCCACTCCCCCTGCTTGTGTTCCCTCTCTTGCTGTCTCTCTCTCTAATATATAAATTTAAAAATTTTTTTAAAAATAACTGTTATTATTTATTTCTTTCCATAATATTTGAATATGTTTGACTTTTATATTCCTGAAAAGACATTCACGTCTACACAAACTATTGGACGTATTGTTAGAAAAAAAAGGGACCAAGTGTTCCTTTTCTGAAAATTCATCCTCATTTGGTATATAGAAGCAATTTAATCATTACAGTCTGTATTTATATAGGGCTGACATGTCCCAGGCACTTTTCTAAGGGTTTTTTAAATTCATTTAATCCATTTAATCCCCTCAACAACTCTGTGAGGGGTTATAATAGTCACTATAATAATAGTATTATTATCCCCATTTTAAAGATAAGTAACCTGAGGCAGAGAAAGGCCAAAAAATTTGCCCAAGGTTACACACCTAGTAAGGATGAAAGCTGAGATTTACCCCAAGCAGTCTGGCTCCTAGGTTCACGCTTTTATATTATATTTATATTATATACTTATATGTCCTTGAACAATATGGGGGTTAGAGGTGCCACCCCCCACACAGCCAAAAACCCATGTATAACTTCTGAATCCCCCCAAACGTAACTACTAGTAGCCCACTGTTGACCAGAAACCTTAGCAATGACAGGGGCACCTGGGTGGCTCTGTCGGATGAGCATCTGGCTCTCGATTAAGGCTCAGGTCCTGACCTCAGGGTTGTGAGATCAAGTCCTGCATCAGGCTTGGGCTCGCGCTCAACAGAGGGTCTGCTTGGGAAGTCTTGCCGTCTGCCCACCCCCCACCACGTGTGTCTACACACTCTCTCAGATAAATAAACAAATCTTAAAAAGAAAAGAAACCTTAGCAGTGACATCAACAGTAGACCGACTCATATGTTGTAAGTTATATGTATTATATGTTGTATTCTTACAATAAAGTAGACTAGAGGGGGAAATGCAAAGCAAATCATAAGGAAGAGAAAATACATTTCCAGTACTGTACTGGATTTATCTGAAAACATCCATATTTAAGTGGGCTCACGCCGCTGAAACCCATGTCATCCAAAGGTCATCTGTACCACACAGTGATTCTGAGCTCTGAGGACAATTAACTACGTACATCCCATCTTTGCAGCGACACTAGTTTTCCCGGGAACAGCTTCAAGTCTGTCTTCTCTGGTCTCTCCGGCTGGACTGCTGGCCATGAGTCATTCCCTGACCCCGAGGGGCACCCCCAAGGCTACCTCCCTAATGAAAGGAGCCCCGTGAAGGAGGGATGATGTATGCAGCTCACTGTGCCAGTGCCTGGCACATAACTGTTGCGGAAAGTATGGAAGGAAGGGATACAGGGAAGGAAAGGAGGGAGGAAGGGAGGGAGGAAGGGGAGGAGGGAGGGAAGGAGGGAGGAAGAGAGAGAGGGATGTGTACGCTCTTATCAGGTCAGCTTAATCTGTCTCCCTGTATTATCCCAGATGCCACGTTCTTTTCATTTGGGTCCCTCTCTGCTTTTGAGCATGTTCCTTTCTCAGCACGCTGTGCCCCTGTCCCTTTTCTCATGGGCGCAAATCTCTCACCCATCCATAACCTGTTCACACACCAACACTTCTAAAAAGGCGTCCCCTCCTCCCCTTGTGCAGAATCCCTCTGTCTGGACCCCATAATCCACTGTTTGTATTTCTGTTGAGCGCAGATTTGTCTCTTGCACCCCACATGATTATCTCCCTGTTGTCCACAGACTAAGTTTCATGAAGGCAGAAGCTGAGTCTCACCCAGAAAAGGCTGGACTCCTTGGTATTCTGGCTTCAGTTTCCATCATCTATCTGACGGCCACAATCTCATTCTCGGCACGTCCATTCTGTCCTTTCTACAGGATCAAGTCCCAGCTCTGGCCAAACCACCAATGAGTAGACACTCGAGAATTTAAACTCCGAGCTGTTTCCAAAGCTCGAGTTCTTTCCAAAATGCCCTTCTCTCCACCTACATAAACGGACACATCCTACATCTGAAAGCAAAAACAAACTGGGCATAATTATACCTTCCAAAAAGGTGGTTGTACAGTTAGGGAAAAGTCGACATATGCAAAAGGCAGTTGAGCAGAGCAGAGTGCCAACGAAATGCGACCGATATTTTTCTAAATGGCGTTCTCGAATACTTCTTCAGTCTGAAAGCTGCAGTTTGTTAAATGACTATTAACATAAAGAAGACAATCTCGGGGAGTTAGATCTCTTTTATTTTACTGAAATTTAAAAGGGATGAAATAAATTCATATTGGAAATTATTTAATATTCTCATTATACACAGCTGTTCTGAGATGCAACAAGCAAGCAAGGTCTGCCCATCCTAAAAAGACACAGACAATATACATGGCCAAGAACTGAGTATCACTGTGTGTGGGGGTTCATATCAGTGTGGCACTCTTCATGGGAAATTAAATAATTACCCCAATAATTACCACAGACTTCTTTGAAACCATGACAAAACGGCTGCTTTTCCCAGTGCAATCTAACTAATTAACACAGATTTATAACTTCTTTCAGAGAAAAAAGGAGGAAAAAATAAGCTGGGAATTTTCTTTTTTTTTTTTTTAAGATTTTTATTTTATTTATTTGACAGAGAGAGAAAGAGAGAGAGAGAGAGAGATCACAAGTAGGCAAAGAGGCAGGCAGAGAGAGAGAAGGAAGCAGGCTCCCTGCTGAGCAGAGAGCCCCATGTGGGGCTCGATCCCAGGACCCTGAGATCATGACCTGAGCCAAAGGCAGAGGCTTTAACCTACTGAGCCACCCAGGCGCCCCGGGAATTTTCTTTAAAGAAATGATGGGAGCGCAAGCCAAAGTAAGACCAAGTCATCTCCTCATATAAATCACTTCCAGCCGGTAAGAGAGGAACTGGAGAAGGGCAGACGCTCCATCAGGCCTCCAGGAAGCTATTGAGAAAGATATCCCTGTCATTCCATTGTCTGAAATAGTTAATGCACCTTCTCAACTTAGACCCCAATTTTCTCCCTGAAAATAACACACACTCAGAGGGAATGAAATCAAACTCAAAGAGAGCAGATTCGTTCCGTGTGCATTAAATCCTTCGTTCTAAAGTACTGTCTCACCTTTGTTTTTCAAAGGCAGGTCAGATATGAATCATGAGCTAATAGATTTGTAGGATGATGATTTATATCATGCAGTATGACAGTGGGATTACTTACCAGTGTCACAGGAGAGAACACCTGCTCTTAAGAAATGTCCTCTTCAGAAAAATGAATTTAGCTAGAACCTATTTTCGATCATCTCAGATGGTGTTTAAATTGAACCACTATAAGTTGGGATTTGAAATGCTGGCAGAAAACATCTCTATGTGTAATCAACCTGACATGAGGATACAACATTCATTTAATTATATGCCCATTCTTTGTAGAGCCATATTTACAGGCGGCAGAGTAAACATGATTTCATGCTTTGGTATGGGTCCTCTCTGCTAGAAAAGCATCTTCAGAAACTTACCAGAGCTGAAATAAAAATCAGACCAAAAAAATTTGCTTTGCCTGAGAAAGATGAAATCTTTTTTTTTTTTTGAGAAAGGTGAAATCTAAACAACTCAGAGAAAATAAATAGGAAAAAAAAGGAACTGCTTCTTTAAAATAATTAAGAAAAATAGGGGCACCTGGGTGGCTCAGTGGGTTAAAGCCTCTGCCTTCAGCTCAGGTCATGATCTCAGGGTCCTGGGATCGAGCCCCACATTGGGGGGCTAAACAGGGAGCCTGCTTCCTCCTCTCTCTCTGCCTACTTGTGATCTCTCTCTCTGTGTCAATAAATAAATAAAATCTTTAATAAAATAAAATAATTAAGAAAAACTGATAAAACTCTAGTAAGGCTAATGAAGAAATAAAAAAGGAGATAAATAAAAATAAATAAAATGACTGCTTCTACAGGTAAAAAGAGTAATAAAGGAATATAATAAACAACCGTATGCCAGGTAATTCAATAACAGATGAAATAGATAAATTATTTGAAAACATAAGTTAACAAAACTGACAAAGGAAGAAATAGAATGTATGACTAACCCTTCACAAAATAGTTGAACTTGTAATTAAAAGCCTTCCACAAACAAATGAACAAACACTTCAAGGACCAGATGGTTTTACTGGAGAATTTTACTAAACATTTAGGGGAAAAAATATTATCAAAGTCACATATATTCTATCAGAAATAAAAGAGGACGGAATATTCCCCAACTTATTTTATGAGGTCATGCAAAACCCTGATACCAAAACCTGAAAGAGAAAATTATTTTTAAAATTCCAGACAAAAATTCCCTATGAGCATAAATGAAAAAGTAATCCTCTACAAAATATTAACAAATTAAATCCAGCAGTATATGAAAAGAAAAATGCATCCCGAGTGAGTGGGGCTTATTCTAGGGTTGAAATGTTGATATAACAAAATGTTAATCAGTGTAATTAATGATATTAAGAAACTAAAAAATAAAAGAAAAAGGTCCTCTTAAAAGATGCAGTAAAATTATATGACAAACACTCATTCAAGATAAAAACTAGGAATGGAAAGAAAAGTTCTTAACCTGAAAAGGGCATCTACAAAAGATTTAAAGCTAGGATCATACTGAATGGTGGGAAGAAAGAAAGAATGCTTTCTCCCCTAAGATCAGGAACTGGGCAGAGGTGCTCACCCTTATTACTCCTATTCACTAGGGAACTAGAAATCCTAGTCAATGGAATAATAAGTCAAGAAAAAAAAGGTATAAAGATTTTAAAGGAAGAACTATAAAATTATTTCTATTTGTAGATGACATGATGATCTATGCAGAAAATCCTAGGGAATCTAGAAGGAAACCTAACAGACTTAGGAAGTTAATTCAGCCAAGCCTCAAAATACGAGGTCAATAAACAAAGATCAATTGTGTAAAATACACATAAGCAAAAAGTTGGAAAATGAAATTACAAAAAACAATACTACATAAAAAATACCATAAATCATATGTTACTTAGGACTAAAATTTTAAAAAGATAATCTGCAAATCACTGCTTAGAGAAATTAAAGAAGACCTAAATAAATGGCACTTATGAAGACTATTGTTCTGATAATTATTCTCCCCAAATTTAGGTTCAACAGTTAAAGCAGAAGAAAGTAGTAACAGAAAAACAATGGTTTCCTGTTACTATTTACAGTTTCAAATCAGAGGTCACTGGTTTAGAATGATTGCTAATCAGTTGACATTATCAATTGAATTTTAACTCACAGTGATTAAAAAGAAAAACAAATCTCCAAATCATTGGTTGCAATTTCCACAAGAGTTTAGCAGAAAACCCTCTGGACTTACTTCCTCATAGGGAACCATTTTCCCACATTCCCTTGGCTGGCTGCAAAGCATATCCCGCGAGGCACCGTGTCTTGGGCACAGAACGTCATTTTGTTTCATTAAAATGCCTGGAACTAGATCACATGACCACCAGAAAAGCAGAGAAATGAATGGGCACCTCCCCTTGTGCACTAGGGGGCGTGGTGAGGGTTTCATATTATTGTACATTACTCAGAGCACCAATGAATTTTTTTTCCTTCCAGAAATTTGGAAGCTCCAAGAGGTTTGACAAGCCATGTCTCAGAACTACAGAGACTGTACTCCACATGGTTTGCAGCTCAAGGTGAGGGCCACCTTGGGGGACCCTGGGATGAATGTCAAGGACTATGTGTCTAGGACCTAAGATTAAATGAAGTAGGAGAGAAATTTTCTTTCCCCAGAATAAAGCCCCTAGGAGAAGATGACCTTTAAGACTTCACTCTGGTAAGGAGGTTCTTTCCAGTTTTCTCATGACAATTAGGCTGGACGGCACTAGACACAGGACTAGGCAAGGCTGCACTTGACTTCGGGGTCAGGAGAATAAAGTCCTGGATGAATTGGTCCAAAGATAAAACTGATCCAAGGCCACAGAGAGCACCAAAGGGACCACAGATCCAGAGCTAGATAAGCCAATGTGATGACCAGAGAGTCTGCAAAGTTTGAAAATTTAGTTTTGGGGCGGGGGGAGGAAATTCATCTAAAGTAAAGGTTTGATTACTGAGAAGTAAAACTAGCGGAGCCCAGAGATGTGGCGTGGGAAGGGACGCTACGGGGGGGGGGGGGGGGGGGGGCCCACAAGTGAGAGGAGCTTTCTAAAGCAACGTGCGTCCAGAAAATCCCACGGAATAAAAGCTGTCTTTTATCTCGATGCCAAATCTTTGGAATAGAAGACTAAGTCCTGAAGACGATCCTATCTGGCTGTCTCCAGGTTCACAGGATGATGGGAGATCAAAGAAATAGAAGGTGTGAAAAGTTTTCTAGAAGAGATGAGTATCCTTAATTGGAAGGTTTTGTCTGAGAAAAATCTCCCAAATGACTCTTAACAGAAGCAACGAACAGGCATTATTTTAGCAACAATAGGACTGCGAGTCCGCATGAGAAATACCAAAGATTCTGATCTCACTTAAGATAAAGCATCTTGATTCTCCCCCTTTGTTTTCTCTTCATTCTTCCAGAACTATTCCCAACCTCATCTCTCCATGTTCTCTCTTGTTCAACTGTTTTGATTGTTAGAGATTTTCATAATTGCCAAAGGTGTATTAATCCACATTTATCCAAAAGTTAAGATAAAAATACACTTTAGCTCTTCAGTGTTCAAGTGAACACTGCCTTTTCTCTCTGTGTGCTTATTCTTTCTGTAACAAAAGCAGGTGCTATCCGTTATTTCAAATCAGGGATATCTGCTCCAAGTGCCCACTGTCTGACAGAGTTAGTCTTAGGAACTAGATTTTGCCCCATACGTACCCAAAGTCTGTCTGTATACGATCCATTTCTAGTTCATTACTCTTCTCAATATTTGCTATGAATTATGTTTAAACACAGATTCCCCCCGAGATTTCTATCTAAGTAATTAGTAGGCGGTCATAACCATATTTACATGTTTTCTGCACAAAGAGTTGAAAGCTACCTTTGTTAAAGCTTTTTTAAACTCTCAGTGGACCGCTGCTGTTTTCAATCTTGATTTTGGAGCAGAATTTTCATGGAAAGCAACTATCTTCCCATTTGAAATACTTGAGCTCATGTCACCCAAACACTGTGCATTCTGGTGGTCAGAACAGCGCCCTCGGTAACTGCGGACCAGACCGTGAGGAGCATCAGCTTTTCTGTGGAATTTATGCAGAGTCTTGACAAAGTGATTTTTTCTTAGCTACGGAGAGCCAGCATAATGCGTTGTAGTGACACGCTGGCAGAACTCACAAAACAGTGGGTCAATAATGAGGCCAGGTTTTTGCTTTATCTCTTTACCTGCGCGACTTCCCAAAAGTCACTTTCCCTTTCTAATTCCAGTCTGGTTCTCAACCAAGGATGACTTTGCCCTGCCCCCTCCCCAGGGGCCATCTGACAGTATCTGGAGACGTTTTCGCTTGTGGTTCCTGGAGACGGTGCTATTGGCATCTGGGATCAGGGGTCAGAGATGCACAACATCCTACAACATGTAAGTCAGCCCCCACAACACAAAATTGTCTGGCCCAATATGCTGCTAGTGCCAAGGTCATGAAACGCTCTCCTGGTCTATCACACTTAAGACTAAAATAGATGCTGTGTTTCGACTGTTGGTGCTTTAGTTGTTTCCCTTCTGAACACAAAGCAAAAGAAACGAGGGGAATGAGCCTGACTCTTCAAGATAATTGCACTTAGTTTCCTGGGAAACTGAACAGCAGAGACATCCAAGGTGTGCCACAGGTCAGTTCATCAGCTGGCAAACTACATTACATGGTCACTGAGTCTGGAAAATGTGTGAGAAATGGTGCAGAGAGGATGATGTCAGATGCTAACTAACATGCTGATCCGTTCACGGTGCCCAGCTAAACTCAAGTGCACACTCCCCGTGATTCTGTAGGCAATCAGCTACACGTGTAAATCAGCACGACATGCTAATTTTTAAAATGAATGAGAGATGATTCAATAAAGCATTGATGAAGGAGGGAAAGACGTGTTGCTGCAGGAAAGATTTCTCTATAACATGGGAGAGATAGATAGGGATGCATGGACAGAAGAAAGGGGGGAGGGAAGGAAGAAGGAAGGGAAGGAGGGAAGAAGGGAAGGAGGAAGGAAGGAAAGGAGGAAGGGAGGGTGGGTGATGGGAGGACGAATGGATGGACAGAGAGACAGACGGAGCTACCCTCATCCAAGGCCACGGTCTTGGTCACTATAACATCCATAATACTGTATGGCCTTCCCACGTTGTGTCTCCATACACGGTAATCACCCAGATTACTGGAAACTGTTGGCCTTTTCTAGTTTGGATGAGGCATTGGAAGAAAGCTATGCAAAAAGATTAGGATGGTGCTAATATTCTGATGCCACCCTGGACCAGGCCATTTTTAGGCCTTGGAGAGAGGAGCCTGTCCTACAGACCAAACTCCTGGGTCGTAGAAGGAACAGCCCTTTAGACGGGAGAGAAAGGCAAAACAATCGGTTCTGAGAGGAATGGTGAGCACTGAAGAACGATGTGTCCCCTGGGGACCAAATTCAGCCTAGTCGAGCTCGGAACACACACAACTTAGAACTTGTCCTCGTAAAAGCACATTTGGAAGGAGATAGAACTCTCCTCAGGGACCGTTCATTTTCAGAAGGAGAAGAGAGTGGTCCAAGAAGAGAGTAAAGAGCTGTGGCAAGGCTGCCGAACTGCCGAGGGGACGGGAACACGAGCACCAGCAAGGGTGCTCCCTGAAGGGGAGCACTCTGGACGCACCCCGAGGCCTCACCCCTCCTGGCTGGCTCCTCTTCTCGCTCCTGGGGGCTCCCGACGAGTCACTGTTAGTCCTGCCTCCCCACCCCAGGAGAGCCGACCCATTCCTTAGGACGGAGGCAGACATCTCCTGCCCCATGACAGTTGACCGTGGCCGGAGCCATGGGCTGCAGGTGTTTCTACAGAGCTTCGTCCCGACTTCTTATGAAAGTCCTATCTGGAAAACGTTCCTAAGTAATGAACATCGCAGAAGGAATGAATATGAAATTATCCCCCTGACAGCCGAACTGACTCCGAAGCCACTTTACTGATGAACAAGATTTGTCTGCTAGAAGATGCAAAAGCAAATTTTCTAGAGTTTTCCCTCCCTGGAAAGATATGTAGAGTGAAAAAACAAAACAAAACAGAACACTAAGTGGTTTGAAGATAAGAAGAGGGCTTGAGGGAAGTACTATTGCTATTTTTGGAAATCACATTACCATATTGTTGCCTTTTAGGAGGTTATGTCTCTGGCAAAGGATAACTTATTCTTCAAGAAACTTCTTTGACAAGTTTTGCAACCAAAAGTAGGAGCACATGACCAGAGCTAAGCATGTTTTGCAAATAGCAAAAAAAAGGCAACTTGTACCCCCACATAATAAATTATCAAACAGCTATGATAACCTTAAATAAGCCCCTCACTAAAAGAAATGAAGCCTATATCTGGGCATTTTAGGGCAAAGACCAGGAGAAGGCCGGCAGGCATCGGGGTATGGTGGTGGGTCCAGAACTTGGAAGGTCATGTCTGGACATCTTCCAGGGAAGAGAAAGTAGTGCGTGCGTGCATCGTGTGTGAGCGTGTGCACATGCGCGTTCATGGCCAGGTACTGTGTTCTCCAACCTCATGATGGTCAACTTCAGAAGCCCCAGTGGAGCTGGACCTCGGCGAGAGTCCTAACTGCCATTTACTGTATAACCCGGGAAATGTGCTGGACATTTCAGAGCCTCATTTCAAAATAGGGATAATAATACCAATCTATAGAAATGCTGTGAGCATCAGAAGAGATAATTTTTATAAAATGCTTAGCAGCATCCCCGGCACGTAAGTGCTCAATGAGCGACATCTAGCTATTAACTGTGAAGAGGACAGACCTCCCAGAATCTCCCCCACTGAGCTCTGAAATGGTTCATCAAATACACAAATAACAGCAATGACTTTTTTTTCCAGGGCCATCAGGGTAACTTATCAGTGAAGTCCCATTTGGGGATTATGTTTTCTTTCTGCTTCTCTAGAAAAACTGGGCAAATTATATTCATCTATTTGGGTACTAATTTAGAAAAATTTAGAATATATGCAATTTTAGAGGCCCCCTCTAAAAGACAAAAATGGTAATGCAAAGAATTTTTGGTTAGGACACTAAGTGAGACCAAGATCACATAATCCAGTTTCTGTATTTGTAAGAACATTTTTTAAGGGGGGGGAGCAGGAGGGGGGAGAGAGAGAGAATCCCAAGCAGGCTCTACGCCCAGCCCAATGCAGGGCTCAACCTCACAGCCCTGAGATCATGACCTGAACCGAAATCAAGAGTAGGACCCTCCACTGACTGAGCCATCCAGGCACCCCAGTAAGATCGTTTTCCACAAATGAATCATTAAATCCTGTCACTGACTCAGAGAGGATCAGATGTAATGAAGAAGACCACTCATCCCATTGACTTTTGCCTTTTTCCACCAGTGACACATGGGCTAGTTGTAGGTGAAGAGCAGCAGCATCATATATGAAGTGCACAATCATAACACAGTATTATCGAACAATGTAATAGGAAATCGATATTTATTTAGACTAGAGAATATCAGAGGCTTAAAAAAAAGTACTAAGAAACAATCTAGTCCAAACTCCCTTTTTACATAAACTGAGAACAAAGGTAAAGTGACTTACCCAAGATCGCACAGCTAGTTAATGGCCCACATAACAGAATTTACAGATCTTTTCTGTTATTATTACAGATTTTATTTATCACTATTATTAATAACAGCAGACTCAGAAAATGGTGTGATTTTATATTACTCTAGCCTATGAAGTGATAGTTATTATACTCCTTCAGGTCCCACAAGAAGGTAATTCATTCCATATCAAAAGCTGAGGAATTAAAGAACGACACAACCAGAAAACATGACTGTTACGGTATCCGTGATAGGAAATTGCTCACACTGTGGCCAACACTCTGAGTAAACTAAAGCCTTGGCAATATGTGATATATTTTAAATAGATTTGTCTCTGGCAGATGTATTCTTTTTCCTTAAAATTATTAGTAGCTTAACATAGCTTATAGAAAGCTCTTTGTATATTAGATTGGCAATATTCAAGATATCTCATGCTTTCTTTCTCTTTGGGTGGTGGGGAGTTGGGCTTCCATCCCAAAGGAGCTCATCCGTATCTAACATATGGTTAACCATGTCAAAGCACCAACCATAATCAATGTTAACTAACGATCAAACGAAAAGCATGACTAAAATTTGGAATATTCCTGAACATATTGAAGAAATTCACTATGTTAATATTGCTCCATTTTTAAAAAGATAGAAATTTATTTATTTTTTGAAAGATTTTATTTTTAAGTAATCTCTACACCCAACGTGGGGCCTGAACTCACAACCCTGAGATCAAGAGTCGTAGGCTCTACGGACTGAGCCAGCCGGGCACCCCAAAAAGATAGAATTTTAGAAAGATAGTTTTTAGATCAGAGTCTATCTTCTCCAGTTAAAAAAAAAATACACATATTTGAGAGAGGATGAAAAGGGGCGTAATTAAGGAATGAGGTGTATTAAAATCTCAACCCCACACTGTCTTTGAGAAATTGTTAACGATATAATCCGTCTCCTAATTCTGATACTTTATATCAAGAGAGTATTTTTATTTTCCAAGGATGGTCATTATCTTACTTTTTCACAGAGGCACAGAGACCTTGGTCTTAAGATGAAAACCAAGATTATACAACTAAAGACAATGGTGTAAAAAGAGTCTAAAATCTGGAAAAGTTTTTTGAGGCTCCATTTTTGTACTGACTGTGTTTGCACATCATTTCTATTGCGCCCTTTTTCTCTTACTCCCAGCTTGTTTATCCCCCAGAAAGCATCCTTATTCTTACTAGAGTGATCGTGTCTCCTTCATGTCCAGAACTGCCACGACTGGTGGCGTGAGTACCGGTACAGACGCTCTAGAAGTCTTTCTCCCATAAGCAAGAAGAAATGGCTGCCTTCGTTATTAATATGAAAATGAAATACAACATGATTTCTTGTGTTTTTCCCAAGATTCTATTTACTTTGGTTATTTGTATTGTTGTTTTTAAGAATAAAACATCTGTGTGGTGAAATGAAAACCAAGCTCTGCTAAGGGACAAGACTCCTCCGTAGCATTTGCCTGCACACCATGGCTCATGCCGTGGTGATTCCTTCACCCTTTGGCAGTGAATACATTCTTGTCACCAGTGAAGTTCATGAATAGGATTATGAGTCTTGACTTGGCAGTAACATTTTTAATGAAGACCGAGGCGGAACTTTGCAAAGGGCATTTTGCAATAAGAATGACGTAAAATGAAATATTTAGCCAATCTACTTATTGAGATAAAATTTGTGAGTCTCATTTAAGCCATTATTTTGTAACGAGTGCCCTCTCCTTCCCTAATTCATCCATTTCTGTCAGCACTCGCACTGGATTCTCTCCCTGTGTGTTGCCAAATGGCGTGTGGTGCGTGGCTGGCTTTCTCCATGGCTGGCGATATCGTCAAGTGCTGCTTGATATCACAGCCTCGTCGGTTTATGAGAAAAGAATGAGTTTATCAGTAAATCTGAATCAAGAGCCCTGGATTGTGTGGACAACAAGACAGAAGCAATAGTGTGAAAGAACACTTTTTTTTAAGGAAGTACTTTCCGGAAGCACGTACATTACCAGTGATCTAGTATTTTCATTCACTGGGTGTGCAGCAAGGGAATTAAAAAAAGGTTTATATAAAAATTTTATGACACTTATATTGAAACTTGGGACTTATTTACCTTTCTAGATTATTTTTTCTAGGAAAATGTTAATACAAGCAATTTTGCTGAGACTGGTTTTGCATGGGCATCTCTGAGAAGTAAACGCTCTTGTAAGCTCAGGTTGATTCACATTTCCTGAGGTTGAGAATCATTAGGGGCAAGATGGAAAAAGTGGCGTGTGACACGACTCTAGCCTTTGGAACATGCACGTACGTAGTAATGACCGTCAGAAAAGAACCGGCAGGCAACAAAGAAAATCATCCCCTTTAAGTATATCAAGTAAACGAATGGGATTCTTGAAGTCAGTGTCCTAAAAGAAAGCATTTTGATCACAGGATGCTTTCTGACGACAACCACAAAATTGAATCTATCTCTGTGAAGTCAGCCCTTCAGTGCTCAGGGCTGGGAGTCTCTCTCACTGGGGAATATACTGCACCCACGGTACTACCTGCATGACAGGTGCCCCTAGATATCTGACAGGCAACTGGGATTGCCTGCTTTTCCATGCTTATGATTTCCTCAAACAACTCTGAATATCTCAAATGGCTTGGTTCAGTGTAACCCCTATATCCTAAATTGCAGAGAACTGTCATTTTAGGTGATACAGAAAAGTTTCTGCCACCATATGAACTTCAGGGGAAAAAAAGAAAAAAAAAACCCAAAACAGTGCTGAGCCATTGATTACACTTTGTCTACCTTGACAAACAGATCCTATGACGATGTTAGAGAAATTAATCTTTTTTTAAAGATTTAATTAATTAAACTTATTTATTTGAGAGAGAGCATGCACATGCACATGTGAACAGCATGAGCAGGGGGGAGGGGTAGAGGGAGAGGGAGAAGCAGACTCCTGGCTGAACGGGGAGCCCAATGTGGGGCTTGATCCCAGGACCTGGCATCATGACCTGAGGCCAAGGCAGACGCTTAACTGACTGAGCCACGGAGGTGCCCTCCAAAGAACAACTTCATAACAGAAGTTGCTTTCTCAGGAACAGTGCCACCCCCTCACACGGGGGCAGTGCAGGGATGAAAGCCCCAGAGTGTTGAGGTTGCCCAGCAAGCACATCTGAGGAGGACTGAGACCATGGAAGAGAACCAAACTCTAACGCAATGTCCTTCTGGCAATTAGAAGCGCAGAGCAATTATAACTTCTAAGTCCAAGGAGTGCCTGGGCGAGGCGCTCAGTTAGCGAAGCATCTGATTCTTGATTTCAGCTCAGGTCATGATCTCAGGGGTCATGAGATAGAGCCGTGGAGCCTGCTTAAGATTCTCTCTCTTTCTCTCTCCCTCTGCCCCGCCCCCCGCAACTGCACACGCACGCGCATGCGCACACATGCTCTCTCCCTACCATAAACAAACACAAAGAAACAAAATAATAAGTCAGAGACACACTAAAAAGGACAAATGTGTGAGTCCTGCAATAGTAACTACGGTGGGGATCTTACCAGAAGTAATAAGAGCTAGAGAAAGGATGAGTTTTGCAGCTGTTCTGTCAGAAAAGAATCCCCCAAGTTTACACATGGCGGAGTGTTGGGGGTGGGGGGGAGATCAGCTAAGCACCAGGACTGCTCTGGAAATTTTCTCAAATTGATTTTCTTCAATACAGAGATAAATAAAATATGACTGGATCGGGTGTGCTATAATATGGCTCATTTGGGATGCTGTGAATTATTTATTCCTGACTGTACCCACTTGGCATGTTTATTCACTAACCTTTTAAAGCCATCTGATAAAATGGTGCCAATTTTTCTTAAGCTGATTTATCTGGGGAGGTATGCCTCAGGACTAGCTACCTTCTTGGCTCTCCCGAAGAATTTTCGTGATAGGCATCTGGAAAAAACGTCATGCATGCATCTAGGAAGTGCTCTACACAAAGCAACAGAGCACAGTCTGCCCCCCACTTGGACTGGTCCCTCGGGAAGGCCCACAGAACCTGATGACTGCTTTCTTTAAACTCAGTTGTCTTCCAAAATAAAGTAGGATGTAAAACTCACGTGTTCATCCAATAACAGTGCTCACTATGTGCCTGATGCTGGGCGTATGTTGGTGAAAATCAGGCAAGTTGCTGCTCACGCGGTGCCCACAGAAGAGCAGAAGGCACAGACACTGGACCAAAATGGCACCGAGAAAGTCAGCACGTTACTACAAGTTGTGACAAGGGCCCTGAGGCCAATACAGGCTGCTCTGAAGGAGGAAAGTGGGAAGAGCTCTTTGGGGTTTGGGTGTTTAGGAGCAAAAGGCACTTTCTCCTGAGACCTGAGGAAAGGGTAAGAAGTCATTAGGAGGAGAGCAGGGGGACAGGTGTGCCTGGCAGACGGCAGAGCCCCAAGCACCTGCTGTGCGCTGGAGGCACACGCATGCGCACAGATGAAGTCACGTGACAGGACCTCCCGACCTCAGGCAGAGCCTGTGAGTCCTTTCCAAGGCTGAGGTTTTCTCCCAGCATCACTGGGGAGCCAACCACCAAAGTGTTTTTAAGGCAGAAGGTGATGTTTCCTTCATCGCCATGTAGAGAATGGATCCGAGCAGGAAAAAAACAGAAAATCCATTTAGAAGGTCATTTGACGGGTCCAAATAGGAGGGGGCCATGATTTGAGCCACATGCTGTCTTCAGAAGGCAGGTGAATGGAGCAGCAACAGGACACGAGGAGCCTGGAGGAGGGAAAGCTTCGAGGGGAAAGACCAAGAGTCGGGTTACAGACATTTAGATCGAAATTCCCATAAGCATTCGAGTGAAGACATTAGGTAGGTAGTTGGATTTATGAGAATGAAAGAATTACCATATCTGAAAGATAAAGAAGAACCAAGATAAAAACCAAAAGGAAACAGAGCAATAGGCGAGATAAGGGGAAGCAGTAAAGAGGCAGGAGAGCAAGATAAGAAAGGAGAGCATCGCCCGGGCATCGGCATCGTGCTCAGACATGCCTGAAGACCCCTCTTCCAGGGCCTGACTGGCTTCAGCCAGAACAGTTTTGGGAAAGTAACAGAGGAGGCAGCAGCTTAGAGTGGGCTGAAGAAGGACAGGGAAGGGAAGAGGCAGAAACAGTGAGCGGGTCAACGTTTTCAAGTGGAACGGCTGGGAAAGGAAAGGAGGGCAGTAGCTGGGTGGGTCGAAGGAAGGTGGATTTGTCACCATCTTGCTCTTTCTGTTCTGTTCCTTAGAGTGGGGCTCGGGGACATCCGAACTCCACCGAACTACTCCTTGGCGTATTCTCATGGAGAGGAGACACTCAAGAGTCAGGGAAGAGAAGAAAAACAACCGAGGAACAAAAGCCTTGAGCCACAGAGGGACTAAACGCTCTGGAGCAGGAGTAGAAGGATGGGTCCTGAAGAGGCTGACGTTTCCTCTGGTACCGGGAGCAGAGAGCCTGCGGGAAACATCACCCTCACAGTCTTCCTACCAGGGAAAAAAAATTTGATTTTAATTTTTCCAAGTTCCTGGAGCCATGAAGGTTGGAGGCCTTGTGATTTTTCCAATGTTAAAGGATGCTTATTCATGAACACAATATGTTTTGGGGATACTGAAGTCCTTATCAGCCAACAAAACAACTATGTTGGCTGACTTGCTGACAATATCATTTAAGAACGCTCAAATTCTGAGTTTATACCACCAATTATTCTTCCAAGGCAAAAAACCCAAGGCTCTGTGTTTTATTACTTCTATTTATAGTAATAAAAACTCAACCCGCAGATTCAAATAAACATGCAGAATGCAATGAAGCAAAATGAACTAGCTTAAAATGCATTACTAAATAACCCTTCACAAATGGATTCCCCTAGGCTTTATGTCCCTACATATGCCGCTAAGTGCTCAACTCAAGGACACTCCCATCCCAGCAGCCGGGTCCAAGGACAACAAGCAGAAGCCTTCATGGGCACAGCAGGCCGTGAGCAGCCGTGAGCTGCCCAGGGCCACTAGGGTCCCAGGGAGTTTCCCAGAATGGGGTTCTATTTCTTTCCATAAATTCACCTTGAAAATCAAAAAGTCCAGTTTGATTCATTTACTCACTCATTCATTCAACAAGTATGTACCGAACATCCACTCTGTGCCAGCCATGGTCGTAGGTGCTGAGAACACTGTGAAAAATGAAACATTCCTCGCCCATCAAGAGCTTTCAATCAAGGTGACAAAAAGAAGGAATAAGCAGGGGAAGGCACTCAAAGTGTATCTCGAATGTGGTCATTTCTCACCCCCTTCACCACTACCCTCCAAGTCTGGCAGAATGACTACAACAGTCTACTAGCTGCTCATTTAGCTTCTTGGCCCCTCTATGGTTTCTTCTCCACAGAGCAGCCAGAGAGAGAGTTTTCAGCTACGAAGTCAGATCATGTTAAAACTCTGCTCCAGACTCTCCGATGGCTTTCCAGATTACATTATGAATGAAATCTAAACTTACACTTACAACTTACGAGGCTGCACCACTCTCTGGCCTTATGCGATGTCACTCCCATCAGGGGAGATTGCAAAAATGGCTACGATGCTTCGCAGTTCTTCCCATCAGCGGATGGAGCCAATTCCCCATCCTTTGAGTCTGGGATTGGCTGTGAGACTTGCTTTAACCAAAGAATGTGGCAGAAGTGACTTAGCCATGGGGAGAGGCATCCAGGGTGGACCAGACACAAGCCGTCCTGCCTGAGGTCCCCAGTCAGGTGTCACTTTCCTGGCAGCTTGCCGGAGACGCGTAAGTGAGTCTAGTCAAGACCAACAGAAGAACTGCCCAGCTGAGCCCAGCCAAACTGCCAACAAATGAGCCACTAATTTTATGAGCTTCTGAGCATGGAATGACCCAGGATGAAGGGCCTGGGACCATGGAACAGGATTAATAATATACTGTGAGGAGGAAGAGGAGGAAAAAGAAAATGAGGACCTGGTACACAGGCCCCCGGGGCTCAGAACACAGAGCAGCCCAGAAGCCAGCAAGGGCAGTGAGGGAGAGAAAGGATGGAAGAAGCACTGGATGGCCTTAGTTGATGGAGGTGTTTCTGGAACTTATTTCTCTTACAGAAAAGGAAGGCTAGTTCACACAAAGCTCTGGAATGAACTCAAGGTGCATCGCCTACTAGAATGTGGCGGGAATGATGGACTCACTCAAAGGCGAGTCTCAGGAACCTGAACAAACTAACCCTTCTTCTTTATTAATCCAGGGGAGGGCAGAACCGTGAGTCTGGGGGCAAACCATTGCCCAAGAAGTTTGACGTGAGATAGAGCGCTGAATCTGGAGCCCACATCATGGATGACGGAGGACATGCCGGGAGGACAAGAGTATGTTTACTAGAAGTGGAACCCAAACCAGAGTCATGGCCTGTGACCTTATATGCTCTACTAGTCAGATTTCCACCTCCTGTAGGGAACGGTGAAATGTGCCGCACCAAGGAGCCCCGCATCTAGTCCCTTGAGTGCTAGCTAAAGGCACTTCAGTACTTGGGGCGTTTCATGTTAGCTGCCTCATCCAATTAAAATCCAAGGCAGCCATGATCCTTGGAAATGCAGTCACCAATTCGGGGCAATGAGAACTGAGATCGGCCTAATACAAATCTGCAGGCACGGTAATAAATAATACTAGCTTCTACAAGACTTTCAAAAAGATTCCAAGCGCATGAATAAAACTGGTCTGCTCTGTTCAAATGTGATCTGAAACTATCTTTGTAGAAACAACATAAGAGATTTGTCTCCCTGTCTTGCATATTACATTTTGAAAGAGTCTTGGTAATTATCCTGCGTTTAGAGCCCATGGTCCCGGATTTTCTACGTTCATGGAACCTTTAGTATGACGGTAAATTTTCTCACAGTGCTCCTAGTCTAAAAGAAATAGCTTATAGTTCTGTTTATTGAGTAGTTGGATGTAGACAACTTAATAAGTACTTATTCCCTAACTTAGTAGCCATTTGAAAAAAAAGAATTTAGTAAGTATCACTGTTAAATGACTATAACTACGTGTAACAGGACGTGTGACCCTGGGCATCTTTTCAAACTTGGGACTGAAATAAGACACTGCCATTCCCATTCCCAGTTCCACATGAATCGTCAAGGGGCACCTGCGTTTTATCAGAGCAAATGCTGAAAATCGAGCTTCACAAATGTACGACATCCTCAAAGGGAATGTGCAAGATCTAATGTTGAAATCTGAAACCCTGAGCTACCTCGGGCTAGTAATTCACCCATTGCCCGGCAGGTGGCGCTATATTTTCCTTGAAATTTTATGGTACCTTGGTGGTGCCCCAGGGAAGTTGGGCCCGCAGTTTCCGAGCCAAGGATATACAATCATTAGTTTTCATCTAGTACACGACAGTGCACTTAGGGGAGAGAGTTGTAGTTAATAATAGAAGATGCAAATCCACATTTCTAAACACCTCTTACTCATTTCTAGGTTTTTAGCTTTTTGTCAGATATGATTAGTATTTGTCTCTTTTTTTCTTAGAAATACGACTATGGTACTACTAGGAATGCCAGCTTGGCCACGTTCTTATTGTTTGATCAGGTTTGCAGTATTATAATTTCCATCAACCAAAAGTCTCTTTGCAAGACTATTTTTTAGCCTCTCCAGTTATGTGAGGATCAAGTGGAGTTTAAAGCATGTACTGTAACCTGCATTATTGGCTCCACAAGACCCCATGACTGTGATAAGTCTCATTACCCCGAAGTGTAGTCGCATGTAGCAGGAGGGGCCGCCAACAGCTCCTTCTCTGTGACAGAGCCTAGAGCCTAGAGCACTCTCATGATTGTCTCAAGTTTGAACTGAGCGCTGGCACAGACGCCAACTGCAGACTGAACGCCGGAAAAGCTGCTGTTGTGTGCACTAGGGATAATACATGTAACTACTTAGAACCAGGATGGCATGTGGTTCAAGTTCAATAAATCCTAGTATTATCTGTCCTAGAGCCCTTCGTGCTGTGCAGAGTCCCCGACATGGCCCTCTGCCATGTGGCTTTTAAATGTTTGCTTGTTTTAAAGATTTATTCATTCATTTGAGAGAGAGAGAGAGAGAATGCATGGAAGCAGGGGGAGGGGCAGTGGGAGACGGAGAGAACGCCAACCAGACTCCCCGCCTACGGAAGAGCCTGACGCAGGGCTCGGTCCTACAACCCTGAGATCGGGGCTTGAGCCAAAATCAAGAGCTAGTCACTCAACCAACTGAGCCACCCAGACACCCCTGCCATGTGGCTTTTGAAGCCTGGAACTGCTGTCCAGCAATGCTCGGGCAGCCATGAAGACTCTGGTCCCAAGTCCGGCATCCAGGGATGGGAGCTTGAATAAGAAGCTGGGGAACCCTGGCTGTCCGTGGTTCACACGAACCACTGCTTCATTGCAACACCGAAGGGACCCATGTCAAGAAACCCAGACTATATGGCTTGATCATGAGGAAATCTACCTATACTTGCTCTGCGAGAGAGAGAAAAGCTATATAAATAAGTCCACAGAAATTTCATACAAATCGCTTTCAGGTTCAGTTGATAAATACCAGTAGGCCTGAGGTAACCTACATTTTTACTTCTTTCCACGAGAAGAAAGTTACAGTAAAGACATGATGCCCGTGAAATCTGCAGACACTAAGTCAATGTGATGAGAATTTCCTCATTCTGATTTGTGGACATACCTTTCTGCTTGCACATCTTTAGAAAATGATTGTTCTGAGCGTTCCTTGGGAAAGATTCAGATGAATCCCTTAACTTCATAGCTGTTAGTTTGGATTTCTTGAATAACATCACTGCAACCAACGGTTACTATGTACACTAAGTGTTGCAGCCCGGTGCAGTCCGGGAGAAACGGTGAATGAGTGAACAACATAAACCAGGGATGGTTTTAAGTTGGGGTGGTGGATGGAAGGGGCACACAGGGATACTGATATCTAATAAAAGGAGAATCAGAAATGAAGATAAATTATTTTCTCATTTGCACCATGCTCACCAATTCCATGAATTCACATGCCAAGAATGTACCATATAAATACTGCTAATTAACAGCTAAAGCATTTACAAGAAAATGTTGGCAGATAGACTAATTTTTAACGCATGAATTATTTTGTAATTTATTTCAAATTATAATACTTTGCATCTGGATTTAAAAGTCCTTAATTGCAAAGCCTCTATTTGATAGCATTATAATAGCTACTTTTTTTTTAATGCCTTACATAGACATTTTATAAATAAGAACTAGGTGCTTATAAGAATGGAAAAAATAGCATCAGATGGTGGTCCTGTATTTCCCATGGGGAGGAAAGCTAAATGATATATTCTTCCTCTGGATTTCTCTTTGGTCCTAAATATTTGTTTTCAAATACTTCAAAATTCCTCATGTAGTAGACATGTAGAGTTAAGATTCTAATTGCAGAGTAAAGATTCTGAAAGTACTGACATTAAATCAATTTGCCATATTAACTGTTCCCCATAACATGATTCACTGTTTGTTCTAACCTTAAGAAATGGCATTTGCAGAAGTCCTGCTTTGGTTAGCCCTTACTCATAATAGGCATGAACATTTTATAAGGAGTCAAATTAAAACCTTGATTAAAGCATTAATATTTGCTTTAATTAATATTTGGGGGAATATTTTTAAAGGACCATAAATCTTAATAACATAAATCTACCTTCTTCTATCATCTCAACTCAGTCAAAAGAAAAAAAAAAAAGCATCTTCCACAGTTCTTCCAAATAATGAATGGTGGAAATAATTCAAGTTGTATATAATTTAAAAATTAGATATTTAAGGTAGCATGTCTAGAGTAAGTAGTCAGACATTTCACAGGATGTGGTGAAAACTCGTAGGGCGGCAGGAATTAACGGACATGTGCAAACATGGGGGCTGAGTATTCAATTAACATGTGCTAAGGAGTCCCCCCCCCCCCCCCCNCAGACGCAGAACAGAGACTGTCATACACTTCAAACATCCTGCCTTTCTTTGCATTCAGGTTAGAGCCATGTGGCTGAGTGGTCAATAGGATGTGAGTGACCAGATGTCAGCCATACCAGGCCTGGCCATAAAGTCATCTTATATGTTCCTTTCTCTCTCTCTCTCTCTCCCCCTTCTCTTCCTTTGCAAATTTCTGCTCCAACCCAGCTCCTAAGACCTATAAGCTAGGGTGGCATGGGACCGCGGGGAAGGAAAGAAAGGCTGTGTGCCCAGCACTCTACTTTTGCACCTCCAGATCTCCTTTCTGTCTTCTTCTGTCCTGTTCTTTATGAAACCACATTAGCTCCCCTGCCCTCTGGCTCCTGGTTGGAGGGGCCAATGGGAGGGGCCCGCAGGAAGTCAGAGGGAGGAAGTGGCGTGAAGTCGGAGCGTCTGCTCCTCCTCCTCCCTGTACCTGATCAGGAGCAGGACAGTGGCTACATTCTGCTACCCTCAGCTCCTCTCCTCTTCCACAGCTAGAGTCTGAAGGCGCTCTGGGAGCTCTCCACCTTTTCCCCTTCACTTCCCAGTGCCTGCCATCTTTTTGGTTCTCTTGACCTGGCTCATCCCACCCACAAAACCCATTGAATTATCCACGTATCTCCTACCAGGGCTGATGCAGGCTGCA
Source organism: Ailurus styani (assembly GCA_002007465.1). NCBI lineage: Eukaryota > Metazoa > Chordata > Mammalia > Carnivora > Ailuridae > Ailurus > Ailurus styani. Next base: position 76,889 of record LNAC01000089.1, on the reverse strand, counting down.
TGTAGTTTAAAAGGCTATTATCTTTATTGAAATGGAAGCCCCGAGACAGAAAGCAGCATGATCAGGCAAAGAATGACCCAACAGAGAAGGGAAGGTTTTCCTCCTACTCAGCAGACTCCAGCACAATGCAGCCTGACCATTTTCAGGCTATCAGAAACACCCCCTCATCCCGCCCGGCCCCATAGAGGCAGTACTCGGATGCCTGGCGGTGAGGGAATAGCGCCATCTGCAGGCAGTCCAATCATGGGCACAGGAGGCTGGCTAGCTGGGTACTTCCACCCGGCTTTGCAAACAGCTGAACAGCTAGTAACCTCCACGGCAACCTCCAGCCCACTGAGAGAGCCCCTGGGGAAAGAGCAGGAAGCCACTTGGAGCCGATTATAGGAAGGAGGGATGAGAGCCAGAGAAATAACCTCCTTGGAATGGATTGTAGAGTTCACTGGTCATACACCAAACTGTGTGTGTGTGTGTGTGTGTGTGTGTGTGTGTGCGCACGCGCGCACACGTTCCTGTGTGTGTGCACGCATGTGTGTGCATGCGCGCATGAGAATACCACTTTCAGGGGCCACTGGATGGCTCAGTAGGTTAAGCCGCTGCCTTCAGCCCATATCATGATCCCAGGGTCTTGGGATCAAGCCCAGTATGGGTTCCTTGCTCAGCCTGGAGCCTGCTTCACCCTCTCCTCCCACTGGTGCTCTCTCTCGCTATCTCTGTCTTTCTCTCACGCTCTCAAATAAATAAATAAAATCTTTAAAAAAAAAAAAAAGAACATGACTTTCAAATGCATATTTTGGAGCTCATAAAAAAATAACTGATCCGATATTCAAAAATTTAGAAAAAAAATGTGAGCAAACTTGGCCATCTGTTCATTCAAGTAATTCATAAAACATCAATTCCAGATGGATATTTAAACCTTAGACATTCACTTCTTCTACCCTTTCGGGCCTCGTTGTTTTCATTTATAAGACAGTCTCTTTTATTTTGTATGTAGAACCACTCCCCTCTCAACATTTATACTTTTACACAAAGAAGTCCCATTAACCCTTGACGAGCAGGGGTTGATTAGAAGACGAGCTTTACTGCCATCACTCAGTCCTTTCTGGGGCAACGCAGAACTTGCCACAGTTCACGCACTTGGCATGCGACTGTCAGGAGCTGGCACTCTGCTGGCTATCTTGGTACACGCCTTCGTTTCCATTTCTGAAGAGTCAGACGTCCTACAGGTAACAGTGTAGGTCGGAGGGTTCAAAGACACGTACAGGTATTTAAAGGTGTGGAATAGCTATAGGAATGTTTTCCACCACCTTCACACTATTGCCGGTGTTTCTTTGGTTATATTTTCACGGCACTGCTCAGGAAAGCTTGTGCTGGCATACAGTTTGTGCCCTTCATTTTTTCTCTACAAAGCAATGTATTCGAATAAGCCTTTTTTTTTTTAGAATAAACCATTTTTAAAGTCACAGTTTACAAAGGGAAAAGTTGAATTTTTAAGTCAAGTGTTTTATACTGAAATAGCTATGTCAAATTTAAATTTTTTTATTTTTTAAAGATTTTGCTTATTTATTTGAGAGGGAGAAACCCACCCACTGCAGTCCTCGAGTGAGTCCAATCCGGCCACAGAGGATTCCTTTCACCCCTGAAAGGGAGAGCCCCCTTGCGAGAGCTCAGCGCACCCTGACTTTGGCAGGGGAGGCTCCTGCAGTCTGTCCCTCAGCTCCTCCTCTTGTCCACAGAGCAGGTTTGCTGCCGTTCAGAACCTAGTATATCACGCATTCTTCTCAAGGTGTTTAAATGGTCCAAGAGCAAAGACAATGAGAGAAAATAATTACAGAGCTGAAAAGGAGAAGGGACAAAGTGTGAGGAGCAGCCATGTGGATACGTCCCTCTTGGTCTGATATTATCAACCATGGGTCCGGTCCTGTGGGTCCTAGCTGTCCAACTTAGTACCTGTCTCAGGGCTCCATTTCTTGCTTGTCTAGAAGCTTCCACTTTGCACCCATCTCTGGCTGCTTCTGCCTTGGAGGAGTCCTCCTAACCTTCTCCAGTATCTGGATTGCCAGAACCAAGATGAGTCAAGGATGGAAAGATAGTGCATGGAAATTTGGTTGTATTAGAAAAGTTTTTTTTACAAGCAAACTACTAGGATATGGAAAAAGTCTGAGTGATGGAAAAATAAGGGGCTACATTTGGATGTGGATGATTTGCAAAGTGTCAGAGGATACTAAGAGCGTGATAAGCTAGCTTGGATGGAGACTGAGAGTAAGACAGCTGACATCTTAGGAAAGGAACCCAAAGAACATTTTAGAAGACTTCTTAGAGGCTTCAGAAATAGGAAAGAAGGGGCACCTGGGTGGGTCGGTCGGTTAAGCGTCTGCCTTTGGCTCAAGTCATGACCCCAGGGTCCTGGGATCGAAGTTGGGCTCCCTTTCTCTCACTCTCTCAAATAAATAAAATATTAAAAAAAAAAGAAAAAAGGAAAAAGAAAAAGAAATATGAAAGAAGGTATCCCCTGCAAACACTGGAATTAGAAAATAACAAGGAGACAAAGTCCTCAGATGAACAGATGGTAGGAACAGAGAGAAACAACCAGCTACAATAGAGATAAAGATAAATAACTGCAAGGAAATAAGACATAACAAGACAAATAAAAATTCACATGCAGTAAGAAATTGACATTATCACAAACAATAGGAATAGATGCAATAAGCAAACACACGTGAAAAAAAAGCTTTCCTGGATTGAAAAAAAAAGCAAAATTATTTTTTTAAATGTCTCTTAAATACATCCTTTTGAAACAAAAGGGTGAAGAAATACCCTAAAAAGCGACAGGGAAAAGAAAATAAAAACAAAACCCACCACCAACAAAAAACCATTCACCTACTGTGGAAAACTAAACGGTCACAATTAACCCCTCCTCCCATTGTCTTTTGCAATGTATTTTGCAGTTCCTCCCATCAAGAGGTAAGAGTCCATGTCACCATCCTTTGAATCTGGTCTGATTCTGTGCCTTACCGTTGCCATTAAGAATGTCAGGGGGAAAAAAAAAGAATGTCAGAAATAGCTGTGTACCAGTTCCAAGCCTTTCTTGGAAGCCTGCCATTTGAACAAGCCACGTTAGCCTGGAGACGGAAAGAGCGCCTAACGGGCTTAGTCCAGGTCATCAGACTGTGGACAGCCTGCCAAAGCCTTCAATGCTTAAATGTAAAAGACCTCGGGTAAAACAGCAGAAGCGTGTCTCCACCCTACAGGGGACCACACAGGAATGAGAGAATCCAACCAAGACCAGAAGAATACATAGACTACACCAACACTAACAAACAATAATAAAGGATATTAATAGGAACCACTGAGAATTGGAGGATTTTGTTACACAGCTCTTGCTAACTGATTTACCTAAAGAGGAACAAAACCTTGTAACATGTTCAGACGCGTGCACACACACACCCCTACGTGCATGTACGAGCACATATCTACAAACACATGAAGAACATTGACATATTAAAATGCCTTTAAAGGAAAGAAGCAACATTCTAACATTCCAACAGAAATTTGGCAAAGACCTCTTTAGATAATTCACAGAAAAAAATACATATGGCTAACAAACAACAATCTACTCAACTCCATTGATAAAATAAGCCAATTAAGCCAAGATATACCATTTTTATTATATTAAATTGACAACAAAATTTAAGACACATAAATGCTGAGGTTGGCACAGGCAGGCAACCACATGAACACATGTTCTCCTGGTGAGAACATAAAATGGCACAATGATTCTCACCAGTCTCACATTACATCTTGAGACTAAAAATGCTCACACTCCTGTTCTATTTCTGTATGTGCAGTTTTTCAAAATAAAACACTTAGAAAACAAACCAAAGACTTGGCACCAAAAAAGTCTTCATGCTCACCTATTAACTCTACTTCTTGGACCTTAACTTAATGAAATATTTATAAATATGGCCAACATTTGGTGACATAAGAATTTCAACAATGAGGGAGTGACTAAATAAATTCAGGTATAGCCTTATAATAACCTTATAATTTAAAATTTATGTAGTCGTTACAAAAACATGTAAAGAATATTTACCAAAATGAGATAACTTGGCAATATAAAGAGAAAAACTTGATACCAAATTTTAGGTGTACAGAGCAGGACTCTAATAAAATTATATGTGTGTATGCATATTTAAGACTAAAAGGAATTGCAAAGTCATGCTAAGTAATCTGTACGCCCTCAGGATTAGGGGTGATCTCTCTCTTTCTCTCTCTCTCTCTTACACACACACACATGCACACATACACACACAGAGTTTTCAAATTCCCTATGGTAAGCATACATTAATTTTATAACTACAACCAATAAATTCACTTTTTAAATGACTGGTTACGATTTTGGGTGAATTTAGAAGTCATTCCTGGCTGGGTGCATTTTATAATCTTTTCATCAGTGACTACACATTGGACAGTGTATAAACTTAACAGCTTTGGGTCTTTTACCGAACCAGGAGACTTTACAAATTCAGAATGACCTGGGTAAATGCTGAGGTGATCAGAAGCAAAAAGGATGAGATGCAAAAGGGTCATTTACAGAGGATAAGTTAATTACACAAGGTAACAGACAACCACTGTACCCGTGTCTGAAATAGATCTAGGAGTTAGTAGACCAGGAACTGAACATGAATTAAAAAGCTGTGTGTAAAATCAAGTGCGTTACTGAAACCTAAATTGACAAGTAAAACATGAGATTAATTCCTCCCCACCCTACTGGTCATGTAGACTCTTTTAGGAATTTCACCTACAGTTTTTGGATTCACAATTTAAGAAGATTCAAAGGAAGACATAAATAATAGTATTTCTTCAGAAATGAGATCATGCTCCCCCTCCAAAAAAACAATGCTGAAAATATTTAAGTCTTGGGATAGATGAAAAGTAATTATTACATAGCTGGCGATGGCCAGGTGGTCTACTGAAAAAATGCCCCACAAAGAGCATGAGTAAATCACGGGATAATCACATCTTCTCCCTCCCTCTCACCACCACCTCTGCCCCCAAACAGCCACATTTTTATATGGAACATGGTCCTCAGGGCAAAGATGTGGGAAAAGACATCAAAGGCAATAAGAGAGAATGAAGGAATGGAGGGAGAGAGAAACTAGACTGAGGGGAAGAGAGAGAGAGGTGGGGGGGGGAGTGAGGAAAGAAGGAAGGTAGGAAGGGATGGAGGAAGGGAAGGAAGGAAGGTGGGACAAACTTGGAAAGATCCGAAATAGGAAGAAAGGTGCTCATCTGAAAAGACAGAGGGAAAGTACATGCGGTTTTGAATCCCAGCCAGCCCCGTCACTTACTGTGTGTGTGCCTCAGTTTCTCATCTACAGATTAAGCAATATGCTCTTTAAAAAAATTCAAGGAGAAAGTAGCAGTTAGAGGGAAACTATATTTGTACAAAGTTTGGCCCAGAATAAGAAAAGAGAGCCAAGAGGACAGAGAAAGAAAGAAAGTAGGGAGAGAGGGAGGGAGGGTGGAAGGGGAGGTGGGAGGGAGGGAGGATGATGTAATACAAGAAAATGTTTAAGAAATAAAGGAACAGATTGAACGTACACATTGGATACCAGAAATAAACTTGATATATAACAACAAACATGAAGTTAGTAGACTTCAGTGATAAAGAACAATCCTTTGGGCATCCAGCTAGGAGAAAGAGATAAATTTATCTCGAAGGGGGAGACATCAGCTTAACCTTGGGCTGCTCCCCAACAACATTCAATATCGAGACATGGCAGAAGGTGTCCGAAGTCCTCAGACAAAGAAACTCAAGAGACAAAAACCCTTAGCAGAATGACTGGTGGTGATCCCTGACTGCATTTAAACAAAAAATGAGAGTTAAAGCCACTGTGAGAACTAGCTCTAGAACGGAATGCAAATGTTCTGTATTGTGAGAAGGTAGAGAGAGGCAAAGGACACTGATTATTTCATCCCCTACAACCAGAGCAAAACCATAAAATTTAAATCTGGTAAAGGAAAAGGAAAAAAAAATAAGTATTTGAAAAATATAAAGGTGTTGGGGCGCCTGGGTGGCTCAGTGGGTTAAACTTCTGCCTTCGGCTCAGGTCATGATCTCAGGGTCCTGGGATCGAGCCCCGCATCAGACTCTCTGCTCAGCAGGGAGCCTGCTTCCCCCTCTCCCTCTGCCTGCCTCTACTTGTGATCTCTCTCTCTCTCTGTGTCAAATAAATAAAATCTTTAAAAAAAAAAAAGAAAAAAAAGAAAAATATAAAGGTGAATAGAGAATAGCTAAAAAAAATAGTATAATCAACTAAAATTAGGTGGAAGAAGGAAGGAGTGGAAAATAGAAACAAGTGGAATGATACTTATTTCTTCATGAGTCTTGGGGGCATAAATAGATACTGTCTAAAGAAATATCATTAAATATATCTATGAAGCTACAGTTATAAAGGTTGTTACTAAAAGAGTTACGCCCTAACAGATAGGAACTTTCCAAATAAGAGGAAAAAAAATACAATGAAACCAAGACCATATGATAAAAAGTTAAGAAATAAAAGAATAACATAAAATATGATTACAGAATTAAGACTAAACACATCTATTTTATAAGTAAATCTATTTGCACTATATTAAGAAATCAAAACAAAAGACCCCCAAACTGGTTCCCAGAGGGAAAAAAACAGATGCTATGCTCTATTTAATAAGCACCTAAAATAAAGTGACTCAGAAAAGCTGAAAATAAATGTCCTGGCAAAGACATGCCAGGTGAGTACCAACCAAACCTTGGAATACTGATCTAAATTTCAGACACATTGAATTCAAAGCAACTTGCATCCAATAAGAAAAAGCTACTTCAGAATTGTAGAGACTGCAATCCACAATGAACACCTTTTTAAAATTTTTTTTCAAGATTTTATTTATTTATTTGACAGAGAGAGATCACAAGTAGGCAGAGAGGCAGGCAGAGATGGGGGGGGAAGCAGGCTCCCTGCTGAGCAGAGAGTCCGATGTGGGGCTTGATCCCTGGATCCTGGGATCATGACCTGAGCCAAAGGCAGAGGCTTAATCCACTGAGCCACCCAGGCGCCCCACAATGAACATCTAACAGTTGTAAATATGGTATCACCATTTGTACAGCACAACCTGTATAAAGTACAAAGTATAAGAAATACGGAAGTATTGAAATTTATCTCTTTCTGCAGAAGAATGAACACATGAACAAAAAATATGAATAAAATCACAAGGCTGTTCTGACTGATTTATAAATGGAATTCCACATCTAAAAAGAGAGGATGTGACTTCTTTCCAAATCCATGGAATATTTTGATCATTAATTACATAAAAAATAAAGCTTCACTCAGAAATGAAATAAAAAATAGCTTCTGCTCACAACGCAATAAAAATTAAAATCTATAACAAAACCAGAAAATCAAAAGACTCTACCATCTGAAAAATTTTAAGCCTTCAAAATAAACTTTGTGCCAAAAATAAAATTAAAACCCAGAATTATGGAATATGCAGAAAATAGCAAAGATGGAATGCTCTAGATCAGAAACTCTGGGATACAGCTGTGATGTGCTCAGAAGAAATTTCACAGATTACACTGCTTATGTTAATAAATAAGAAACAAAGAGTCTTTTTTTCAAGTCAAGAAACTAAGGCCAATAATGAGATTAAACTCTTAGCTCAACAAAATAAAGAGGAAAAAAATTGAGAATATAGAAACAACCATAAATGTTTCACGGAATATGTGAATCATAAAAACTACTGGGCTCCAAAATATTATAATAAATGTAAAAACCTAAGTGAATGGAAGATGCCGTACATTACCAATTACCACAAATGAAACTGCAGTACGTTTTCAAAGAATAACCCCTCCCAAAATGCACCAGACTTCATCAATTTCACACTTGAGAATTCTACAAATCCTTAAAGGAACAGATAATTTCAATGCTATTTACAATGTACTTAGAAAATGAAGGGAAGCTTTTGATTTCTTCTAAAAATCCAGCATAACATCCACACCAACATCCGAAAGAGACAACACAGCCACACAAAAAGAAACTACAGGCAAATTTCACTTATGTTCTCAATGCAAAAATCTGAAAGTAAATATGCACAAGCTGAATTATGCAGCGCAGTGGAGCTCAGAACAGGTGTGCAAGGAATGTTCAACATTAGAAAATATGTCAATATAATTCTTCATATTAGTAAGTAAAAAGAAACTTTATGTTCTCTCTTAACGCTGCAAAAGAATGGCACAGAATTTAGTAAAATTTAACATTTATCCATTTTTATTTTTTAAGACACTTAAGACAGACAAATGTGGAGACATTACCAATATCAGAGTAATGAGCAATGTAACAGAATATAATGAGTAGTATAATGAGCATTTATAAAGTGCATATTACATGCCCGGTGCTGTTGTAAGTGGATGTGTACCTATTCAGAATTGTTCTTTTTCCTTTTTCTAAAGCAATGGTTAAATAAGGCAACGGCAGTGGGAATGAAGTGGGCAGCGGCCAGAGCCAACACTCCAGGACTCTTGATTTATTCTGAAAGTTGAAGGAATCATCTAGTTGCCACACCAACAGAAGAAGAAACATCCAGAGTCCACCTCCCAGAATTCTTTCAGCGCTCTTGACAGGACACCTCAGAGACTGTGTATGCAACACCCTGCCTTATCTAATTACGGCGTGCAACACATGAGATGGCAGACACATTCATTCGGCATGCAAATATTTATTGGGTGCCTGCTGGGTGCCAGGCGCTGCTCGAGGTGTTAAAGATAAACCAGTACAGATAAATTGTCCTCATCCAGCTCACTTTCTGGTCCTAAATCTAGAAGCAGGAAGAATTCAGGCACATAAACCCTCTTTATTGGTGGTAAACACTCCCCAGATCTCAGGCACTAAGGGAAATAAAAACAAAACCATGGCCGCTCTCCGAGGGGCCCACAGTGTCCACAAGGATGTAAAGGCTGTCTGGAAACGAATGAACTGCAAATCCCTCAGCCATGTTCTATTGGCAAATCAAAGAAGGATGTCCTTGGAAAGTTATCAAACAGAAATGTGAGAGAAACACATCCTTTAGAGGCCAAAGAGCTTGGGATACGCTCATCTACATGGCATGTTCACTTTAATATTTTGGGGGGGGGATGACATTTTTTTAAAAAACCATAAACTCTAATTTCCATTCACCTTGAAAATTTGAATTGAAACTCAAGAGCCAAGAAACACATGAGAACAATATATTCTGACCTTGAGCACGAAGAGTAGCATTACCTCCAAAACAGCAATGCTGTGGAAAGTACCTTCCAGTATCCAAGTTCTTCACGTTCATTACCTCATGGCACAAGGACCCCCTCAAGGCATTCAGCAACCAGGATGTTGCCTAATTTTTAGAGGGATTTCTTTTCCATCTTCCTGGAAAATCACTTTAATACAAAAATTTTAAAAGGCAAAACAGAGCCACCCTATGGTTTCCACATGACTCACTGCCAGAAAGTTAGAAGACAGCCTTGTGATCATTTTTAAGAGGAAAAACAGCAGATTCTATCTTAGTCTCACAGTATCAGCTCAGGCCAAAATGACTAAAAACCTCGCTGGAAGGAGTTGGCATCGCCATTTCCAAAACCAAAATGATTATCAACAAGTAGTTAAATCTGGGGAGAAATGATTAAATTGTACTCTATTTTACAAAGGCAAGTCATTTCTAAGGCGAGATTTTTAAGAGGCAAAAGCATCCAAGAACACACAATCAACCCTAACATGGTTTTCTGCATCATCTAGTGTGTACCTACGTCATCATCTCCTCCACTCAAGCTCACTTTCCTTGTTACAATAATGACATGAAAAGCAATTCTACGCTAGGACCATTGGGACAGATTTCAAAAACCCCTCCTCTGAACTCAACAGTGCCTTCAGCCAAGTAGATGGTTCAAAAGGTGACCCGATGACAAAATACACCAGAGAGTGCGACAGTGCAGCGTGGCTGTGCCCTGAGGATTCAGACAGCCTACAAGCCCTGGACGCCAGGGTTCAGTGGCGTGTGATACGCCGGGCAATCTGCTGGGCCGGGCAAGTTCCGTGTTGCCTCCAGGACCCTCACTACCTCTCCTCTGTTAGCGCCATTCAAAAGGAAAGCCCTGCTTACTCTCTGTGCAAGTTACCTGTTACTGCATACAGGCAACTAACATCAGACCTTAAAAGGGGGGAAATAGGGGCACCTGGTGGCTCAGTTGGTTAAGTGTCCGGTTCCTGGTTGCAGCTCATGTCATGATCCCATTGTTGCAAGATCGAGCCCCAAGTTGGGCTCTGTGCCGGGCATGGAGCCTCTCTGAGATTTTGTCTCTCCTCCTCTGCGGTCCTCCTTACCCCCCCCCCCCCCGCCAAAGCTCATGTGAGCTCTCTCTCTCTCTATAAAAAATAGTGGGGACATCCTATGCCTCTCTCTCTTCCTTTCTGTGTTCCTCAGGTTTCTTATCCAACCTTGGACCTTCATTCTATTCAGAGCTCCTCTACTTATCCCTTTGTTCTGTCCCTGTCTGACTCCTATCTTAGCAGAGAGAGGCGAAGACTGACGACACCGTGGAGGTGGAGGCAGGCAGGGAGGTAGGAGTTGGTGGGAGAGGACAGCTGATGGGAGAGGACACATGTCTTGACCTACCCTCTCTGCTTCTATTTCCCAGCTATTCCCTGTCCACCCAGCAACCCTAGATCTGACCCACTGAGCCAAGGCAATGCAGCTATACCATATCCCCGTTTTCCAGGAGTGGGCTCATGGCACCCCTAACTGTTGACAACCCCCCCTTGGTTGATCTCTCAGGCAGCAGATCTACAAGAATGTGCCCTTGGGAAAGAACTGTCCCACCCAAGAGCTGGGCCCTGGTTAGTATTCCAAGGAACACAGGCATTTTTCAATTATAATTTAATCTTTTTACCTAAGCCAGAGAGACTAATTACACAATAGAGCAAGGTCAACGAGAGAGAGGCAGGCATTTGGGAGAATTCTGTTCAGATCTGGGAAATGAGAGCAAGGAGTGGGAGGCGCAATCAGAATCCTCAGGCCTTGGTTTGGGTAAGCACCCCCTTCACCAAAAAAGCTTAAGCATTCTGATAGCACAATCTCTTCAAAATACTGGTACGCCGCAGGAGGTAGTTTTATTTAAATGGACTGCAGTAGATTCACCTGTGCATGACCCGCCCCCCACCCCCAGGCTCAGCTAGGAAGGCTGCTCCCTCCCTTTGGCCTGAAACAATGGACTTGAATTGAAACAGTTCCATTCCGTTTGTTCTTTATCCCTGAACAAGTGAGACCTCCGTAAGTCTTAATGGACCCATCTGCAAAATGGGACTGACGACAAAATTAACACCTGGGATTCTTCATAAGAGATTAATGGGCCAACGCATGCAAAAGCACTTCATACATGGAAAAACCAGAAGTAGATGTTTGTTATTACTTCTCAGACAAACTCAGAATGAACACCATAAAATGAGTGTAGTAAATACAAAAGTCAAGAACGTGTTCTTGAATACTCTCTAAATATTCACTAAAGCGGCTGTGCTCTTTAAAACGGAATTTAGCAAATTGCTCCCTAGTGCCCAGATCATACATTCTGTCCCAGTGTCCCATCCGCCTCCATGTGCGATCACCAGCGGGTGCCCACCGCCCGCCCCGTACCAATGCTTCTCCACAGCAGCGCCCCGCACGCTCCCCATCTCCTCCTTCGTTCTCTACCATTAACGGTGAAACATGTGCTCACTGACCTTCTCTCCTCTTTATCCCATAATCCTACCTCTTGTTTGTCCATCAGCCTGTTTGATTGATTTGGGGGTTTTTAGCTTTTAGTTAAAGCATGCATTTTGATTCCTAATCAAAGCAACATATTGCAATCTGTTTATCAAGCACACAGAGGAATGTTCAGATGAGTCACATGGCTCCGCTCCACATCCAGTGGAATCATATCCTAGTTTCATAGCAGAGTGAGGCATTCACAGTGCCAGAGTAAGTATATCACTTAGCAATGCCAAACACTGTGATTAAGAAATGCTTTTCAGTTCGTTATTTGAATTTTTGGGCTCTTAGGCAAACATTTACATTAAGTGGGAACATGGGGATAGCTGACTAACTTTTCGGTCTTAATCTAGATTTTAAATGCCATGGGCACACAGCAGAAAACCTGCAAAATTAAGAGTGACAGCTGCCAGAAATGAGGGGGGGAAAAGATGGTACATAGAGCTTGTGAGAAAATCACTAGACAAAACCTTCCCATTCAGTGTTAGAATTGAGATGCGTTTAAATGTGGCAGGTTAACAGAAGACAGAGGAGTATGTTCAATTTAAAAAGATCTTCCACCCTTTCAGTGTGGGCTCTATCTACTGACTGGTTTTCTAAGTCTATAATGGAGGGGGAGAGAGGAGAGGGCAAATTTATGGTGGAGAAACCTTACAAACATGACCTCAAGCCAAGCAGTCAAGGTCACCATCAACAGTGATAAGTCGTATTGACAGCATGTACCCCTTGATAGGATATGATGACAGTGGCACATCATCTAAATGGGTCTTTCCCCCAAAACCCCACAATCTTGGTCTGCGCAAGAGAAGAACAGTATGCAACCCCAAACTGAGGGACATACTAGAAGACTCCTGACCAATAATCCACAATCTGTCAAGGTCATCAGCAAGAAGAAGTCTGGAAACTGTCACAGCCACAAGGAGACTGAGGAGACACAAGCAACTAAAAACCTAATGTGGTAACCTGGAGAGGATCCTGGAACAGAAAAAGAAGATCATGGGAAGACTAGTAGAATTTTAGTAAAATGTGAAGCTTAGTCAATAATAACACAGTAATGTTGCTTTCTGCTTTGTGACAGGTGCACTGTAGTAATTCAAGATGTTAACAAGGAAAGCTGGATGTGGGGTGTACAAGAACTCTCTGTACTATCTCGGCAACTCCTCTGTAGACAGAAAACTATTCTAAAATTAAAAATTGAGGGCGCCTGGGTGGCTCAGTGGGTTAAAGCCTCTGCTTTCGGCTCAGGTCATGATCTCGGTGTCCTGGGATCGAGGCCCGCATCGGGCTCTCTGCTCAGCAGGGAGCCTGCTTCCTCCTCTCCCTGTCTCTCTGTCTGCCTCTCTGCCTACTTGTAATCTCTCTCTCTGTGTCAAATAAATAAATAAAATATTTAAAAAAAATAAAAATAAGTTGATCAAAACGTCAAAGATCACTAACTGGAAGAACTAAACTAATTGTTTTCTTTCTTTTAAAGTGTTATCTTTAAGCAACCTCTACACCCAACGTGGGGCTCAAACTTACAACCCCAAGATTGAGAGTCACACGCTCTACTGACTGAGCCAGCCAGGTGTCCCAAACACTAACCTAACCGCTTTCATCGCAAGCATTTTGCAGGGCTGGAATAAACAACAGGTACGTTATGTCCTGTTGTTTGCTTTCTATGTCCTTGAATTCCAGATTGCGCTTCGCTTTCACCTTCTTCTTGTCCTCCATTCCTATCCTGGCAGCTGTTCCTCACCGGACCCTAAATTCTGTCTCCTTCCTGATCCCTGCCTTGACCTCCCCTCTGTGTTCTCCGGGAAGAGCTGACCCATTCGTTGATGTTAATGTATCAACAGCTCTGAAGTAATTTACAATGCCACCTGGAATTATGTTTAAAGACAAACAAATGAATTTAAGGGGGAAAGGTCCATAAACTGGGGGGGCAAGATCTTCTGGATTTTTTCATCATGCCCAGGGAATGTGAGAGAGCTCACCCTTCACCAAGACATCTGGATGGAATTTATAAGCTCAGTTTATAATTTATAAATCTCAGGATCCTTGCCAGACTTTGAATGAAACTGACAACTAAATGGCTTTTGTTTTGTAGGTATCCACTTTCAGTCCAACGGTAAGCTCTCGCTGTAGACTGAATTGTGTCCCCCACAAAATTCACTGTTCAAGCCCTAGTCGCCAATGAGGTCATACTTGGAAATAAGATCTTTAGAAGGTATTAAGGTTAAAGGTCATAAAGATAGGACCCTAATCTGATAGAAATGTAACCTTTTAAGAAGCTAGCCAACCATGGAGAACACAGGAAGAATGTGGCCTTCTGCAAACCAAGAGGGCCACGCCGGGAACAGAATCAGCCAGCACCTTCATCTTGCACTTTGCAGCTTCCAGAACTATAAGAAATACATTTCTGTTGCTTAAGCCCCCCAGTCTGTGTGTGTGGTTACAGCAGCCCAAGCGGACAACTTTCATCGAGTTCTTTACGAAAGAAAAGGTGGTTTTAGAATACAGGACCAAACATAATTACACTACATAAAATGATACATATGTTGAAAAGATCAGTTTGTCAACATTGATAAAAGTATATCTGGGGAAAATATAAACCATGTCCATTTTTCCCCCTCTAGAACATGCCATTAACAAAATAAATGCAGGAAAATGTTTTTCTTCTTCATGAATGTTACTGGTTCTACTTTTCACAGAATCACTATCTGTAAATTTCAACATTCACACAGTACATGACCCCCAGATGGGTGTCCTTGTAATGAATATCCTTACATTTCTAGATAACATTTGTCCATATTTTCTCAAAGGAATATAATTATATACGATTTTACCTTTCCTTAGACTTTGGATCTTTTTTTTTTTTAAACAAAAGATTTTATTTATTTATTTGACAGAAAGATAGAGAGCACAAGTAGGCAGAGCGGGCAGGAAGCAGAAGAGGGAGAAGCAGGCTCTCTGCCGAGCAGGGAGCCCGATGTGGGGCTCGATCCCGGGACGCTGGGATCATGACCTGAGCCGAAGGCAGCCACTTAATCGACTGAGCCACCCAGGCGCCCCTAGGCTTTGGATCTTTAAGAGGGTTTTGTGTGGGAGCATTTCAAGTTTCTTTTACCTAGATTCAATGAACAGTCTCCCAAATTTCATAAATGTGGCTATCTTTCAGGAATAGAAGGAAATTGCTTGAGTTTGTCAATAATCAAAAGAATCAGAACATAAGGTCGACCTCGTCTGTCATGAGCAGGTGACGATGTTGATCTCACTGTCCAGATGTCAAGACTCAGTTTGTTTCTATCTTGTCAAAATAAAGAGCCAGGCAGTGTTCCCCGTGGCCTCTCCCAGGGGCTTTCTTTATATTTACCACCAAATCATTCCCACTCATGGAAGTTGATGCCTGCCACACATCTGTTAAGATCACACACACACACACACACACACGCACGCACACGCACGCACACACCAAAAAAGTACAGTTAAACAAAACCTTTAATTTGCGATCAGCATTCTATTTTTTGTCTTTAGCTCGGATGGTTGAAAGAGTTTCACAAGTATTCACGCCGAGAGAGAGGCGCGTCACGTCAGAACTGGAGAACCCTCTCTGGTTCAGCACACTTGGAGAAGAGCGAAAAGGCCCCCGGATCCCAGGAGCCAGGACTTTGGGGGTTCACTCCACCAGCTTTATGACCCTGGGGGTTTGGAGTATATGAGGACTAAGGTACCTACAGCTCTAATAACTAAAAACCTCAAACTAATCCCAAATCCTAATTTCAAAGCAGGAGAGAGAAGCAGGAGAAACTCTTCCGGGGGGGCTGTTTCCAAGTTTTGAAGTTTGTGGCACAAGAGCCCAGCTGGAGGGTAACCAGTAACTTCCATGCAGGCTTTCTGCCGGGACAGCTTAAAAGCAGCCCTGCTTGTGCAGAAGTGCAGGCTGAGCGCTCCCACGCTGTAAGCGACACAACTCTTGCCTTCCATGACATAGTTCTCTGGAGGAGACTAGGCAACTGGAAATCCTAGCTTAGCTATTCTTAAATAACACTGGGAGACAGACAGACACAGAAACCGAGACAGAGGGAAGACGCTATCTGTGTTGAAGCGCACCGGAGTGCCAATCCGGGAAGTAGCTCACCAGTCCTTCCAGCAGTGTTCTCAAAGGAAGGAACAGTTCGAAGAACTCTCTTGCATTTGACACTGTGGTAGATGCCGTGTTTGAGGGGACTATGGTTAAAGTAGGGCAATGCCACAAAAGCACAAGTTTTCACTGGGCAGTCTAGAGGGGCTTTCAAGAACACCTTGAACCGGTACTTAGTCTTTCTCTGCCTTCCGCCACTCTGCTAAGCGCATTACACAAGTATTCTCATTTAATTCTCCAAAACTCTATGACCCAGTTACTACTATTATTATTAATGCCCTTTGACAATCGAGAAAACTGGGGCACCAAGAGGTTCAAAAGCAGGACCAAAGTTACAGAGCCAATAAATACGGAGACTCGAAACCTGACCCACGGGCTTATTAAACCATGCTCTTGTCTATAAGGCTTCTTGGAAGAAATAGCAGATCCTGGTTCTAGACACAGCTCAGCCACTAATTGTCTCAGGGAGCTTGGCTCCCTCATCTCTTCTTTCAGTAAAGAGGGCTGGTCTAGGAGATCTTTAACCTGTACATCGAGTGACCATGAATCAGCACAGCCCCCTTAATTGAGAGGAGCCGGTCCTGGACAGTGGAGTCTACCGGATCTATTTTTGCTACCTAAATACTGTGTGGCACACGTAGCAATTCCAAACACTCTGCACATGGGTTTGCTGTGATTTGGGTTCATTGTCTACATCTCGAATATGATACACATTCAATGAGCACATGTGAATGGATGGAATAAGCTACAGAACCCAAGGAGGAACAGCTGGTTCATGGTTTACAAGACTATACATTCCAGAAAACATCTATGCTCCCTGCAAGGCCATGTAGTGCACCCTTGGCCATAAGCAAATGTCTATAAAGGGGGTTTTTCCTCATCTTCTGCCCCTATTTTATATTGCACACTTTAGGAAATATTAAGGAAAAATTGGGGGAGAGGGGCGGTCAACAGCAGAGTTAATAAATAATCAGAGTATGAAGTAAGTGCACTGTTAGGAAACAGAGGGCATTAATTTAGTTTCTGTAGAGAGAAAACCAACTTGTAGGATGAAATATATACACACATATAAATATATTGAGTAAAACTACAAACACACCATAAAGGTAGCCCGACTTTATAATCCCAAGTTTAGATGATTTCCATATACCTGGCAAAAGAATGGCTACCCAGAAATTGACCAAATTCAGTGGTTACATGGGATTTTTCTCTCCTCTTTCCTTCTTTCCTCACTGGTCTACACACACTCACTAACATTTGGCCACCTTTCCCTACCCCTGGTACCAACTTCCAACTCTAATCAATATCAACCCTCATCCAAAAGCATGTGCACAATGGCGAGTTTAGGGAAGACGGAATAGCGTCCTATTCTTCCATGACCTGTTCCCCACAGCCCCTACTGAGTCTTCCCGGCCACCACAGAGGCACCTTGCTAGCAGGCCCCTCCCATCTCCTCACCCAGTGTCCTCCTTACCCAGCCTGGCACTGGTCCATGCCTCCCCCAAGCCCCGGCTGGCCTCAACTCCCAGGGCTTTCTTTTGAAATATAAGTCGAGTTTTTCCAGAAAGTCACTTGCACTTCTTGTTTTAAAGACCTAGGGTCCAAGCAAAATGAGGAGAAAAAGCCGTGGAAAACTGAGATGACAAAAGAGCCCTTTTACCTTATGGATGCTTCTTGATGAGGATGTGGGAATGATTTCTTATGCTGCCGGAGGGAGTATCAGTTGTACAAGCACTTGGAAAACTTTTCGGGAGTGTCTACTAACGCTATCTATACACACGCCCCATGACCCAGGGCCTCCTACTGCGTGTGGCCCCAATTCTTCACCCTGCCCTTTGTCCATGCCGGTCACAAAGCTGGAGAGAGTGGAGATGAAGACAAGTATGTCTCCTACCTCCCCAGACCCGGAAAACAATTCACCTAAGCAACTCGGTATGTGGTGTCAAGCATATGAGGTAAATGGCCTCCGTGGGCAAGCCGGAGAAGCCCACATGGACTCCACTCCGAGAGTGGAAAAGCAGTGTTAATTCCAAACAGGTTCAACAAACTGACAGTATTTTCTATCCACGTCATGGTCAAGTCTGAGGTAAGCATTCATGTTTGCCTCCAGTATTATTTACTTTCCACATAGCTAACTCATCCTGAATTTCAACTCACGCTCGTCTCTTCTAGAAACTTCCCTCATGAAGCCCCTCACAGTCTACTCCTGTTCACCACACTGCCAAGGCGTAGGCAGGTACCCATTTTTAGCACTCTCACAGTACCTTTAGAGATGTGTTTTCCACACTGGACTGTAATTTCTGGGCTTTTATTCTCCAGTGGGCTATAAGCGCCTCCAGGCTTCGAGCTGGAACTTACACATGACTCCTAGTGTCTGACTCATTGCTTCACACAAACATTGCAGGATGAACGCTGTTACCCTTCTCTATAATGCTGCTCCTGCTTCCCCAGTCAATCAAACCCTGACTCTGGCAGATGAATTAACTCAAGTGCTTCCCACTGTGGGAGCCCCTCTTTGATCTCTCTTGCTATGCTGATCTTCCCTGGCTCTGAAACCCTGTGACCTTGAGTTATTGTAAATATCTTCCATTATTCTCCAACAGCCTCTTTTTGGCCTGTATCTTCCCAGCTGGATTTTAATTACCAATGTCCCTATTTTCACATTTTTTTTTCTAGCTCTCTCTATACATTCACAGTTATGTTTAGATATATAGCTACAGGTCTACCTATCTATTCAACGACTAAGTGGAATTAGAACACACACAGGTTCAGTAACCTACTCCTTGTCCTCAACAATAGGTTGTGGAAATTGGTCCAAGTCAATACATTTCGTTGGCTTCATAGTACTCCACTGCATAACTATTCACCAACCCTTATGGATGAGCATTTAGGTCTTTTTCAAAATTTCTCTGTCACAAACAAGGCTGAAACCAATATCCTCATAAATACATCATTTCAGACTTGTATAATTATATCCTTAGAGTAAACCTCTTGAGGTATGATTGCCAAGACAAAGAGCTGAACATGTTTTATTTTATATTCAGATAAACATTTCTAGACCAATCTCCAGAAACACAGTATCGGTTTATAGGCCCCAAATCCTTTTCCCAGAACCACTCCTCCACCATTCACCACTCTTTGAGACTGATTTATTATTTTGTCTCCTAGAAGGACAAAAACCTGGCAGCCTACAGTCCTGCATCTTTGCCTTAAGAGCCTGTGAGTGTGTGTGTGTGAGAGAGAGAAAGAGAGAGAGTAAGAGAGAGGGAGAGAGAGATGGAAGCTATTGAAAGCCAATGTCAGGGTGCCTGGGTGGCTCAGTGGGTTAAAGCCTCTGCCTTGGGCTCAGGTCATGATCTCAAGGTCCTGGGATAGAGCCCCACATCGGGCTCCCTGCTCAGTGGGGAGCCTGCTTCCTCCTCTCTCTCTGCCTGCCTTTCTGCCTACTTGTGATCTGATCTCTCTCTCTCTGTCAAATAAACAAAATCTTTAAAAAAAAAAAAAGCCAATGTCAATTAGAGTTCTTCCTTCCATATCTCCAGTTATCACCGCAAGCAAACATTTCATATCTCACTCTTAACGTTCCCAATAAAACATGAAAAGATACCTAATCTCTCCACTAACCAAATGAATGCAAATAAAATAATAGTGACTTTTTGGGGTTTTTTGATTGTTGTCATTTTTGGGGTGAAGGGAAAGAGTGGTATTCTTTGTTGATGCTGACCGTGAGGAAAAGGCACCAACACCCATTTTTTTGGTTCTCTTTCCTAACTGCATTAGTTAGAACTTTCAGAATAACCTCAGATCAGAGGGTCCTGGCTATGTTTCCACTATCTCAGTCATTAAGCATGAAGAGGTTTTTAATCGAGCTTTATGTTTTTATTTCTATTTTACTCACAGTTCTATTATAAACAAATGACTTTTACCAAATGCATTTTGTATTTATTAAGATAAAGACACAGGAATTAATATGTTTATGATGGGTGTGATGCAAGTCAGACAGTTTCTACCTGCATACCTGTCTAACAGAGAAATTTTTCAGTGTTTGTCCAAACTTGAGATTTGTTCCAAGTTTCCAGGCCAACATGGAAAAACATGTTAAAACTCACATTCTGAGTATATATATGGCCTAAGAATACTAACAGCATTATCAAGATCCATGCCACAAACCATATCAAGCCCTGTTTATTAATTCATCTTAAAGAAACTAAGCCAAATTCTGGCAGGATCCAGTCCGATACCAAGAAATCCCGATTGAGACGAGATAGGTATAAGACCACAAGATAAGATCACCTACAAACAGTCCTCACAGCAAAATCAGGGATCCGTTTCTTACCCTCAGTCAGAGACACAAATGGAGCCCACGCAGTTTCATCACTGCCTCCCAAAGTTGATGGAATAAAGTGTCCCCTGATGAAACCGATGGCAGGAACTGGCATTGTTTCTAAATTCTGCTTCCTCTATTTGGCTAAGAATGAGTCTATTAAAATATTAAGATGTGCCAGGAAGTGGTATCGTGCTCTGTCCTGCCGCCTGCAGCTGCTTGTGCTGCCTGAACTAAATGCACCTCTCAGCTTATTACGATGATCAAGCAGCGACTGTGTCATTTGGACCACACAGAGCATAAGTTACATTAATGTAATATGGTAATTCAGACTGTATAAAATAAATATTATGACACTAAAGGCACACATTTTACAAGCAGTCAATCATTCACTTAATTTCCTTTCTTGATGGTTTGTCCGATGTTCTACACACGGCTGGGCACACTAACTCGGGCACAAGTCCTGCCCTTGAGCGCCAAGATGAAAATGTGTACACCAGCACAGAAGCACAGAAAAGATAAAGGGCCATGGCACCAGCAAGACGGAGAAGATCACACACACGCTGGAGTGTTCGAAGATGTCTTGGTAGACAAGGGGCTTTTCGATTAGACTTGGAGAGCAAGGGGGAACCTCTCCATGTAGACAAGGGGCAATTCTAGATGAGAAAGGAGGGTCTTCAGCTCAGGAATGAAATGGGCCTCATGGTTTGTACTGGAGCAACAAGGATAACTCTGCGGCAGGACCACAGGTTATTGGAAGTATGGAAGTGGGTGGTAGGGTAGCCACCAATGTTTGGTAGCCAAGATGTGGCTAGCTCCAGTAGACCTGCCCACCAGCCATGTTGGGAGCATCAATGGCACTCTACAGGCAACCAGACGCTGCCAGAGAGGCTCCTAAGAAGTTGTGTTTTAAGATGCAGAAAAGGTGAAAGTCTAAGCATGTTAGCAAAGATTGCCCACAAAATGAAGTGTGGTGGGCGCTTGGGTGGCTCAGTGGGTTAAAGCCTCTGCCTTTGGCTCAGGTCATGATCTCAGGGTCCTGGGATCGAGCCCTGCATTGGGCTCCCTGCTCAGCAGGGAGCCTGCTTCCTCCTCTCTCTCTCTGCCTGCCTCTCTGCCTCCTTGTGATCTGATCTCTCTCTGTGTCAAATAAATAAATAAATAAATAAAAATCTTAAAAAAAAAAAAAGAATGAAGTGTGGTATTCTTTACAGTTCAAGACACTTATATTCTATAAATTAAATATTAACTGATGAACATACCACTGATGGAACTGGTTATGGTAAAGACTGCTAGCTGTCGCCCAGTACCTATTCACTCCTTTCTTGTTAGAAAATATTCCCAAAATTCGGCTGGTCACAGGCTGACCAGAATGAGCACCACACACTTCCCCTAGCTTGCCTTGAAGCTAAAGGTGATCATTAGTCATGTGGCCCATATGTCCACAGCCCATGGGATGTAGTCTGATGTTCCGTGCAAACCTTCTGGGAATGGCCTCTAGATATTTGTAGACATTTCTAGAGGGACGTGCTTTCTTCTCTTTTTCCTTCTTCCCGGTTGGCATGTGGACGTGAGGTCTGGAGGTGAAACAGCCATTTTGGGCAAGAAGATGAACTTGGGAATGGAAGTCTCCTATATCAGGACAATAAGAGAGGAAGAGCCTGGACTCTGACACATGGAGCACTTGCAGAGCCCAGAACCATCTTATCTGACACGTCTACGAAGAAAGAAAGTTCTATCCCTTCCGAGTTTTAGAAAGTCTGAATATCCACCACTGACATCTAAAGCAGATCTTATCTGAAATGGTAAGGAATTAACGCGAGGAGCTTTCTGTAGCCTCATGTCCAGCAAATATGTTAGTTTCTCCTTAGGTAGGAACTCAAGGAATTCTCTAAGAGGTGGAGCACGCCTCCTGGACAATCCAGTCAAACCTGAGAAACTGGGCGGCTGGAGGGCTCAGTGGGTTAAAGCCTCTGCCTTCGACTCAGGTCATGATCTCAGGGTCCTGGGATGGAGCCCCGCATCGGGCTCCCTGCTCAGTGGGGAGCCTGCCTCCTCCTCTCTCTCTGCCTGCCTCTCTGCCTACTTGTGATCTTTCTCTCTGTCAAATAAAAAACAAAACAAAAAAAAAAACCCCCACAAACCTGAGAAACTACATCCAACAAGTGGAGAAAACACATTCTTTTCCAGCACACATGAAACATAAATGCAAAAATTAACCACATACTTAGCCAAAATTCAAGTCTCAGCAAATATTGAAAGAATGAATTCATAACGTCTATGTTTTCTTTTTTTTTTTTTTTTTTTTTTTTTTTTTTTTTNTTGACACAGAGAGAGAGATTACAAGTAGGCAGAGAGGCAGGCAGAGAGACAGGGAGAGGAGGAAGCAGGCTCCCTGCTGAGCAGAGAGCCCGATGCGGGCCTCGATCCCAGGACGCTGAGATCATGACCTGAGCCGAAAGCAGAGGCTTTAACCCACTGAGCCACCCAGGCGCCCAACGTCTATGTTTTCTAGACACAAGGCAATTAAGCTAGAAATCAGAAACACAAGGATAATCCTAATAAAGAGTTTAAAAATTAATGCCATGATGATTTGTTCATTCCTATCTCCCAATTAGATTGTAAGTTATATAACAGAAATTGACAGATCAAGCTGGCCAAAAAGTGGGGGGAAAATCTTAATGATGTAAATATAAATTTTTAAAATGAATAAGCTTGATCTCAATAAAAACAAAGGATATGAACGTATAATTCACAAGCACAGAGAAATATCAATGGACAGTAAATACAGAAAGCAATGTTCAACCTCATTAGTAATCAGGGAAATGCAAATAAAAATAACAAGCTGTCACTTTTATGCAACATTAATAATTAATTTATTAATAATTAATAATTGGTAATGCCCCATGTTGGTCAGAATAGGGGAAATGGCCACCATTCTACAATGCTGTGGATGGTCATATTCATAGAGTGCTGATAGTGGGCAATTTGGAAGTATTTGTCAAAAATTTAATGGTACACACTCCATAACCCAACATCTCCACATCGGACCCTACTCTACAGTAAAACACCTAATGTGTGGGTAAAGTTCATGGCAGCATTTTTACTGCGGGAAAAATCTATAAACCACCTGAATGTCCCTCAACAGGAAAACTGTTAAATAACTTGTTAGATTCATTGTGAAGAATATATTCATTGGTTAAAAAAATAATCATATGGGTCATATGTGCTGATACACTGTCAAAAGTAAAAGAAATTACAGAACAAGGCAGGTAGTAGGGAAAGAGAAATACTATAAATACACAGAATTTGAATATATATGTGCAAATGCATTCTTCAGAAAGTCTTAGAAGGTGACAGACAGGGACGCCTGGGTGGCTCAGTTGGTTAAGCAGCTGCCTTCTGCTCAGGTCATGATCCCGGTGTCCTGGGATCAAGTGCAGCATCAGTCTCCTTGCTTGGGAGGGAGCCTGCTTCTCTCTCTGCCTCTGCCTGCCACTCTGCCTGCTTGTGCTCCCTCTCTCTCTGACAAGTAAATAAATACATAAATCTTAAAAAAAAAAAAAAAAAAAGAAGAAGAAGAAGAAGGTGACAGTCTTAACAGGGATCACCAGGATTGTGGTAATAGATTGGGTGTGGGACCCGGGAGGTAAATAAAAGGAGGGATTCTCTATTTTTGCTCTACTAGTTTCTTCCCTATCTGAATTTTTAAAATTTTAACATACATTTAACTGGGATGCCTGGGTGGCTCAGTCGGTTAAGCGTCTGCCTTCGGCTTGGGTCATAATGGGATCGAGCCCCCTCATCAGGCTTCCTGCTTGGCGGAGAGACGGCTTCTCCCTCTCCCTCCACCTGCCACTCTGCCTACTTGTACTGTCTCTATCTCTCTGTCAAGTAAATAAATAAAAAATAAAAATCTTTTTAAAAAAACAATTTTAACAATATCACATTTTCCTGAATTATTTGTGTCTATTTATTTTTTTAAGATTTTATTTATTTATTTGACAGAGAGAGAGAGAGAGATCACAAGTAGGCAGAGAGGCAGGCAGAGAGAGAGAGAGGAGGAAGCAGGCTCCCCGCCGAGCAGGGAGCCCGATGCGGGGCTCGATCCCAGGACCCTGAGATCATGACCTGAGCCGAAGGCAGAGGCTTTAACCCACTGAGCCACCCAGGCGCCCTATTTGTGCGGTTTAAAAAAGTTTAGTCAATCATTAGACTTACCCCAAATCCCACAGTGATGTGTGGTGGCTCAGGAACTAGTATCCAGCCTTCCTCACTGATCACTGATCGGGAAGCGTTCTTTCCCTTTTCCCAAACTGATTTCAGTGTAATCCTGTAAGTCTTGGCACAACTTAAACTGAAGCATCTCAGAGTAAGATACATTTTTCTAGACTGCTCATTCTTACAGCAGTCTGGGAAACACAAAGGGCAATGCCTCTTAAGCACTTTGCAAAGTGCCTGGTGCACAAAAAATGGCGGTTCCTACTATCAGGAAGTATCTCTAAAAATAGCCATTTTGGCACGACACAGATTTTGTAACAAACGTGCTTGTTCCCCAGGCTCATCCAAGGTTCAGCGGTGGTCAGCCTGAGAAAGTGTGTCTATGGGAGGCACCTAAACATCTCTTAACCTCCCACTCCAGACCGCTCTCAACCATCCTTAAGAAATACTTTTGGTCCTGGAAATGACACGTTGAGTTTCGCTTCAAGTAAACATGTGTCTAATCTACATCACTTTCCATAGCTGTTTGCTATGCAATCAAGTCGGCTTTAATTCTTAAATAGCTGGAAGTCAATAAAGCAATATAGTCACTGCACTGAGTTCCGAATGTACTGACTATACAAAAGTTAAAAGAGAATAACTGTATTATTTCATTATGGTATAGTCACTTTGCTGGCACGGTTTGGTTCTGATCAGACATCTAGAAGAAATTCCATTATCAGATTCTGATAGCATATGAGAAGGGAGCTCTCTCAGGTCTGAAGTGCGAGAAAAACTGAGACTCATACTTGGTAAGGAGCTCCGTATTACTTTTCATAGCATATAACTGTACCCATGTAGAGTTAGCATCTTATCTGCAGAAAAGACCTTGTCTTCAAGTTACAAACTAAAACTGCCTCCAACAATGGCTAATATTCTCTTCGTCTTTTATGGGAATAGGGATCTTCTGTGAGCAGGGAGCTGCTAGGAAATGGTTTTAATGCAGAACATGCAGTGTGGAGACATTACCAATGCAAGCATTTCTCTCCTTACTCTCAATGAAACTTTATGCTATTTTATTGAAAACCATCCCAATTCTGTACCAACCCTTTGCTGTAATATTGCCACAAAAATTAATATGCTCAGCATTTGCTCAAGGTTTAGCTGCTGAAAACATGTTATCAACCATGCAAAACAATTTTAATTTACTGTGTTTGTCATTTAGTACCCTATGGTTTGCAGCTGAGAGAAAAAAGACACTTAAGCAATATAAATCATTTTTCTCACTGTATCAAAATCGGGTGAAGAATATTTTTCTAGCCATACAAACTAAAATATACACTAGCTACCAAGATCCTGAATTGCAAATTAACCATGGTAATGTATGCAATTATTATCATGTTTGGCTTTATTAAGTATTCCCCAAAACTTATTTTGGCCTAGAAATACATTTCAAGTTTTGATAAGGCAGAAGTACTTTATGTACATTTTTATGTAAAAGATACTGTTTTATGTATTTATTTATTCACTTAAAATCCCCCACACTTTAACCCTATTTAAAATACATTTAATGAATGTTAAGGCCACATCACCGTCTAACAGAAGCTTCATATTCCTACAGTCTCTAGTCCCACCGAGGACACTTGGAAGCCACAGTTGAAATGGTTTTCCCTAACCAAACATAACATTCCTTGTCCCTTTAGCCATGCTCTCCTGGACTATTCGATAAAAGAGTTACTCAGTCAAGGAGTCAAGGACAGTATTGCAAACCAAGTTCTTTGAGTAACTAATACGTCATATTTTCTATGCATCAAAACAAGAGTAATCGTGGCCTCCTTGATCTGGAAAGGGCATGAGGGTGAGTCCAGACAAACCGTATTTGTCTAATGCTCACTATTAGTGGTCTTAAAATGCTTGTACCTCTAAACTAAATTATATTTCCCATTTAGAAAAAGAAAACTCTCATCTCTCCTTTTTCCTTCCTCTATTTCTTGGTTGTTTCCAGTTATTTCCAGGGGAAAGGAGCCTTTCATGGGGATTCTCAGCCAGCTAGAGAGATGCATTCTTCACATCCCGTTCCACCAGGGATGAACCCCAGGAGATGGCCAGTGCCTAGTTACTGCTTAATTACAGTTCCTCTGGTTGTTAACTAAGAACTCAAGCTGCTTGGAAAAATTTTCTCCCTCAAGCAAGATGACTTGCCATTAGTAAAACAATCAGTAGTAATTAAAAACCTCGTTTTCAAATATAGTTCATAAGTTCTACATCAAGAAAATTGCTTCTCATCTAACTCTCTTTTAAAATGTTGCCCTAAGCAAAATAAAAAAGACCCTCTTTAATAAAGCCAGGGCACCTGGGTGGCTCAGTCGGTTAAGCGGCTGCCTTCAGCTCAGGTCATGATTCCAGGGTCCTGGGATCAAGTCCCGCATGGGGCTCTCTGCTCGGCGGAGAACCTGCTTCTCCCTCTCTCTTCTGCTGCCGCTCTGCCTACCTGTGCTCTCTATCTCTCTGTCAAATAAATAAATAAAATCTTACCAAAAAAAACCAAAAAAAACTAAAGCCAAAAAAAAAAAGACAAAATGCAATCACTGTTTTTCAAATAACAAAACTGCTCCATTATTTATGAATCCAAATTAAGGATTTTTGTGTCTTGCTGACAAAAAATATCTATAAAATACTTCATCATTGATACATTGCAAATATTTTGGCAGAGACCAGTAGGTCCTATAATTATCTTCAGTTTAAACTTGTGCCCAGATAGTCAATGGGCAATCAAAATGTGAATGCACTCCCTAAAATCACTTTAAATGGATTTAACATTCTGACTGAGTTCACATACTTCACACTCTTAAATCATTTAAAAAGTGGCTATTTCAAAATCTCTGAACAGAGTAAAATCTAACTCCCCCCAAATTGCAAAGTGTGAAAAAAAAAAGAAAACAGGGATGCCTGGGTGACTCAGTGGGTTAAAGCCTCTGCCTTCGGCTCAGGTCATGATCTCAGGATCCTGGGATCGAGCCCCACATCAGGCTCTCTGCTCAGCAGGGAGCCTGCTTCCTCCTCTCTCTCTGCCTGCCTCTCTGCCTGCTTATGATCTCTCTCTCTCTGTGTCAAATAAATAAATAAAATCTTTAAAAAAAAAGAAAACAGAAATGTTTGATTTCATCAAATAGAAAAACAGACACCTTTTTTTTTTAAACAAATCAAGCGAACAATAACAGATATCATATAGTAAATGGAACCCGAGCCAAATGTATTTTCAAACAAGATGCAAAAAGTAGAGAAATGTCTCCAACATGGTGGAATTCTGTGCACCCTGATACACATTTCAAGAACATAACTGGAGTTAATAGGAAACACTAGAGGGCGAAGTTGCATAGTGAAGTTTTTCTGACATCTCACTGGGGAAAGGGATATGGATGCTCAGATAAATCGCTAAGACCTGCCACTAACTGACTTATTTTGAAAGACTTTAAACTTTGAACAGATGACCTAAACTCACCCACTACAAAGGCAATCAAGAAAATTCAGGAAACCCAGAGAAGGACTCCATGGACAATACGTATCCGAAGCATGACCTATCTTACCTCTTGCTTGGGTTGATAAATATAAATCTTACTCCCCATGAAACGACCATCATTTTTCTCCTGAATAAAGGATTTGTAATAACCCACTTCGCTTATGGCCTTTGAAAGCCAAGGGTTGTACATTATGGATGACATTTCCCATCAAATTTGCAGAAGTGATTATTCCATTTTTGTTGACTAAGTACCGCAAACAAATGTCTCCATATTATTAAAAGTTTTCTGAAGGAAGGAATGTTCACCCTTCAAAACTCCTTTATATTCATATTCTCTGTCAATGGCAGAGATTTAAAAAAAGATGGGCAGCCCAGCATCCCGTTGGCACTGATTAATGGAAGCCATTTAATCCGAACGGATTTTGGGAGCCCAGATTTCAGTTTCCGTAGCTCTAGAAGCACATAAAAAGTCATTTCCCCTCTTTAAGTCAATGTGAGACTTTCACAGTGACCAACTCATGTTCACTATCTCCCAATTATATTTTCTTGAAAATCACAGCCTCAAACATTCATTCTCCAAAAAGCTAAGTTTCCTAGATGACATTCAATGAGATGAGGGAGCTTCTCTTTAAAACAATCCACCTCAAAAATTGTATGTTTTTCAACACCAGGAGAAAACTGTCCCAATATTCATTTGTTACTTATTTTATTATCACTATGCTTATAAAAATCATTATTAAAAATAACTATGATCCAGGGGTGCCTGGTTGGCTCAGTTGGTGAAGTGTATGACTCTTGATCTCAGAGTCTTGAGTTCGAGCCTCACATTGGGCATAGAGATTACTTTAACAGATAATTATAATTCAAAATAGCTGAATTTCTCATATATCATGGTTTTTATTTTAAAACCCTAACCTCTTGATAATTCTGTAGATGGAACAGTGATTAACTCAAGAAGAACAAACAGAGCATGTGTGATTCTAAAATACATCTTCACTATCCTTCTTCTCTTAATATTTGATTGTACTCCTTTTCCTTGCTCCTAAAACCAATATATTGAATCTTTACCATGATATCCTGGATAATACAATGGATTAGGAAATTGGCCACTACTGAGGTTTTTAATATATTGATGCAAATTATAAAACTATAGGCTATAAATACTGACCTTGCCAGTTCATAGAAAACTGAAACCCAGAATGAAATGTGTTTCAGTGGGAAAATTAGTCATAGTGAATATTCATTCACATACCCTATTTCTAGAAAGCCATAAATTAGAAAATTCTGAGAATCAAAGTTAGAGATCATGGATTGGTAAGCCTTCTCTGACCAACCTACCTAAAACTTTAACCACCCCTTCCCAAGATTTCATCTCTCTCCTTCTTTGCCCAATATTTTTTTCCTTGGCACTTACCACTAACTAATTTTCTTTTTATTTTATTTAGAGTTTATTTATTTATCCCTCTCTGGATTGTATGCCCTCTGAAGGCAAGGATTTTATTTCTTCTGTTTACTCTTTTGTCTATCCCTAGTCCTGGAATGGTGCCTGTCAATTAGTAATTAAATATTTGTTGTATTACTGAAAGAATGAATAAACAACAAATACAAAATCTGGCAGTATTGTATGTGTTACAACTCTTATTCTAACAAGTTTAGAAGTCTGGAGTTAATAAAGCACTATCACATGCCAAGAACTCTGAAAAGGTTACTTGATTTAACCTTCCCAAAACATGATGAAATTAAGACCTATGGCATCACTGCTGGTCACACAGCTTGGTAAGTGGTTGTGCTAAAATTTGGACCCTGGTCTGCACATTGTTAAAGTCCACGCTTTTTTCTATTAGATCACACTGACCCTCATATAATCTCAATCCCTCTAGAAGATGCGTAACAAATATTTTAAAGGATGGGCTTAAGTTACAAAAGCTAATTGTGTCCACATACTCATACTCGGGAGGCTCTGGAGACCTTGGAAGAAGCAGTTGAATATTTATGAATGGCAGTAAGTATCTCCCACTTACTTGAAAAGCATAGAGTCCCACGACTCCTCAATTACTACACCAAGTCTCAGGTGATTGGGAAAGAGAAAATAATGAAAAATCATACAGTTCCTTCACGATTATGAGAGAGGACAACTGCACAAGTACGTGGGTTAATAGAAGATTTGATTAGGGATTTGAACACATAATCTCATTTAGCACATAATCACCATGATTGCAGAATCACAGACTCTCCCTAAATTGATAACTTCACAAAGAAGCTAGCTCAACAACATTTATTGATTTTCAGAAGACTCTATTCCAGGAATAACCATATGCAAGTCCATGCTCCCTTAGCCGCCAACAATCCAACTATGTGTTGTCTGCAAGGATATACCTTAGATTCAAAGACCAAATAGGGTGTAAGTACAAGGGTGAAAAAGGATATATATTCAAACACTAATCAAAAGAGAGCTGGAGTGGCTATACCACTATACCAGTGGTTGGTACAATAATATCAGACAAAACAGACTTTATGATAAAAACTGCTACTAGAGACAATGGACCTTTTGTCATGATAAAACAGTCAAAGTCTCCAGAAGATATAACACTCATAAACATATTGGCTTCTAATAACAGAGCCCCAAAATACAAAAAGCAAAAACTGACAGAATTGAAGACAGAAATAGACAATTCAATAATAGTTGGAAATGTAAATACCCCACTTTCAACTAGACAGAAGATCAATATAAAATAGAATCTTTGAACAACACTATCAATCAACTATACCAAACACACATTTATAGAATACACCACTCAACAGCAGCAGAATACACATTCTTCTCAGAAGAACATAGAACATTCTCTAGGACAGACCAGGTATTAGGCCAAAATCCCCTACCCAAAATACTTTGGGCCACATATGCTTCAGAATTTGAAACTGTCCAGATTTTAAAAACATGATATGGTGCATTTTCAACATAAATGGAACATCCCACATCCTCAGCAAGGTCTAGGTCAACATCCTATTAACTAATCACAATATTTCTATGACAAAACACATGAATATTGATCTTAACTGATAGCTAGATAAAGACGACCAGTAGCCTCAAGTCAGTTCAGATATTTTGTTTTCAAATAAATTATAAAAAACAAAACAAAATTACAACACACTTGCTGCTTCAACTTTCAAACATTTTTCAAATGAAATGGATCCACCTTCCCTCACCTCTGCCGTCATCATGACCTACTATTATGTCCTTCCCATCCACCCACCAAGGAAGCCTTCTAACAGCATTCCTGCCTCAGCCCAGCCTCTTTCCAACCGAGTCTCCACAATGCAATCAAAGACATCTATTATTACTACTACGAGATTACTCCTCTGCCTGAGACATTCCAATGTCTTCTCCGTTCCCTTAGAATGAAACATGAATTCCTTATGATAGCCTACATGGTGAGGTGCACCTCTGCTTCCCCAGTGACATCACTTGCTCCTCCTCCCTCATGGTCCTCTTTTTATTCCCTCCCAACACACCACACTCTTTCCTATTTGGCTTAGCAGCTCTCCCTTTCAGCACGCTCTTCACAAACAGTTTTTCAAAGGTGAGATTATCATTAACCTTTAGGTCTAAGCTCAGATGTCACCTCCTCAGAAAGACTTCCCCTACCCCTTCTACCTTGATATACTTTGACTTCCCTATAATTTTTTTTCTAATAAAATGGATTTGGCAGTATTTTTAGGTTTACATAAAAGTTACAAAGCTAGTATAAAGAGTCCCTGTGGACTCTGCACACAGTTTCCCTAGTTAACATCTTACATAACTAGGATACATGTGTCACAACTAATACGCTAACACTGGTACCTCACTATTAATTAAGCTCCACACTTTACTAGGATTTCTCTAGTTCTTCTCCAGTGTCCTTTTTTTTGTCTGTTCCAGCATTCCATCCAAGACACAACAACAGTACATTCAGTCATTACATCCCTTTAGCTCCCTCTGTCTGTGACAGTTTTTCAGACTTTCCTTATTTTTCCTTCACAGTGTGGAAGAGCCCTGGTCAGGTACTTGTAGGCTCTTCCCCAAACTGGTTTGGGCTGATGTTTTTCTCACTATTAGACTAGATTATAGGTTCCTAAGAGGAAGACCACAAAGGTAAAGGAGTCTCATTCACATCATAACAACAGCATATGTGATGATTAGGACTCATCATGGATAATGTGAAACGTGATCACCTGGCTAACAGTGTTATTTGCCAGGCTTCTCTACTGGAAGTTCACTCCCCTGCCTCCTTCCACCTTGTAACCGATCTACTCTTGGGAAGCAGGTCACTTAGTACATCCCATACTCGGGAGGGTACAACTGGAACACAACTCCATCGTGCAAAAGGCAAAAAAAGTATTTGGAGTTCTTCAGTTAGGGAGATTTGTCTCTTCTCCCCCATTCATGTATTCAATCATGTATTTATATCAGTATGCACTCATGGATGTTTATATGATAGTTTGAGTTATCATCCAATACTACATTATTTATTTCATTGCTCAAAGTGTTCCAGATTTAGCCATTTCAGGTTGGCCTCTACGTTGCTTTGCTATGGCTCCATCCTTTTGATTTTTGAGCACTTCTTTACTTTCTGGTACAAGATACTTCAGCCTCATCTTGTGTAAGAACACCATTTTGTATGTGACTGGTTCCCTTCATTGGAAAATGGTACTGGAAACCAAGACCTGATGCTAGGTGAGTTTGTTATTACTGCAGTGTCACTACGATTAGGCCCTCTCAGCAGACAGAGCTAGGAAATGGATGTATGTATACTAACCCATGCATAAGCACATATCTATAAATATTTGCATCTATCTTGAGCAAAACATGAATTTATACTGACGTCTCCAACTCTAATCCAGGACCACATGGCTCACTCTAGCATGCCCTATTTTAACCATTCAGTTTATTTCCAGTAGAAGTACAACATAATCTAAAATTACCTAGTTTTTAAAATTTGTTTGCTTACTTTTTTATGCTCTATCTCTCACCATCAAGGATTTAAAATAAGAAGCAAAGGTTCAAATGACTCTGTAGCTCTAGGGCCTAAAACAGTGTGTGCTACGTAATAGTGGTTAATTTATTGGAGGCGTGAAAAAATGATCAATAGAAAAGTATTGCTTATATAATTCTTAATAGGAAATAACAAAGATGGACTATTTTGAGGTTAACCCCTGACATGTATAAAATCATCTTTTAGACCAAAAATAAACACATATTAATCCATTGCTATGCCCTGTTATATTAATAACCTCCACGCATTCATCATCACTTAGCATTGAAATTTTCCCTACAAGCAACTCAAGGAATGGTTGGTGTTTTCCCCCTAACGTTTACTGTAGTAGAGCTTAATAATGTCCAAAATGAAAGTAGTATATTCTATCGCAAATTTCCTGTTCTGTAACAGTAGAGTGCAGGTCAGAAAGAAGAGGCAGGCAGGAGGGAGGGAGATGAATCACCCACTGTTACATGTTTCACCAAATTACTCAAAAAGTTTTCAACATCCAAGAGTCTTTCCTTCCATAGTCTAAGAACCATCATGTCATCCAAAGCTACTCAAGAAATTTTGGCACAACTGCTTATAATCTTGTTGGCTTGGCATTTTTTCACTTCTTTATACTACTTCTCAAATCACTGAGAAGTCTTGTCTAGATCTGAAAATGACTTTAATAGAAGCTACACAGTAGGACTGAGAGTCCACCATAAAAGGAAAGGAAAACAGTTTCAGAAGGATGAAAAGGTGATTTTACATTCAAAATTGTCTTTCAACTTCCAGGTTTGAGTTTGGGCATGCTTGGTGCTAGAGGATACAATGTGGGTAAGGATCGATAACCTTTCCTCTCTAAAAGGACCGGAGCTTTCCCTGGCCACCCCCCCTCTACTCGCTCCCACTAAAAAAATAAGGGAAGATGTCAAGAAAAGGAAGAGAACAATGGAATGAGCATAAAACAAATATTTTCTGAATGCTGAATATATTCCTAGTAAACCCTATGCTCTTTTCTACTCTGCTATAAACTTTTCAAGTTCTTTATTTTTTCTTTAACCTAATCAAGAGA
Source organism: Ailurus styani (assembly GCA_002007465.1). Classification (NCBI taxonomy): domain Eukaryota; kingdom Metazoa; phylum Chordata; class Mammalia; order Carnivora; family Ailuridae; genus Ailurus; species Ailurus styani. Next base: position 42,845 of record LNAC01000089.1, on the reverse strand, counting down.
TTCCTCTCACATGCATATTTATGCAAAAAAAATTGCAAATGTAACAGAAAAGAAGTTAATACTGGGGAGGAAGAGGGGGAGAGAAAAGAGCAAAAGAGCGAAAGTATTTCTTGGAATATTCTGGAATATTCTTTCACAAGAATATAAGTAAAATTCCCTGGTATTTGTGAGAAACGTTATCACTCTTAAAAATCTTTAACAGGCTGAACAAACCAAGGTGACCCTGTATACATTTCTTGAAATAGTTCCTTTTTATTTGAACTATCTTGTAACTCAGAGTCATGACACAAATGAGCGTCAGGGCACAAGTGCATGTCCATCTATAACAAAGATGGGCCCAGAGGGTTCCTGTAATTAGAGCTAGATGCATATGGGAGGGCCCCCTGCGCCCAGATTAAGCTTTGGCCACTTGCACATAATTAGCATACCAAAATGAGAAACAAAACCAAAAGGCACATTAAGGCAACAACGCTCTATTACTATGATGAGGATACACTGCCAAAGTGTTATCAACGTGAACTGTCTTGAAGAGGTAACAACCGGAGAGGGCCTGGTTCTTAGCAGTTTCCAGAGCATACCACATCTAAAAGGAAGGAAGGAATAAGACATGTCTCCTCAGTAAATTCTCTCACTGACTTTGCCTATACAGAAAGGCTGCCAGCTTCCTGGCATGTCTTCCCACGTGACTGCTTTCTGCTGAGGATGTCCACCTCTACTTACATGGGACTTCATTTGTGTCAATCTTCTAGAACAGCTGCTGAATCTCGCAGGGGAGGGAGATGCTGTCAAACATGCAAGGATACAGAAAGCACAAGCCACAGTGCAGTTTTTCCTGGAGAGACCTCTGAGTCTACCGTCCATTTACTGGTAATTGTAGGCGACTCTCTCCTGTCGGTCCCCTCCCTGCTGCTCCGAAGGGTCAAAAGCACACTCGCTCTGCCCTTAGTCATACCACATTCTACTCTTACAAGGTCCGAAAATAGAAGGAAGCCAAGTCTATCAGTCACATCACAGCAAAGCCACACGCCAAGCAGGAAATGAGCAAGGAAGAAATAGTCTGTTCTCTTGCCATGTCTCCCTGTGTTGGAGTATTGTTATCATGGGTGGAAAAGCGCCTTTGAAGTTATCTGACAACTGTACAAACCTTTTGTCAAAGAAAAAAAAAAGTCATCTTGTTTCCAGTCAGGGGACAGATTCCACACCAAAAAAGTTCTACCAAGTAGACATTCTTAGTGGCCCATCTACACCCATGGTCGTATAGCAAAATTTCCAACAAATTATTCAAATTCTCAGGACAAACCTTAGATTAAATCCTTCAAACAGTGACAACATCAAGAAAGCGAGTGTGTCACACATGGGTAATCCCACATTCACAGAGTCTTTTTTCATGACATTTTATATTGCGAAAAGAGCAGACGTGTCTCCCTGGAACTTTTTTTTTTAAATTTCAGGTTTCAAAAATAGATCCATTACTCTTAAGGCTTTTTCCTGTGGTATGAAGCACTGCACATACTTTGCCCCAGCACACTGAGAACAGAATTACTAGAAGAGCCATTTAAGAACAAGTTGAGAACTAACAACCTGCAGATGGCTGATGTGTGAGCGACGAATGCAACTCATTTTCCTTAGGACACATTCTCACTGCGAGAATAGGAACATGACCCCCATGGTTCAGTTCATCTTACAAGACGTTCACTTATGCATTCATTCATCCATTCATTCATTCCACAAGTATTCACCGAATGACCACAGAGTGACCAAGAAAGAGTAGTTTTCTCAAGCTATGTTGAGCTGTGTTATGAAATTTGTTCTAAAACCCTTCCCAATCACTGGTAAGCTCGCCCTCCTAGAAGGCAAGCTTGGAAACCCCAATCAAACTAAATACTATTTTAAGACATTCAGAAGGGGGTATTCCAAGCATACCTGCTGGGTTGCAGATAGCCTGGAAGAACTTGCTTTAGGAATGGATCTGCAAACAGTCTCTAAAACACATTCTACAACTCAAGGAGATGAGAAGATGGCCTATTCCAAGGGACGCTGAGGGCTTATTCTGGGATGTCTCTGCCTTCTGCTTCTAACTTAACTAAAGCTGCTCCTGGAAATGGAGGGTTTGAGTCTGACACAGCCAAAAAAATGGTTTGGAAGAAACAACGGTTTTAATATTTGGTATTAAGAAGTTAATAGCATTTTGTTATGGAGCTACAGTGTGACCATCTTCTGAATGATATAGGCTTAGGATGATTTCACTCAAAATTACAAAGAAACACATACAGATTTTGGAACAATTCACCCATTTCATTTTCTAAGAGGCCAAAAAACACCTATGTCCATATTGATACTCAATTTGTTTAAATCAAAGGATGGCAAACTATTGCCAAATCCATGGAGACCCAGTGCAGCTCACCACCTCTTTTTGTGTTGCCCACAAGTTTTTAACTTTTAAATGGTTGGGGCTGGTGAGAGACAAAAGGAGGATATGATTTTCTGACATGTTATGGTTACATGAAATTCAAATTTCAGGATCTACAAGTGAAGACTTACTGGAACACAGACACACTTGTTCCTTCATACAATGTTTATGACTACTTTCATGCTAGGACAGTAACTATAATATAACCCTAAAAAACCCTTTTAAAAAAGCCCTCAAAGCCTAAAATATGTACTCTCTGGCCCTTTAGAGAACAGATTTTCTACCTCTGATTTACATAACAAGATAAATGGCATCAAGTGAAGACATTTTGGAGCCATAGCGAGGTTCCTCTACCCAACCACTCCCAAATTTTCTTGCCACCAAAGCTTGCTTTGACCTGAAAGTCTGCCCAAGCTCCACCCGCTGGGGGTTGTGGGTGGGGGGTTCTTTCTTCTACAGGCAACTGGGAGGTGGGGCCAAGAAAGTACAGAAGAGGAAGGTATCAAAATGGAAATACACTTAAAAAGAGGTAGGAAATGTAGAAAAGAAATGTGTGTAGAAGACAGTTGTGGAGAGTCTCACCCATCTGGCCAACACCATCCTCTTTCGGTAAAGGGTAGAAGCCAACATGCGCACATGACGCCTAAATGGACTCCATCTCTTTTTACTATCATCTCAGAACAACCTGGCTTTGAGACAAATTGTAAAATCCCAGTACATGTGGCCTATACAGTAAGTAAGATGGCTTATAAGTAGTACACAAAGTGTAATTTACATATTTTATTCAGCAGAGAATCATTAATCTGTTCTGGTGAGTAAAATGAAGATTCATGTGTTTTGAGAATTAGTAAGCAAATGAAACAAAAATAATTTCAAAGGCGAGCAAATTGCCTCATGATGTGTTCTTTGTTTATTTTGACATTTTTAATTACCTATAAAATACACCAACATATGCATTTAAATATTACATTTTAATGTTGTTTTTCGGTTGTTCAGGCACGGTAATGAAAAGCTTCTCCTCAGCTTGCCATTTGCAAGCAAACCTACAGAGAATGTTAGTAAGAGCAACAGTTAGAAAAAAGGGGAGGCTCCCACGCCAACCAGGTTGTTGCATGCAGACATTTTTAAGCCATAAAATGCAAATGCTTTGAAGCATTTCAAATGACAGCACGGAATACTGCTAGAGTTCACGCTCTGATGTTTTCCTATTACATTTTCAAAATCAGTCAATTTTCTAGAATAACTTGCCAACTTCTCCTAGGGCATCAGCTATACCGTGAGAATGACTACATCACTTCTGAAGGTATACCACCCCTTTCATGACACAGCCCTGGTCCTTGAGAAGTTAAAGTTCTATAACGCTTTACAAATGAGGTTCAAACCATGAGCCCCAAGGAACCTACCTAGTGTCAACTTCCTCTCTAATTCAAAACTGTCATGATGAGCCCCAAGGTTTTAAGAATATGGATAAAAGGGGC
>LNAC01000089.1:14745-37246 GCA_002007465.1 Ailurus styani | reverse complement strand
TTTTTAAAGATTTTATTTATTTATTTGACACAGAGAGAGAGATTACAAGTAGGCAGAGAGGCAGGCAGAGAGACAGGGAGAGGAGGAAGCAGGCTCCCTGCTGAGCAGAGAGCCCGATGCGGGCCTCGATCCCAGGACGCTGAGATCATGACCTGAGCCGAAAGCAGAGGCTTTAACCCACTGAGCCACCCAGGCGCCCAACGTCTATGTTTTCTAGACACAAGGCAATTAAGCTAGAAATCAGAAACACAAGGATAATCCTAATAAAGAGTTTAAAAATTAATGCCATGATGATTTGTTCATTCCTATCTCCCAATTAGATTGTAAGTTATATAACAGAAATTGACAGATCAAGCTGGCCAAAAAGTGGGGGGAAAATCTTAATGATGTAAATATAAATTTTTAAAATGAATAAGCTTGATCTCAATAAAAACAAAGGATATGAACGTATAATTCACAAGCACAGAGAAATATCAATGGACAGTAAATACAGAAAGCAATGTTCAACCTCATTAGTAATCAGGGAAATGCAAATAAAAATAACAAGCTGTCACTTTTATGCAACATTAATAATTAATTTATTAATAATTAATAATTGGTAATGCCCCATGTTGGTCAGAATAGGGGAAATGGCCACCATTCTACAATGCTGTGGATGGTCATATTCATAGAGTGCTGATAGTGGGCAATTTGGAAGTATTTGTCAAAAATTTAATGGTACACACTCCATAACCCAACATCTCCACATCGGACCCTACTCTACAGTAAAACACCTAATGTGTGGGTAAAGTTCATGGCAGCATTTTTACTGCGGGAAAAATCTATAAACCACCTGAATGTCCCTCAACAGGAAAACTGTTAAATAACTTGTTAGATTCATTGTGAAGAATATATTCATTGGTTAAAAAAATAATCATATGGGTCATATGTGCTGATACACTGTCAAAAGTAAAAGAAATTACAGAACAAGGCAGGTAGTAGGGAAAGAGAAATACTATAAATACACAGAATTTGAATATATATGTGCAAATGCATTCTTCAGAAAGTCTTAGAAGGTGACAGACAGGGACGCCTGGGTGGCTCAGTTGGTTAAGCAGCTGCCTTCTGCTCAGGTCATGATCCCGGTGTCCTGGGATCAAGTGCAGCATCAGTCTCCTTGCTTGGGAGGGAGCCTGCTTCTCTCTCTGCCTCTGCCTGCCACTCTGCCTGCTTGTGCTCCCTCTCTCTCTGACAAGTAAATAAATACATAAATCTTAAAAAAAAAAAAAAAAAAAGAAGAAGAAGAAGAAGGTGACAGTCTTAACAGGGATCACCAGGATTGTGGTAATAGATTGGGTGTGGGACCCGGGAGGTAAATAAAAGGAGGGATTCTCTATTTTTGCTCTACTAGTTTCTTCCCTATCTGAATTTTTAAAATTTTAACATACATTTAACTGGGATGCCTGGGTGGCTCAGTCGGTTAAGCGTCTGCCTTCGGCTTGGGTCATAATGGGATCGAGCCCCCTCATCAGGCTTCCTGCTTGGCGGAGAGACGGCTTCTCCCTCTCCCTCCACCTGCCACTCTGCCTACTTGTACTGTCTCTATCTCTCTGTCAAGTAAATAAATAAAAAATAAAAATCTTTTTAAAAAAACAATTTTAACAATATCACATTTTCCTGAATTATTTGTGTCTATTTATTTTTTTAAGATTTTATTTATTTATTTGACAGAGAGAGAGAGAGAGATCACAAGTAGGCAGAGAGGCAGGCAGAGAGAGAGAGAGGAGGAAGCAGGCTCCCCGCCGAGCAGGGAGCCCGATGCGGGGCTCGATCCCAGGACCCTGAGATCATGACCTGAGCCGAAGGCAGAGGCTTTAACCCACTGAGCCACCCAGGCGCCCTATTTGTGCGGTTTAAAAAAGTTTAGTCAATCATTAGACTTACCCCAAATCCCACAGTGATGTGTGGTGGCTCAGGAACTAGTATCCAGCCTTCCTCACTGATCACTGATCGGGAAGCGTTCTTTCCCTTTTCCCAAACTGATTTCAGTGTAATCCTGTAAGTCTTGGCACAACTTAAACTGAAGCATCTCAGAGTAAGATACATTTTTCTAGACTGCTCATTCTTACAGCAGTCTGGGAAACACAAAGGGCAATGCCTCTTAAGCACTTTGCAAAGTGCCTGGTGCACAAAAAATGGCGGTTCCTACTATCAGGAAGTATCTCTAAAAATAGCCATTTTGGCACGACACAGATTTTGTAACAAACGTGCTTGTTCCCCAGGCTCATCCAAGGTTCAGCGGTGGTCAGCCTGAGAAAGTGTGTCTATGGGAGGCACCTAAACATCTCTTAACCTCCCACTCCAGACCGCTCTCAACCATCCTTAAGAAATACTTTTGGTCCTGGAAATGACACGTTGAGTTTCGCTTCAAGTAAACATGTGTCTAATCTACATCACTTTCCATAGCTGTTTGCTATGCAATCAAGTCGGCTTTAATTCTTAAATAGCTGGAAGTCAATAAAGCAATATAGTCACTGCACTGAGTTCCGAATGTACTGACTATACAAAAGTTAAAAGAGAATAACTGTATTATTTCATTATGGTATAGTCACTTTGCTGGCACGGTTTGGTTCTGATCAGACATCTAGAAGAAATTCCATTATCAGATTCTGATAGCATATGAGAAGGGAGCTCTCTCAGGTCTGAAGTGCGAGAAAAACTGAGACTCATACTTGGTAAGGAGCTCCGTATTACTTTTCATAGCATATAACTGTACCCATGTAGAGTTAGCATCTTATCTGCAGAAAAGACCTTGTCTTCAAGTTACAAACTAAAACTGCCTCCAACAATGGCTAATATTCTCTTCGTCTTTTATGGGAATAGGGATCTTCTGTGAGCAGGGAGCTGCTAGGAAATGGTTTTAATGCAGAACATGCAGTGTGGAGACATTACCAATGCAAGCATTTCTCTCCTTACTCTCAATGAAACTTTATGCTATTTTATTGAAAACCATCCCAATTCTGTACCAACCCTTTGCTGTAATATTGCCACAAAAATTAATATGCTCAGCATTTGCTCAAGGTTTAGCTGCTGAAAACATGTTATCAACCATGCAAAACAATTTTAATTTACTGTGTTTGTCATTTAGTACCCTATGGTTTGCAGCTGAGAGAAAAAAGACACTTAAGCAATATAAATCATTTTTCTCACTGTATCAAAATCGGGTGAAGAATATTTTTCTAGCCATACAAACTAAAATATACACTAGCTACCAAGATCCTGAATTGCAAATTAACCATGGTAATGTATGCAATTATTATCATGTTTGGCTTTATTAAGTATTCCCCAAAACTTATTTTGGCCTAGAAATACATTTCAAGTTTTGATAAGGCAGAAGTACTTTATGTACATTTTTATGTAAAAGATACTGTTTTATGTATTTATTTATTCACTTAAAATCCCCCACACTTTAACCCTATTTAAAATACATTTAATGAATGTTAAGGCCACATCACCGTCTAACAGAAGCTTCATATTCCTACAGTCTCTAGTCCCACCGAGGACACTTGGAAGCCACAGTTGAAATGGTTTTCCCTAACCAAACATAACATTCCTTGTCCCTTTAGCCATGCTCTCCTGGACTATTCGATAAAAGAGTTACTCAGTCAAGGAGTCAAGGACAGTATTGCAAACCAAGTTCTTTGAGTAACTAATACGTCATATTTTCTATGCATCAAAACAAGAGTAATCGTGGCCTCCTTGATCTGGAAAGGGCATGAGGGTGAGTCCAGACAAACCGTATTTGTCTAATGCTCACTATTAGTGGTCTTAAAATGCTTGTACCTCTAAACTAAATTATATTTCCCATTTAGAAAAAGAAAACTCTCATCTCTCCTTTTTCCTTCCTCTATTTCTTGGTTGTTTCCAGTTATTTCCAGGGGAAAGGAGCCTTTCATGGGGATTCTCAGCCAGCTAGAGAGATGCATTCTTCACATCCCGTTCCACCAGGGATGAACCCCAGGAGATGGCCAGTGCCTAGTTACTGCTTAATTACAGTTCCTCTGGTTGTTAACTAAGAACTCAAGCTGCTTGGAAAAATTTTCTCCCTCAAGCAAGATGACTTGCCATTAGTAAAACAATCAGTAGTAATTAAAAACCTCGTTTTCAAATATAGTTCATAAGTTCTACATCAAGAAAATTGCTTCTCATCTAACTCTCTTTTAAAATGTTGCCCTAAGCAAAATAAAAAAGACCCTCTTTAATAAAGCCAGGGCACCTGGGTGGCTCAGTCGGTTAAGCGGCTGCCTTCAGCTCAGGTCATGATTCCAGGGTCCTGGGATCAAGTCCCGCATGGGGCTCTCTGCTCGGCGGAGAACCTGCTTCTCCCTCTCTCTTCTGCTGCCGCTCTGCCTACCTGTGCTCTCTATCTCTCTGTCAAATAAATAAATAAAATCTTACCAAAAAAAACCAAAAAAAACTAAAGCCAAAAAAAAAAAGACAAAATGCAATCACTGTTTTTCAAATAACAAAACTGCTCCATTATTTATGAATCCAAATTAAGGATTTTTGTGTCTTGCTGACAAAAAATATCTATAAAATACTTCATCATTGATACATTGCAAATATTTTGGCAGAGACCAGTAGGTCCTATAATTATCTTCAGTTTAAACTTGTGCCCAGATAGTCAATGGGCAATCAAAATGTGAATGCACTCCCTAAAATCACTTTAAATGGATTTAACATTCTGACTGAGTTCACATACTTCACACTCTTAAATCATTTAAAAAGTGGCTATTTCAAAATCTCTGAACAGAGTAAAATCTAACTCCCCCCAAATTGCAAAGTGTGAAAAAAAAAAGAAAACAGGGATGCCTGGGTGACTCAGTGGGTTAAAGCCTCTGCCTTCGGCTCAGGTCATGATCTCAGGATCCTGGGATCGAGCCCCACATCAGGCTCTCTGCTCAGCAGGGAGCCTGCTTCCTCCTCTCTCTCTGCCTGCCTCTCTGCCTGCTTATGATCTCTCTCTCTCTGTGTCAAATAAATAAATAAAATCTTTAAAAAAAAAGAAAACAGAAATGTTTGATTTCATCAAATAGAAAAACAGACACCTTTTTTTTTTAAACAAATCAAGCGAACAATAACAGATATCATATAGTAAATGGAACCCGAGCCAAATGTATTTTCAAACAAGATGCAAAAAGTAGAGAAATGTCTCCAACATGGTGGAATTCTGTGCACCCTGATACACATTTCAAGAACATAACTGGAGTTAATAGGAAACACTAGAGGGCGAAGTTGCATAGTGAAGTTTTTCTGACATCTCACTGGGGAAAGGGATATGGATGCTCAGATAAATCGCTAAGACCTGCCACTAACTGACTTATTTTGAAAGACTTTAAACTTTGAACAGATGACCTAAACTCACCCACTACAAAGGCAATCAAGAAAATTCAGGAAACCCAGAGAAGGACTCCATGGACAATACGTATCCGAAGCATGACCTATCTTACCTCTTGCTTGGGTTGATAAATATAAATCTTACTCCCCATGAAACGACCATCATTTTTCTCCTGAATAAAGGATTTGTAATAACCCACTTCGCTTATGGCCTTTGAAAGCCAAGGGTTGTACATTATGGATGACATTTCCCATCAAATTTGCAGAAGTGATTATTCCATTTTTGTTGACTAAGTACCGCAAACAAATGTCTCCATATTATTAAAAGTTTTCTGAAGGAAGGAATGTTCACCCTTCAAAACTCCTTTATATTCATATTCTCTGTCAATGGCAGAGATTTAAAAAAAGATGGGCAGCCCAGCATCCCGTTGGCACTGATTAATGGAAGCCATTTAATCCGAACGGATTTTGGGAGCCCAGATTTCAGTTTCCGTAGCTCTAGAAGCACATAAAAAGTCATTTCCCCTCTTTAAGTCAATGTGAGACTTTCACAGTGACCAACTCATGTTCACTATCTCCCAATTATATTTTCTTGAAAATCACAGCCTCAAACATTCATTCTCCAAAAAGCTAAGTTTCCTAGATGACATTCAATGAGATGAGGGAGCTTCTCTTTAAAACAATCCACCTCAAAAATTGTATGTTTTTCAACACCAGGAGAAAACTGTCCCAATATTCATTTGTTACTTATTTTATTATCACTATGCTTATAAAAATCATTATTAAAAATAACTATGATCCAGGGGTGCCTGGTTGGCTCAGTTGGTGAAGTGTATGACTCTTGATCTCAGAGTCTTGAGTTCGAGCCTCACATTGGGCATAGAGATTACTTTAACAGATAATTATAATTCAAAATAGCTGAATTTCTCATATATCATGGTTTTTATTTTAAAACCCTAACCTCTTGATAATTCTGTAGATGGAACAGTGATTAACTCAAGAAGAACAAACAGAGCATGTGTGATTCTAAAATACATCTTCACTATCCTTCTTCTCTTAATATTTGATTGTACTCCTTTTCCTTGCTCCTAAAACCAATATATTGAATCTTTACCATGATATCCTGGATAATACAATGGATTAGGAAATTGGCCACTACTGAGGTTTTTAATATATTGATGCAAATTATAAAACTATAGGCTATAAATACTGACCTTGCCAGTTCATAGAAAACTGAAACCCAGAATGAAATGTGTTTCAGTGGGAAAATTAGTCATAGTGAATATTCATTCACATACCCTATTTCTAGAAAGCCATAAATTAGAAAATTCTGAGAATCAAAGTTAGAGATCATGGATTGGTAAGCCTTCTCTGACCAACCTACCTAAAACTTTAACCACCCCTTCCCAAGATTTCATCTCTCTCCTTCTTTGCCCAATATTTTTTTCCTTGGCACTTACCACTAACTAATTTTCTTTTTATTTTATTTAGAGTTTATTTATTTATCCCTCTCTGGATTGTATGCCCTCTGAAGGCAAGGATTTTATTTCTTCTGTTTACTCTTTTGTCTATCCCTAGTCCTGGAATGGTGCCTGTCAATTAGTAATTAAATATTTGTTGTATTACTGAAAGAATGAATAAACAACAAATACAAAATCTGGCAGTATTGTATGTGTTACAACTCTTATTCTAACAAGTTTAGAAGTCTGGAGTTAATAAAGCACTATCACATGCCAAGAACTCTGAAAAGGTTACTTGATTTAACCTTCCCAAAACATGATGAAATTAAGACCTATGGCATCACTGCTGGTCACACAGCTTGGTAAGTGGTTGTGCTAAAATTTGGACCCTGGTCTGCACATTGTTAAAGTCCACGCTTTTTTCTATTAGATCACACTGACCCTCATATAATCTCAATCCCTCTAGAAGATGCGTAACAAATATTTTAAAGGATGGGCTTAAGTTACAAAAGCTAATTGTGTCCACATACTCATACTCGGGAGGCTCTGGAGACCTTGGAAGAAGCAGTTGAATATTTATGAATGGCAGTAAGTATCTCCCACTTACTTGAAAAGCATAGAGTCCCACGACTCCTCAATTACTACACCAAGTCTCAGGTGATTGGGAAAGAGAAAATAATGAAAAATCATACAGTTCCTTCACGATTATGAGAGAGGACAACTGCACAAGTACGTGGGTTAATAGAAGATTTGATTAGGGATTTGAACACATAATCTCATTTAGCACATAATCACCATGATTGCAGAATCACAGACTCTCCCTAAATTGATAACTTCACAAAGAAGCTAGCTCAACAACATTTATTGATTTTCAGAAGACTCTATTCCAGGAATAACCATATGCAAGTCCATGCTCCCTTAGCCGCCAACAATCCAACTATGTGTTGTCTGCAAGGATATACCTTAGATTCAAAGACCAAATAGGGTGTAAGTACAAGGGTGAAAAAGGATATATATTCAAACACTAATCAAAAGAGAGCTGGAGTGGCTATACCACTATACCAGTGGTTGGTACAATAATATCAGACAAAACAGACTTTATGATAAAAACTGCTACTAGAGACAATGGACCTTTTGTCATGATAAAACAGTCAAAGTCTCCAGAAGATATAACACTCATAAACATATTGGCTTCTAATAACAGAGCCCCAAAATACAAAAAGCAAAAACTGACAGAATTGAAGACAGAAATAGACAATTCAATAATAGTTGGAAATGTAAATACCCCACTTTCAACTAGACAGAAGATCAATATAAAATAGAATCTTTGAACAACACTATCAATCAACTATACCAAACACACATTTATAGAATACACCACTCAACAGCAGCAGAATACACATTCTTCTCAGAAGAACATAGAACATTCTCTAGGACAGACCAGGTATTAGGCCAAAATCCCCTACCCAAAATACTTTGGGCCACATATGCTTCAGAATTTGAAACTGTCCAGATTTTAAAAACATGATATGGTGCATTTTCAACATAAATGGAACATCCCACATCCTCAGCAAGGTCTAGGTCAACATCCTATTAACTAATCACAATATTTCTATGACAAAACACATGAATATTGATCTTAACTGATAGCTAGATAAAGACGACCAGTAGCCTCAAGTCAGTTCAGATATTTTGTTTTCAAATAAATTATAAAAAACAAAACAAAATTACAACACACTTGCTGCTTCAACTTTCAAACATTTTTCAAATGAAATGGATCCACCTTCCCTCACCTCTGCCGTCATCATGACCTACTATTATGTCCTTCCCATCCACCCACCAAGGAAGCCTTCTAACAGCATTCCTGCCTCAGCCCAGCCTCTTTCCAACCGAGTCTCCACAATGCAATCAAAGACATCTATTATTACTACTACGAGATTACTCCTCTGCCTGAGACATTCCAATGTCTTCTCCGTTCCCTTAGAATGAAACATGAATTCCTTATGATAGCCTACATGGTGAGGTGCACCTCTGCTTCCCCAGTGACATCACTTGCTCCTCCTCCCTCATGGTCCTCTTTTTATTCCCTCCCAACACACCACACTCTTTCCTATTTGGCTTAGCAGCTCTCCCTTTCAGCACGCTCTTCACAAACAGTTTTTCAAAGGTGAGATTATCATTAACCTTTAGGTCTAAGCTCAGATGTCACCTCCTCAGAAAGACTTCCCCTACCCCTTCTACCTTGATATACTTTGACTTCCCTATAATTTTTTTTCTAATAAAATGGATTTGGCAGTATTTTTAGGTTTACATAAAAGTTACAAAGCTAGTATAAAGAGTCCCTGTGGACTCTGCACACAGTTTCCCTAGTTAACATCTTACATAACTAGGATACATGTGTCACAACTAATACGCTAACACTGGTACCTCACTATTAATTAAGCTCCACACTTTACTAGGATTTCTCTAGTTCTTCTCCAGTGTCCTTTTTTTTGTCTGTTCCAGCATTCCATCCAAGACACAACAACAGTACATTCAGTCATTACATCCCTTTAGCTCCCTCTGTCTGTGACAGTTTTTCAGACTTTCCTTATTTTTCCTTCACAGTGTGGAAGAGCCCTGGTCAGGTACTTGTAGGCTCTTCCCCAAACTGGTTTGGGCTGATGTTTTTCTCACTATTAGACTAGATTATAGGTTCCTAAGAGGAAGACCACAAAGGTAAAGGAGTCTCATTCACATCATAACAACAGCATATGTGATGATTAGGACTCATCATGGATAATGTGAAACGTGATCACCTGGCTAACAGTGTTATTTGCCAGGCTTCTCTACTGGAAGTTCACTCCCCTGCCTCCTTCCACCTTGTAACCGATCTACTCTTGGGAAGCAGGTCACTTAGTACATCCCATACTCGGGAGGGTACAACTGGAACACAACTCCATCGTGCAAAAGGCAAAAAAAGTATTTGGAGTTCTTCAGTTAGGGAGATTTGTCTCTTCTCCCCCATTCATGTATTCAATCATGTATTTATATCAGTATGCACTCATGGATGTTTATATGATAGTTTGAGTTATCATCCAATACTACATTATTTATTTCATTGCTCAAAGTGTTCCAGATTTAGCCATTTCAGGTTGGCCTCTACGTTGCTTTGCTATGGCTCCATCCTTTTGATTTTTGAGCACTTCTTTACTTTCTGGTACAAGATACTTCAGCCTCATCTTGTGTAAGAACACCATTTTGTATGTGACTGGTTCCCTTCATTGGAAAATGGTACTGGAAACCAAGACCTGATGCTAGGTGAGTTTGTTATTACTGCAGTGTCACTACGATTAGGCCCTCTCAGCAGACAGAGCTAGGAAATGGATGTATGTATACTAACCCATGCATAAGCACATATCTATAAATATTTGCATCTATCTTGAGCAAAACATGAATTTATACTGACGTCTCCAACTCTAATCCAGGACCACATGGCTCACTCTAGCATGCCCTATTTTAACCATTCAGTTTATTTCCAGTAGAAGTACAACATAATCTAAAATTACCTAGTTTTTAAAATTTGTTTGCTTACTTTTTTATGCTCTATCTCTCACCATCAAGGATTTAAAATAAGAAGCAAAGGTTCAAATGACTCTGTAGCTCTAGGGCCTAAAACAGTGTGTGCTACGTAATAGTGGTTAATTTATTGGAGGCGTGAAAAAATGATCAATAGAAAAGTATTGCTTATATAATTCTTAATAGGAAATAACAAAGATGGACTATTTTGAGGTTAACCCCTGACATGTATAAAATCATCTTTTAGACCAAAAATAAACACATATTAATCCATTGCTATGCCCTGTTATATTAATAACCTCCACGCATTCATCATCACTTAGCATTGAAATTTTCCCTACAAGCAACTCAAGGAATGGTTGGTGTTTTCCCCCTAACGTTTACTGTAGTAGAGCTTAATAATGTCCAAAATGAAAGTAGTATATTCTATCGCAAATTTCCTGTTCTGTAACAGTAGAGTGCAGGTCAGAAAGAAGAGGCAGGCAGGAGGGAGGGAGATGAATCACCCACTGTTACATGTTTCACCAAATTACTCAAAAAGTTTTCAACATCCAAGAGTCTTTCCTTCCATAGTCTAAGAACCATCATGTCATCCAAAGCTACTCAAGAAATTTTGGCACAACTGCTTATAATCTTGTTGGCTTGGCATTTTTTCACTTCTTTATACTACTTCTCAAATCACTGAGAAGTCTTGTCTAGATCTGAAAATGACTTTAATAGAAGCTACACAGTAGGACTGAGAGTCCACCATAAAAGGAAAGGAAAACAGTTTCAGAAGGATGAAAAGGTGATTTTACATTCAAAATTGTCTTTCAACTTCCAGGTTTGAGTTTGGGCATGCTTGGTGCTAGAGGATACAATGTGGGTAAGGATCGATAACCTTTCCTCTCTAAAAGGACCGGAGCTTTCCCTGGCCACCCCCCCTCTACTCGCTCCCACTAAAAAAATAAGGGAAGATGTCAAGAAAAGGAAGAGAACAATGGAATGAGCATAAAACAAATATTTTCTGAATGCTGAATATATTCCTAGTAAACCCTATGCTCTTTTCTACTCTGCTATAAACTTTTCAAGTTCTTTATTTTTTCTTTAACCTAATCAAGAGATTCCTCTCACATGCATATTTATGCAAAAAAAATTGCAAATGTAACAGAAAAGAAGTTAATACTGGGGAGGAAGAGGGGGAGAGAAAAGAGCAAAAGAGCGAAAGTATTTCTTGGAATATTCTGGAATATTCTTTCACAAGAATATAAGTAAAATTCCCTGGTATTTGTGAGAAACGTTATCACTCTTAAAAATCTTTAACAGGCTGAACAAACCAAGGTGACCCTGTATACATTTCTTGAAATAGTTCCTTTTTATTTGAACTATCTTGTAACTCAGAGTCATGACACAAATGAGCGTCAGGGCACAAGTGCATGTCCATCTATAACAAAGATGGGCCCAGAGGGTTCCTGTAATTAGAGCTAGATGCATATGGGAGGGCCCCCTGCGCCCAGATTAAGCTTTGGCCACTTGCACATAATTAGCATACCAAAATGAGAAACAAAACCAAAAGGCACATTAAGGCAACAACGCTCTATTACTATGATGAGGATACACTGCCAAAGTGTTATCAACGTGAACTGTCTTGAAGAGGTAACAACCGGAGAGGGCCTGGTTCTTAGCAGTTTCCAGAGCATACCACATCTAAAAGGAAGGAAGGAATAAGACATGTCTCCTCAGTAAATTCTCTCACTGACTTTGCCTATACAGAAAGGCTGCCAGCTTCCTGGCATGTCTTCCCACGTGACTGCTTTCTGCTGAGGATGTCCACCTCTACTTACATGGGACTTCATTTGTGTCAATCTTCTAGAACAGCTGCTGAATCTCGCAGGGGAGGGAGATGCTGTCAAACATGCAAGGATACAGAAAGCACAAGCCACAGTGCAGTTTTTCCTGGAGAGACCTCTGAGTCTACCGTCCATTTACTGGTAATTGTAGGCGACTCTCTCCTGTCGGTCCCCTCCCTGCTGCTCCGAAGGGTCAAAAGCACACTCGCTCTGCCCTTAGTCATACCACATTCTACTCTTACAAGGTCCGAAAATAGAAGGAAGCCAAGTCTATCAGTCACATCACAGCAAAGCCACACGCCAAGCAGGAAATGAGCAAGGAAGAAATAGTCTGTTCTCTTGCCATGTCTCCCTGTGTTGGAGTATTGTTATCATGGGTGGAAAAGCGCCTTTGAAGTTATCTGACAACTGTACAAACCTTTTGTCAAAGAAAAAAAAAAGTCATCTTGTTTCCAGTCAGGGGACAGATTCCACACCAAAAAAGTTCTACCAAGTAGACATTCTTAGTGGCCCATCTACACCCATGGTCGTATAGCAAAATTTCCAACAAATTATTCAAATTCTCAGGACAAACCTTAGATTAAATCCTTCAAACAGTGACAACATCAAGAAAGCGAGTGTGTCACACATGGGTAATCCCACATTCACAGAGTCTTTTTTCATGACATTTTATATTGCGAAAAGAGCAGACGTGTCTCCCTGGAACTTTTTTTTTTAAATTTCAGGTTTCAAAAATAGATCCATTACTCTTAAGGCTTTTTCCTGTGGTATGAAGCACTGCACATACTTTGCCCCAGCACACTGAGAACAGAATTACTAGAAGAGCCATTTAAGAACAAGTTGAGAACTAACAACCTGCAGATGGCTGATGTGTGAGCGACGAATGCAACTCATTTTCCTTAGGACACATTCTCACTGCGAGAATAGGAACATGACCCCCATGGTTCAGTTCATCTTACAAGACGTTCACTTATGCATTCATTCATCCATTCATTCATTCCACAAGTATTCACCGAATGACCACAGAGTGACCAAGAAAGAGTAGTTTTCTCAAGCTATGTTGAGCTGTGTTATGAAATTTGTTCTAAAACCCTTCCCAATCACTGGTAAGCTCGCCCTCCTAGAAGGCAAGCTTGGAAACCCCAATCAAACTAAATACTATTTTAAGACATTCAGAAGGGGGTATTCCAAGCATACCTGCTGGGTTGCAGATAGCCTGGAAGAACTTGCTTTAGGAATGGATCTGCAAACAGTCTCTAAAACACATTCTACAACTCAAGGAGATGAGAAGATGGCCTATTCCAAGGGACGCTGAGGGCTTATTCTGGGATGTCTCTGCCTTCTGCTTCTAACTTAACTAAAGCTGCTCCTGGAAATGGAGGGTTTGAGTCTGACACAGCCAAAAAAATGGTTTGGAAGAAACAACGGTTTTAATATTTGGTATTAAGAAGTTAATAGCATTTTGTTATGGAGCTACAGTGTGACCATCTTCTGAATGATATAGGCTTAGGATGATTTCACTCAAAATTACAAAGAAACACATACAGATTTTGGAACAATTCACCCATTTCATTTTCTAAGAGGCCAAAAAACACCTATGTCCATATTGATACTCAATTTGTTTAAATCAAAGGATGGCAAACTATTGCCAAATCCATGGAGACCCAGTGCAGCTCACCACCTCTTTTTGTGTTGCCCACAAGTTTTTAACTTTTAAATGGTTGGGGCTGGTGAGAGACAAAAGGAGGATATGATTTTCTGACATGTTATGGTTACATGAAATTCAAATTTCAGGATCTACAAGTGAAGACTTACTGGAACACAGACACACTTGTTCCTTCATACAATGTTTATGACTACTTTCATGCTAGGACAGTAACTATAATATAACCCTAAAAAACCCTTTTAAAAAAGCCCTCAAAGCCTAAAATATGTACTCTCTGGCCCTTTAGAGAACAGATTTTCTACCTCTGATTTACATAACAAGATAAATGGCATCAAGTGAAGACATTTTGGAGCCATAGCGAGGTTCCTCTACCCAACCACTCCCAAATTTTCTTGCCACCAAAGCTTGCTTTGACCTGAAAGTCTGCCCAAGCTCCACCCGCTGGGGGTTGTGGGTGGGGGGTTCTTTCTTCTACAGGCAACTGGGAGGTGGGGCCAAGAAAGTACAGAAGAGGAAGGTATCAAAATGGAAATACACTTAAAAAGAGGTAGGAAATGTAGAAAAGAAATGTGTGTAGAAGACAGTTGTGGAGAGTCTCACCCATCTGGCCAACACCATCCTCTTTCGGTAAAGGGTAGAAGCCAACATGCGCACATGACGCCTAAATGGACTCCATCTCTTTTTACTATCATCTCAGAACAACCTGGCTTTGAGACAAATTGTAAAATCCCAGTACATGTGGCCTATACAGTAAGTAAGATGGCTTATAAGTAGTACACAAAGTGTAATTTACATATTTTATTCAGCAGAGAATCATTAATCTGTTCTGGTGAGTAAAATGAAGATTCATGTGTTTTGAGAATTAGTAAGCAAATGAAACAAAAATAATTTCAAAGGCGAGCAAATTGCCTCATGATGTGTTCTTTGTTTATTTTGACATTTTTAATTACCTATAAAATACACCAACATATGCATTTAAATATTACATTTTAATGTTGTTTTTCGGTTGTTCAGGCACGGTAATGAAAAGCTTCTCCTCAGCTTGCCATTTGCAAGCAAACCTACAGAGAATGTTAGTAAGAGCAACAGTTAGAAAAAAGGGGAGGCTCCCACGCCAACCAGGTTGTTGCATGCAGACATTTTTAAGCCATAAAATGCAAATGCTTTGAAGCATTTCAAATGACAGCACGGAATACTGCTAGAGTTCACGCTCTGATGTTTTCCTATTACATTTTCAAAATCAGTCAATTTTCTAGAATAACTTGCCAACTTCTCCTAGGGCATCAGCTATACCGTGAGAATGACTACATCACTTCTGAAGGTATACCACCCCTTTCATGACACAGCCCTGGTCCTTGAGAAGTTAAAGTTCTATAACGCTTTACAAATGAGGTTCAAACCATGAGCCCCAAGGAACCTACCTAGTGTCAACTTCCTCTCTAATTCAAAACTGTCATGATGAGCCCCAAGGTTTTAAGAATATGGATAAAAGGGGCGNACCTGGGTGGCTCAGTGGGTTAAAGCCTCTGCTTTCGGCTCAGGTCATGATCTCAGGGTCCTGGGATCAAGGCCCGCATCGGGCTCCCTGCTCAGCGGGGAGCCTGCTTCCCCCTCTCTCTCTCTGCCTGCCTCTCTGCCTCCTTGTGATCTCTCTCCCTCTGTGAAATAAATAAATAAAATCTTAAAAAAAAAAAAAAAAAGAATATGGATAAAAGTGAAAAATGCTCCCAAGTCAGTCTCCCTCCCAGGAGACTTCCCCGTCATTCTTATGCTATAAGCGGATCTGTTGCAGACAGCACACTGTTAAGTGTTGAAAGGAGAAGCCATAAGGGGAATGCAGATTAAAATGTTACAGGCCAGTAAAAACATCCAGGGGCCTAATATTCACGAAGGTATATGGCCCACATTCAACTCTCAAAGCCATCCAAGGCAAGATCTCTCCTAGTCCTTTCCTTTGGTACTCTAAGTAAGGCAGGAAGAAGGAAAGCTGATGGACGCCACTGTTTACCCTGACTGATGCTCTGGCCATTGTCTGTGCCTCTTTGGGATCGCCCCCCAGGGATCTCTGGGGGTTTCTCCAACCTCCTCCTACTCACACACATCCCACCCAGCAGGGCAATTTCCAAAGTGTAGACAAATGACGCCTGAGAAGCTGAGCAGCCCTGCTCTGTGCTTGGCTACCTGTGGAAGCATCTCGTAACTCCGATTATGAGCAGACTCCAATAAGGACCCCTGAGGAGGGATATCTGGAGAGTACATATGCTCCTGTGTGCTGAGAACATCATACCGCATTACACCCCTGAGTTTTTTAAATGCGGGTTCATTCATTATTTATGAAAACAAATTTTTTCAGACACTGAGATGGGCTCTCCCAGAAAAAGTAGAGAGGTAAACATTCAGGGAAAAAGAATGATATGGAAAGAGAAGTCCTTAACTTCACGTTGGTGACAAGAGACTGAAGGACACAACAGGGACCCCATCTGTTAGCTGAATAAACAAGTAATAACAATCAGAGTCAATATTAAAATGACACCTACTATGTGCTGGGCACTACTCTAACCACTTTACATGTATTATGTCTTTAGTTCTCAAAATAGTGGATACAATAGGTGCCCTTCTGATCTTTTAAAGATGAGTTAACTGGCTGACTCAGTCGGTAGAGCTTGAGACTCTTTTTTTTTTTTTTTAAGATTTTATTTATTTATTTCACAGAGGGAGAGAGATCACAAGGAGGCAGAGAGGCAGGCAGAGAGAGAGGGGGGAAGCAGGCTCCCTGCTGAGCAGAGAGCCCGATGCGGGCCTCAATCCCAGGACCTCAGCCGAAAGCAGAGGCTTTAACCCACTGAGCCACCCAGGCGCCCGAGCTTGAGACTCTTGATCTCAGTGTCACACATTGCAGCCCGATGCTGGGTTTAGAGATCACTTTTAAAAAATGAGCTAACGAAGCACAAAAAATTAAGTAAGTTGTGCAAGGTAACACAAGGAGTACCTTCCATTACAGTGTATTTTTCTATGTTTAGGCAATGCGCTCAGGCTTTTTATAAATAGTCTTAAGTTTCCCATACAATATGTTACCAAATAAATGTTATCTCTTCAAACATCTGTATTTCTTGAAAAAGTACTGAAACCATCCGTAAACTTGAATATAGCTTAATTAATGTCACCAACGTCTCAAGACAAATTTGATCTTATTCTTAGATTCCACTAATTTTATACCGTGCTCTGAGATTCAAAACAGAATTAGCTTTTACTCTTAAAATATTATTAGTGCACCATCTCGAATATGTTAACCCATGAAACAGATTCTGCGAGTAGGTAGGAGGGTAAATGCATGTTAATTACTTGGAATGTCTTAATTAACTCCTACTGCTAATGACACAGCAATTAAGGTTTAAATATGTTTAGAGGATACATCGGTTTTCTGCTGGGTCATGTTGCTGAACATCACTAAAATCCAAAGGAATGGGGAGTTTGACACCCAAGTTCTCAAAGAACTCTAATTTCAATGGGAAAAACAAGTAACACTAAAGTTTTAGACTCCTTGTAGCACAAGCCCTTCCCCCCCCCACACACCTGCTTCCTGATTAGCTGCTTTTTTCCCTTCTCTGTCCCCATATCCCTCTGCGCACCAGGAGGTACCTCACGGTAGTAATCACTTCTGAAAGTGCTTGTGGGTATGCATCAAGCATCACTGATGGAGTCAACCTCCCATACATTTTTTTAAAGCTTTCTTTATTTCTGAGCGTTAGGAGGTAAGTCATGGTGGTTCCTGCTGACCTATCTGGGCCTAACAAGTATTTGAAGCAGAGTCCAGGGTAGATAGATAGAGCTATTTTTGGAAACTACCTCCTTATTGTGACTTAAAGAGAGCTATTCTCTTTAAAAGAAGGACAGACTCCAAAGGTGAAGTCTATTTTCCCTTCTCTTGAATGTGGGCTGGTCCTGTGACTTGCTTTAATCAAGAAAAGGCAGCATACATGAAACTGTGTCACTTCCAAGATTGGGCCTTAAGAGATCTGTATGCCCTTGGAACTCAACCAGTGTTCTGTGAAAACTCCAAGTCACATGGAAGGAGAACTGAGGCACCAGTTGACAGCCCCCGCTGGGCTTCCAGCCGACAGCCAGCACCAAGAACAAGTCCCTCGAGTGAGCCCTCCTGGATGCTCCAATCTAGTCTAACCTCTGGACAACCATGGCTCCCAGCTGACACCATATATGGAGAAGAACCTTCCAGCTGACCTCACTCAACCCAGGCTCTGAAGAGATCATAACTGATTGTCGTTCAGACTCCTAAGTATTTGAGGCGGTTTGTTATACAACAATAAATAGTCAAAGCCTTTCTATACCATCTTAGAGACCCAGGCTAAAACCAGTTCCTGAGTGACTCAGCTTTGCACAGGATAAGCCATGATGGAATTGAGAACGCTTTCTAATATGGGGCATGGAGGCTAAGACCATGGACCTCAGAGCCAGACCGACTAAATTTGGAATCCTGGCTTTGCCTTTGACTAAATATGCACCCAGTAAAAGTTATGTAACTTTTCTGTGTCTGTCTCGGTTTCCATTTGTGTAAAATAGTGATTATACTCTTCCCTACCTCATAGGTTTGTTATGAAGATTAAACAGTATCAGCATATGTAAAGCACTTAGAACAGTGCCTGGCACGGGTATGTATTCAGCAAATGTTCTCTATTAATATTATTATTTATTCTCTCTTCTGTTCTACATCCAAGGAACCACCCACTCACAGCTATGGAGGGCTCTATACTTAGGACAGAGGGATAAGGAAAGTGAAGGGGCTGCCAAAACATACTTCCTGTTTGATCCTACACCGTGAAGAAATGGATTTCTGCCAGGTCATAAAAGCATGAATGTGATAAATGCTAAATCTGATAGGCCTCACAGCACCAAGGGAGAAAACAAAAATCAGAGTAAATGCTCAGTTTGTAGATGATCCATAACAGAAATGTCAGAAAACTAATAAAACTTTATCTGAGAATAAATTGCTCCTAGGTAGAAGAATCCACATGCTAGGAACCTTAAAACTGATTTCCACTCACTAAGAGTACTGAGATTTTTATGCACATAACATAGTCCTGGGAAGTTATTTTCTCGGGCATGATCTAAGCTATCAGCATCACACTCATATCAAATTTGTTTCTGGATATTACTTTGTAATTCACTCTAACAAACAGGTCACCTTACAGATCAGGGTAGTATTTGCACATGTCATAATAAAATTAAGTCTAGTGTATTAATTACACTGGGTTAGTTTTGGGGCTTGGGTATTTTTTAAAAATTTTTTTGTCATATCGTACATACCCTTTGGGGAAATGCTTTTGTTAAAATGATACTGAATGATTTGTTTTTATGAATGAAGAAAACATAGTAGCAAATCAATTCATTTTGCTATAGAATTATTAAACAGTACTTTTTGCCCCAGCCCTTTGTCTCTTCTCTATTTTAAAACTATATCAAGGACCTATTTGTGTTTACTTCAAAATTAATCATCCCACATGAGTTAATATATGGTAGCTGTACGTTTCTGAAATACTTAGCATTCTAGTTGAGCTCTTAAACATCTGGCCATAAAGCTTCTCATGGGACTTTTCACTGGAGTTCCAAACTCCCCCTCTCACATCTCCCCAAGTTTCTAGTCATAGAATTATTGTAGATCCAGTGATACCACTCTTATCCTTATACCCAGACACGATTCCATCTGTTTTTTAGCACAACTATGATAGATCCGTAAACTGATACCCAGGTAGTTCAATCAATTACAGGTTCTGGGAACATGTACCAGGTTTGTGCTTATTTTCAGCATGATAGCATCACTTATCCACATTAGTTATTCTTCTCTCCAAATTATTTATAAGCCTTTGGTCAACTTGAAAAAAATCCACATTTTCATCTCATGCCTGCTAATCATGCTTTAAACGATGACTATCAGAGATGGAAATTAATTGCAAACCATATGAAGGATGCACAGATTAAAATCTATGAAATTTCAATTATTAATGCAGTAGTACTTCAGCTTCCAGGTTCCCTCTGCAATCATTAACAGTTTCTCCTATTTTATACCACTCAATGCAAACAATTGAAGTGTTTGTTCACTGTAACAAATACAGTGTATTTCTGTTTTGTTAAACAGAAACAAGGGACACTAGATTTTATGACTTTCTTCCCCTCCTAACTTTTCAGTCCTCTTCCCCCCCTTCCTGTTACTGCATCCTTCGTCTCTGTTTTGAACCTACTCTCTTATGTCTGCATACCTTCAGCCCCTTGCCACTATCAGATCTCATCAATTACACATTATTCTTTAATTTAATATGTCATTCTTAATATTTTGAATTTTACATCCCACCAGTCTATTCAAAGAATCTGAATCAGTTCCACCATGATAAAAACAAAGCCTGTTTTTCCAAGGGCATCTGTAGGGTTGTGGGCATTGTGTTTTATGTGATTATACACAAAAGGTTTAAGGATATACACAATTTCAGTGGTATTATTGAGAGTAACTGTTGGAAATATATCTGCATCCACTATGTAGTTGAACACAGCAAATGAAAGTAGCCAAAGTTTCCAAATGCAGCATCATATGAAAAAGAGCCCAGTTAAGTGGAAAAGTTTTCAAATTAAGACTAATAGATTCCACTGAAGTTTCCAGACTAGGAAAGTTCTGCTTTACTTGCATGTGTTTACCATAAATGGGGCCCATTCTGGGCTTCGATGTTTAAATTAACAAAAATATTGTTAAAATAAATTGTGTAATATTTCTAATTAATAGAAACTGATTTAATTGAAGTATAAGACACTTTACCAACGTGCCCTTTTAGAAACAAAGATGGGCATAACTTTATCAGAAAGCAACAAATTAATAAAGGAAACCACCTAAATAAAATCTCTTGAGTTTCTCAGATAAAATATCACAGATTTCTCAAAACACAACTCAACAAATTCTAAATCTTGGCTTTGTTTTGATTTGCATAAAATATATGTAAGTAGCATATGTAAATATCCTTAGTAGTACCTAAACTCAAATGCACACATGTTTAACAAAAGCATTTCAGGAAAAAAAAAAAGTCACGGATGTTTACCTGGCAAGGTTGTTTCATTTTAATGGCTATGACATGGTATCTGTAACAGCAGAGCTCGCAGGTCCAGGAGCCCCTCTCGCTGATCCACTTTAGCAGGCACAGCTGATGTGTATATCGAACTGACCCATCACAGCGGCAGGGGTTTAACAACTCCCCCTGAAAAGAAACAGCTCATGTGAATATTTATACTTGTGTCTCAATTAAAACAAAACAAAACAAAACAAAAAGCAAAACACAACACTTGCTTTCTTTTCTTTCAAAGCCATTTACCCAGAAGGATACCAACATCAAACTATCCTAGAAAAAAGAATTAAATTTTTATACCTCTGATGGGAATGAAACTAAAGTCTTAAAACTATTTCAAAGATATTGCTTAGACTTATGACATAAATGTTCTACCAACATACAAAATGTCTGCAAGATATAGCTCCCAACACCCCTGGGGAAAAGCTGTACTATTAAATCTCTTTAATAACTTTTAAGTGGATGGTCAGATGCATTTCCTCTGCAGTTAGTCTTAATCATCCCTAAAGAAGAAATGCATGGCATCCCAGAAAGTAGCTTGCAATAGCATTATGCTTTTATTTTTTTCTAAATGTAGCATCATAAATATTGACCTAGGGTACTATATTCCTAAAAGCCTGCATATTCATATGCAATTTCCATTTAAAGATATTAAACCTAATGTTTTCTCAGACCACACATTTTGTAAGAGACAGAGTATCCTCGTCTCCATAATTACTCTCATATAAGTTTGCATGCAGCTCTAATGGAGTTTTTAATTTTAGTTTTTAATTTGTTTCTAACAAAATACAAAATACATTGTTAGCTAAATAAACTTTCACAAGGTCAAAGTACATTCCTATTTCTCTTGTAAAAACCGTAACACGTTCTTCCCATCAGTGAGATTAAGTCAACATTATTTGCAATATGTAAAGACTCTGCCCTTTTGGTTTTGGCATGACCCACCCCCAGTTTGTATTCTAAGACTATCTGCCTCAGGATACATTTGTAGAAAGGGGGATATAGGTTTGTTTCTCTCTACAAACCAAAATCCACTTAGCAATTTACAAAAGATACTTAGGACATGATCCTTAAAGCACCTGAGCAATGCGTAACTGCAAAACCAGGTAGGGAAAAAAATAAGTAGAGATCAAATTAAACCCTGCATTCGCCACCGGGACATTTCCACCTGCCTTCACGGAAAGGGAAAAAGAAACACAAGTAGCAGCCGCTCAGTTGGCCGGACCAGCCCAGCCCGGCTAGCGAGGAAGCGGGAGACAAGCGCTGTCCGCGGTGCTGAAAGGTCGATCCTCCGGGGCAGGAGCCGGTCCAGTCCAGACCAGAGCCCACTGCCGGCTGCTCTGAGGACCCCCAGGGCCTTACCTGCTCGGCGCCCTGGAAGCAGATCTTGCAGATGGGCTGGTGGTGCTGGTGTTGGTGCCCGGCTCGCTGGTCGCCACCGCCGCTGCTGCTGCTGCGGCTGCTACACACCGAGCGCGTCTCGGGCTGGTC
>LNAC01000089.1:0-13815 GCA_002007465.1 Ailurus styani | reverse complement strand
GAGGCGGCGGGTGCGAACCCCGACTGGGGTGCGGGGACCTCCGGCCGGGATTCAGGGAGGGGAGATCCCCGAGCCGCCTCCGCGGACCCCGCCCCGGGGCAGCTCACGTCGGTTCCGGGGCGGATTACCCCTCTCCCAACGGCGCGGCACTGCGGCTCTCGGGAGCCGGGAGCGGGGGAGGGGTCGGAGGCCACGGGTCCAGAAACCGTTACGGAGAAGGCAAGTGGGATGCGGCAGCGCCGGGCTGGGCGGGGCCGGGCCGGTGGAACCGAGACCCGCGTGGGAGTTGGGGGGCAGGCTGGTGCCCTGGGCTCGCGGGAGCCCGCTGAGCCGGGGCCCGGGAAAGGGTGCGCGAGCCCGGAGGCACTGTAACTGCCGCTGCCCGGGGATTGCTCCCAGCCCTCTCAGAACCTTGTCCCTCAAGGGCACTCGCACGGATCCACCAAAGCCCTAAAAACCGAAGCCTCTGGAACCTTTATCTTCTCTTTGTCCTCCTCGCCCGCTCCCTCCTGCAGTGAGTGTCCCGGCTTATTTGTAAATATCTTGGTGACATTGTCACTATCTTGGGTCATTTCCTGGAAGGGTTCCTCCCAGTGAACCCTGGTGCCACGTTGTGTGGCGGGTGATCACTTTCATCCTTGCCCTTTTATAAAGTACTCAGATGACACCTCTCCTCCTGGAGAAGCGGCTGTGTCCCCGGTTGGGATTTTAAGCACCCCAAAGCCAGTTCTCTGTACCTCCACTCCGCAGAATCTCTTTGGGACTGCTCTATGGGCAGAGCAACTTTCCCCTCAGTTCTTTTCTGAAAATAAACTGCCATACCTGCAGGGAACTGGACAGAAAAGCGTGCACATGCAGTAGTTTCCAAATCCGTTCAGTGTAAACTCATGAAGCACTGGATTTATATAGTGCAATGTGCCTATCCAAATCTATGGTGATGTTCACCATTCTAACATTTAACGTCTTTGGCACAATGGACTCTCTCTCTGCAGGCATTTGGGGCTGCATTTCATAGCTGACGACCCAGGATCAGATAGGCAAAGTAACTTGTTCAAGGTCACCCGACTATTAACAAAGAACTTCAGAGCTCCCTGACTTCAGATTTCCTGGCTCAAACACCCAATGATTTTTTTTTTCTTCCAATCATCTATCATGTCTCCTATAACAGTTATTATAGTAGGTGGTATGTTTGATAGCGCTGACCCCCATTAACAGATGCTCTGAAACGATTGAAACAAACCACCAGCTTAAATTAATTTGTCCATTACACATTTTGACAATAAAAAGTATATTTGGTTAAAACAACAACAGAAAGAACAGTCCCAGCTCTTCTGACATAAACTGGTTTGGCTGCAAAGTAGGGAAAGAAGGTAGTGAAAAAGAGTTCAGAATTGCTTTGTCACAAATGGTCCTGAATGAAATAGTTCCCAGGAATGTCCTCTAACACTTAGCCCCGCTCAGACTAGCTTATTTTTGGTAGCAGAGTGGCAGGCAGCAAGCATATTTTTAAAATAATAATCCCTGAATGCCCTCGGAACTTATCACATTGAAGAAATGTGGTCGTAGATAAGCTTTCATTTTCAGTCTGCACCTGTCAAAATGACATTGCTACGTTTGTATACTACCACAGTCTTATGATAGTCAGAAGCCTTGATCCTAAGTGATTGAATTAAAACTACCTAAATTGTCTTTTTAAAAACCCTAATTAATTTAATTTATAACAAGTAAATTTCTACCCAGTGTGATAAAGTCCATGATTATCTGAAGGACAGCATAAAAGCTGTGGATTCTGTATAAAAACAATGTGGAACGATTCAGACAGCAGAGTAGCATGGATAAAGGAGGAAAGAGCCACAGTGCTAGATGTGCCCTCTTGGTTGATTGTTTCCAAAAAACAATTCCAGTGAAAGAAAATTAACTTTCATTGATACACTGAGGAGCCACATAAGAACATTATATTTTCCAACTATGACCTCCAAACCTGACCCTTCCTTGAGAAAGGGAAATTTATTTGTTCGTGTGATCCTTCTTCAGTTAACTTGGTGAATCTTAAATGGATCAAGGAAAAATACCTTTGTAACTCTGAATGCATTCTCTGCTGTAAAAATACAGAGCATCGGGGAGCACGGAAAGGGTGAACCACTCTAGCTGCTGGCATCCAAGTGAAAGAGATGATTAGAGACACAGACATCTGATGACATCAGGGCACCAGCATCCACTGACAGGCATCCAGTAGCCAAAATGCATCTACCAACTGAAAAATGAATGAGGGGAGAGGCAATTCTATCAATTTGAGCAAATAGTGAAAGGCACATCCAACCTGCTTCAACCTATATAGAGAAGAAAGCTATAAATAACATAACAAATGCCTGAAGTCCCCCTTACTATGTCTCCCTCCCCTCACGCACACACACAGTGAAATGTACCCTTCACCAAAACAACTTCATTATGAAGCTGCAAACCTCTTAGATACCCGGAGTTTCTTGAGCTGAATCCAAGAATGAAGGAGAGATAGGAGGGGCCCAGGCAAATATGTCCCGAAAAGTTACTTGGAGATATTAGTGAATATCTTTAGGAATTCTCCCTGAACTTTCCTTGTTACCACATCCTGAATCTGTCCTCTGTGGTCACTTTAGGGATTTTAGGTAGAAAACAATTCAGGCTACACTAAGAATGGTTTCAGAATGACCTTGAAGCTAGATTATTTGTGATGACCTTGAAATGCCCTTCAATAGGAGGGTTAGCAATAAGAGTTACCCTGGAGAGCACTTCAGAATTGCTTTTCAATTCTTTTAAGTTAAACTCTTCAAGGTGTTCCAGAATTGTACACTTGACACCTTTGGGGTGCACTGGTTTGTTTTTGGGAGGGTTTTAGCTTCCTTCTATATTTTTTATTTATGCCATAAATCCTGACATTTAATTTAAGATAGTCTTGCATTTTCACAAAATTATTTAATGGTGACATTTTTCTTTTCCCAACTGATGACAAATGTTCCTTAAGCTATAGACTATGCCATATTTGTAAATATAATTTCACAGCAAATACTCATTATACACATTGAATAATTTAGTGATTAAAAGATGAATAAATATATGCAGGGACACATGGTAGTGGTTACATGTTTTTGAAAAATGTTTTAGAGAATATTTGGTTGGATGGGGCACACTAATTTGTCTTTGTGGTCACTGGGTACAACACACAGAATTCTCAATTGCCTTCAAATATCTAAGAGAAAAGAACTCTGTGAATAGAACAATTAGGTTATGCTGTATTGGTTGGAGCGTGATTTTTTTAAAGAGGATAGTGAAGTGCTCTGTGTATTGTGAGTATTCAATGCCGAGTGTAGCTTTGTTGTACATAGTACTAAAACATTGTCAGTATCCTATAACACAGTGCTGTGTGCCAGCCAGCCCACAATTTATGTAACCTCTCCACTGAACCTCAGACTCACGTATCAAAGTGTCCTCTTGACTGCTCTACTCAGATGCCGCAGTCATTTCAAACTAACCCAGTCCAAAAGCAAACAACACCCCAAATCTGCTCATTTCCCGATCTGCATTATGCCAGTAAACTAGTCGTTTGTTCATCCAGTTACTTAAGCCATAGTCCTTGGAGTTGTCCTCACATCATACATCAGGGTATCAAAAAATTCTTTCAGATGTACTTTCAAAATATAATCCAAATTCTACTACTACTTTTCACCACCCCACCATCCCAATTCAAACTACCACCATGGTGCTGCAGGAAGATCAAAGTAGCCTCTCATCACCCTGCTTCTTACTCTTTTTTTTTAAGATTTTATTTATTTATTTGACAGATAGAGATAGGCAGAGAGGCAGGCAGAGAGAGAGGAGGAAGCAGGCTCCCCAGCCGAGCAGGGAGCCCAATGCGGGCCTTGATCCCAGGACCCTGAGATCATGACCTGAGCCAAAGGCAGAGGCTTTAACCCACTGAGTCACCCAGGGGCCCAACCTGCTTCTTACTCTTGAACTCATCCCCTGTGGCAGCCAGGAAGATCCAATTCAAATGTAAGCCTAATCACACACACCCCCACTCAGTACCCACCAATGGCTTCCCATCATACTGTGCAACATCAAGAATCTTAGAATGCCCTACAAGTCTTCAATCTAGCCTCTGGCTACATCTCCCAAGACATGTCTGTACCTTCCCTACCACCCCATCCCCTCCCTGTTATTCACTCCTACTACACTGAGCTCCCAAGCTTACAGTTTCCCAAGTATACTCCCCCTTCACTCTTCTTTCCAGTCATTATGTCTTTCTCTCTCACTTCACTCAGATTGCTGCTTGGAGGCACCTCATCAAAAAAGACTTTCTGACAATTATCATATGATCTCTCTGATATGAGGAATTTGAGGGGCAGGACGGGGGCGGGGGCAGGGCAGGTAGGGAGGGAAAAATGAAACAAGATGGGATCGGGAGGGAGACAAACCATAAGAGACTCTTAATCTCAAACTGAGGGTCACTGGGGGTTGGGGGGTTAGGGATAGGGTGGCTGGGTTAAGGACATTGAGGAGGGTTTGTACTATGGTGAGTGCTATGAAAGGTGTAAACCTGATGATTCACAGACCTGTACCCCTGGGGCAAATAATACATTATATGCTAATTTAAAATTTCCTTTCCTTAAAATTCCTATGGGAAATAGGATCCTCCACTGCCATTTTAACTCTAACCCTTGCCTGGTTTTATTCTTTTTCATATCACTACTCAACATTATACGCAGGCATACCTTGTATTGTACTTCAATTCATTGTGCTTCACAGATCTTGTGTTTTTTACAAATTGAAGGGTTGTGGCAACCCTACATCGAGCAAATTTGTTGGCATCATTTTTCCAACAGCATTACTGTTTTTGTCACATTTTGGTAATTCTCACGATGTGTGTGTATATATATATATATATATATATATTTGCAGGGACATTTATGGTTATTCATGGGGAAAGATGGGGCATGCACAGTGAGGAAACATATTAGGTACCATATAACCCCATGTTGACTTTGGGGTGGAGACTTGACCTCAGAATGAGGCAAAATTGAGTCCCTGACGTCAGGAGGTTTTCTTAGGACAAGGAGAAGGGGCTGTGGGCATGCTCTGGGAGCTGGTGCAACCGGGATGGGGTCTTAGGCTCGTTCTCTCAGGTGAGGAGTAGAAGGGCCATGCTCGTTCATGGGCTGCAGCCATGTCAGTTGACCTTCAGCCCAGACTTCCGCAGAGACGGCTCGTAGTTGGTAGCAGGGCAGCGACATGCGTCCGTTTTTACCTTTGTATCCCCCCGTCAACCTTCTCAAAGTTTCGGGTTGGTTGAATTGACGGTATTAAAGGCGCTGGCAGCAAAAAGTGCTCCTTTCACGGCAGAAAACAGCCGTGCCGCCTGGCGAGGCCTAGCCACAGGTCAGCGGGACGTCCTGGGACCACGCCCCGGCCACTGGCCCCAAGCACTGTTCCATCGCCCCCCTCCCCCCCACGAGTCCCCAGGGCCTTCTGGTCGACCCCCGGGAGTGTGGTGGCAGCCGCAACCCACTGGGGACCCGCGGGAGGTGCAGCGGGATGGGTAGGTCCTCCCCTGGTCCGCGGGTTGTCCCCAGGTAAGGACTTAGAAAAATCCTCCTCTGCGGAGGCACCTGCGGATGCTCTCCCCCTCTTACTCTTCCTCTTCCCCCTCCCCGGCCCTCAGGACCGCTCCAGGCCAGTCGCCCACTCCAGATCGCCCACTCCAGATCGCCCACTCCGGACTCTACTCGCGGCTGAGGCTCGGGGGGGGGGGGGGGGGGGGGGGGAACCCACGGAGGCGCCCCCCCCCGCCTCGGCGACCCCGGAAAAGGGCCCCACGGCTGGACTGCCACGGAAATGGGCCCCTGGGGCGTCATAGCCGTGCCTCCCCCTCGCAGCCTGGCCCGCCCCAGTCGGGTCCGGTCCAGTCCGGTCCCCACCTCCTCAGGGGGACCTCGGAAAACTTGGTAAGAAAACCGGGTTCAATGATCAGGACGCCACGCGTGCCCGTGGGCGGGCCCCTCGTGCCATCCACGGGCTTCCCCTCAAGTTTCAGCTCTCACGGTATTTTGAACTTATTTTTATCAATATTATATTTGTTATGGTGATCAGTGATTACAACTCACTGAAAGCTCAGAAGATGGTTTGCATTTTTGAGCAATAAAGTTTTTAAATTAAAGTATGTACTTTTTTTTTAAACATAATGCTATTGCATGCTTAATAGACCACAGTATAGTGTGAACATAACTATTATATGCACTGGGACACCAGAAAACTCATCAGGCTCACTGTATTGTGATATTTGCTTTATGAAGGTGGTCTGGACCCAAAGCCACAATATCTCTGAGCTATGCCTGCATTTACATATTGTATGTATTTTGTTTGCTTCTTTTCTTATCTAACATCTTCCACTAAAACACGACTCCATTGGAGACTTTTGTTGACTGTTCTGTTCCTAGTGCCTAGAACAGTGCCTGGTTAGAGTAGCGTTCAGCCAATGTTTATTGAACAGATAGATGAATAATTCAGTCACTCAGGCAGGTAATCACTAACCAGCCTCTGTCTTTAAAGCGCTGTGCATCTGGTTAAAGCCTAGTTCCCAGGTGGGTTTGCAATCTGTAGGACAATGAAGGATATATGGTACTATTTAGCACACTTGTTTTCATTGGTTAACCAAGTTAACTAAAATTATGCTGTTCTCTTAGCAATTTGTAACTAGTTAGTCATTTGCTATAATGTAGAAGTGAAATCAAAGTCTTGATTGACTTTTGATGGGGAACAGAGTACATGACACTAAAATATACCATTTTGCATTATTTTGGGGTGAAGGCAGCCAAGACCCAGCAGTTTCAAGAAGAACTTTTACCTCTCCCTTAACTACCTAAAGAATTTAGATAAAGGCCCAGAAAGAGAACTACACCAGAGGTAACTTTTTTCTAAAAGTTAGGTGGCAAAGCAAACATCTAGTTAGAATACATCTTCCCTTCATATTGTCCTGTGACTTGCCGTCATCTCTTCTGATGCCCCAGGCCTCTATTACATTCCTTAGCTCAGAATGGCCTATAAGCCACAACTGCTTCTCTTGCCTTTGGGTGTCCTATTTTATGGGGTTCCCATACCTACCTAATTAAATTTGTCTTTCTCCTATTAGTCTGTCTCTTCTTACTTTAATTAGTAGACCAGCCGAAAGAATCTAAAAGGGAAGAAGGGAAAATATTGTCTCCCCTACACTTTGATTTCACATTCAGTAAAGATGTCAGAAATTTGAAAACTCATGCCACTGGTCTTAAAGGAAAGTGAAGGAATATGGATGGATGGGTCTCCATATCTAACTAATCTAACTGATCACTCATGATGCACCCAATATGATTTTATACAAAACTGCATTCTAGCACTCATCAATTCTACTCATAAGTTTGGTACCATGCTTTCCTTCCATTCTTTCTATCTCTGCCTCTTCTATCTCTCCATTGTCCTCTGTTCCTGCTGGCTCATCCACTCCCAAAAGTTTCTAAATCTAAGCTGACTGGCCAGCCTGCCCTGTACCCTTCGTAGGTGCCTTGATCCTCACCATCCTCCCTTGACCTGTCATCTCTCTCCGAACCTGGTATCTTCTCTGGACACTCAACAGACTTCTAAACCTCTGCATACAAAAATCTTCAAAGCTATGAGATAATTACCTTCCTAATTTCTACCCAAAACCCTTCCTATATCTTCCCCAATACCCTGACACCTTCAAAACAATAAAATAATATATTAAGGGTATGTTTGACTTGTAAAGAATCATATTGCATTTTAAAAAATATAAAACCAAACAAAACATTATTTTCTTTCTTGGTCTTGCTACCTTGAAAGTTGGTAATGCCAAAGGGATTTTTACCAGACAAGTTGAAGGCATAGAAATATATTGAAATACTATGTACACTGAATATCCTAAACCTGGCTGAGATCTGGAATGCGGTCAAATCAGCATAACCCAAAAGGGTCACCCAAGCTTTTGAAGGACCTAGAATAAAGCCAGCCCTGATTCCCCTCAGCTGAAAATCATCTATTTTTATACCAAACTCACATGTAAAATTAGATAGATTTTTTTATGACCTTTATCATATTATGCTTTGTATTGTGGTTACCTAACCATAGATAGATAAATCCATATCTGGATTTTTTTTCACTCTTGTGCTAGATAGATTGTAAGCTACCTGGGACTCAAGTCTGTCTGATTAAATGGATCTTTTCTTAGAAACATGTACTGTGATGGCTGATACTACCGGGAACTCAATAAATGTGGATCAAATAAGTAAATCTTAACTGAAATCGTATTTCAAAAGAAAGATTATTTACTTTTTAAAAGTTTCTGATAGAGTTCCATAAATAAGTTAAAGATAGCTATGCTTCCATGATGTTTGAATGGAGAGCATAAAATTAGTTTGCTAGACAGACAAACTCGTCTACAGATACCTTTATCATAGTCCCTAAGGATCAATCCAAGATTAATAAGTACAGTGAGGGGCCAGCTGGCTGGCTCAGTCAGTAGAGCATGCGACTCTTGATCTTGAGGTTGTGAGTTTGAGCCCTACATGGGGTGTAGAGATTCCATAAAAATAAAATCTTTTTAAAAATTAAAATGAACTAATGAAGTAGCTAAGTACAATGAAACACCCATGTTTCCTTTTGCTTCTCCCTTTCCCTGCCCACTCTCCCTCAGGATACTTCTCTTAACCCCCTGGGTACCTGGTCAGTTTCACCACCATTCTGAGAAGAGTGGAGCCATGAAGCCAGAAACATATAAGGATGCTATGCTGGGGCTTGGCTTCAACTGGATACTGACCTGAACCCTGGTTGCCCTATTCATAGAATCCTAGGCTCTCTCTTTCTTCTGCAGGGCCTCTGCCTCGCTGAGGAGTACTGGTCTGCTCTTATTCTCCTTAGAGGGTCCTTGTTCAGACAAGAGGAGGAGGCAGCTCCATGTTTACACCAGATCACAAATTTCATGTCCCACCTCCAACCCTACCCCAAGCCACCCCTTTTTCAGACTTTAAAAGTTTCAGAAAATGACCGTGACTCAGTCTGGATCAAGAGCTGCTGACCAATCACCAAAGTTAAACATCAACAGATGGACGTGGTTGCTATGGCCAAACAACTCCTCAAAGGCAGAGAAATGTGTTTCTGGGGGCGCCTGGGTGGCTCAGTGGGTTAAAGCCTCTGCCTTCGGCTCAGGTCATGATCTCAGGGTCCTGGGATACAGCCTCGCATTGGGCTCCCTGCTTGGAAGGGAGCCTGCTTCCTCCTCTCCCTCTGCCTGCCTGCCTGCCTACTTGTGATCTGTCAAATAAATAAATAAAATCTTTTTAAAAAAATGTGTTTCTGAGGAAATGACTTTTTTTTTTTAAGATTTTATTTATTTATTTGAAAGAGGTAGAGAGCACACGTAGGCAGAGCGGCAGGCAGAGGGAGAGGGAGAAACAGGCTCTCCGAGCAGCAGGAAGCCTGATGCAGGCCTTGATCCCAGGACCCTGGGATCATGACCTGAGCTGAAGGCAGCGGCTTAACCGACTGAGCCACCCAGGCACCCAGGAAACGACTTTTTTGACAGATAAAAACAGGTGCCAACCCTCCCCACATCTTGGAATTTGACTTCTAGCCCATTCGATATACAGTACTTGTCAGCTCCTTCCTCCTGTCCAGCAGAACTCCCAAATTTACCCTTCCAGCTAAACCAACAAGATAAAACTTCAAAACATACTGTGAAATGCAAAACCAAGAGTTATAAACTGCAGCTCTATACAAGGCTTCTTATATACCGGAGTTTTGAATAGGTGGACTAAGTTAATACAATTAAGAAATAATTTTTGATGCTATAAGCATGAACTCAATATGCTGGTGGGTGGGATAAATGGATGAGGGAACTGGTGGATCCCGCAAATGATAGGCATTATCAAAAAAGGATTGAGTGCAAACCACAAAACGCCATATTTTGTAAAATCAACAATTACCAAGTGACAAGTTTTTGTGTAATGGACTTTGAGAGATGGATACACCTGACCTCAAAAGAGCCATACTTCAAATAAAAATATAGGCACACAGACATTAACACGTTATGCAAATTAAGAGTTAGAGTAGAAAGATCAAAAGCATGATAGAAGTAGAGATATAAACAATTCTTCTCAAGAAAGATGACTATCCTAAGAAAAAGTTTCTCAGAGTGGGTCATTTGAACTAGGCTTTGAAGGCTGGATAGGAGTGTGCCAACTTTGCTTCCATCTCAGCAACTAACAAAATCAAGAGGATAGAGAAACTGCTGTGTATATCAGACTTAAGTATGAGGACTGTAGAGACAAGAAAGGGTGATTTAGGATACGATTCAAGTTCATGAGAAATAAAGGCAGTGATAAGCAGGATAAAAGTGAACCTACTCCATACTGAAATACAGGAAGAGGAGCACTCATCTTGGAAAAATAATCACAAGTGAAGAATTTAGACCACTTAATTACCAAGAAGTCACTATTCCATCAAATGCGACCTAGAATTTAGAGCACTTAATTACCAAGAAGTCACTATTCCATCAAATGTGACCTAGAACCCCGAAATAAACAAATCAGCCTCCAGAAGACCACAGCAGCCCACCCCAGTCACTTTTACTGATGCTTTTACTTTCCTATCACGTGAAACCACTAGATTTGTTATATTTGATTTTAAATATAATCCTAATACCTATGCTTGATTTCCCTATCCGCAGCAAATTACACATAACAAATTTAGAAATGTAAGCAGAGTAGGAGCTTCACCAAACAACAGCTAACGTTCCAGCTCTCCTCCCAAAGAAGGAGAACCAGTGATTTAAAAATCTTAGCAGTGGGGCATCTTGCTGGCTCAGTCAGAAGAGCATGTCACTCTTGATTTCAGGGTTGTGAGTTCTAGCCCTACGTTGGATGTAGAGATTGCTAAAATAATAATAATAATAATAAACTTTTTTAAAGTAGTATAAAAATAAATGAATAAAAATAAAAACCATAGCAGTAGGAGTTCATTTAAGAGCAAACAGTATACACAGTTTACTAAGCTAGAGGTGTGTATGCCTTGTAGCCTTGCATAGTCACTGGTGTTCATAATCAAGGGCATGAATCTCCAAGAAAAGTTTACAGCCTGGCCAGTCTGCAAAGCATGATGAGGCACATGTTCAGAAGATTCCCTTCCAATATTGTTCATTACAGATTTCTACCACTTAAAAGTAACCAGAGAAAGAAATTGTTGCTGTTTTTAAGATTTATTTACTTTGGGAGGGCACAGAAGGAAAGGGAGAGAGAGTTTCAAGCCGACTCAGAACCAGATGCGGGGCTTGGTCTGAAGACCCTGAGATCATAACCGGAACCAAAACCAAGAGTTGAATGCTTAACGACTATGCCATCCGGGTGCCCCAAAGTTTTCTTAGACTCCTCTGGGCAGCCCTCTTTGTCCCTCTCCTGAGTACAGTGGGGATCACACAGGCCCTTGTGAGCCTGGGCCACAGCGCACCCTCCTCTTAACGCTCTGCTTGTGTCTCTCCACCAGCAGATCACAAGTTATTGAGGCCAGATCATTTTTATATGTATGAAATTTATGATTTGCTCCCAGTGCTAAGTACAAGTGCATTGGTATGTAATGGGTAGCCAAAAAAATTTTATATAATGAACAAGAGAAATGAAGTGATCATAGCACTTTCAAGGAAGATTTATGTTACAAATAAATGAAACTTTAACTACATGAACAATTCTCTTGCACTTACCAATGATAACTGAAATTGATCATTTACTGGGTCAGGCACCATTCCAAGCGCTGAACATGTGTTAATTTCTTTAATCTTCACCACAGTGCTGTGGGACAGGTATGGTTATCCTCATTCTACTGATGGAGAAAGTCAGGCCAGAGATAGTGAGTGGTGCCCATTCAGGCAGCTAGTAAGCTGCAGAGGCCATCTGACTGCCAAGCCCATCCCCTGAACTACTCTGCTATACACCTCTCATGCTATCTAATTCATAGCAGACCAAAAAAGAAACTTTTGTTGCTAGAGGTGGCTAAGATGATCCATGTAGCTTCACCACGTAAAAAAAAAAAAAAAAAAAAAAAAAAATCCTCCGTGTTTAACCACCCTTCTACCCTTTGCTTCTGTGAGTTGGACATTTCTGGATTCCATATACAAGTGAGATCATAAAATATTTGTCTTCCTCTGTCTGACTTATTTCACTTAGCATAATATCCTCAAGGTCTATTCATGTTGTTGCAAATGGCAGGATTTCTTTTTTAAGGCTAAGTGATACTCTACTGCATATATAGATCACATTTTCTCCATCCATTTATAGATCTCAGCTATCATAAATAATGTTACAGTGAACATGGGAGTGTGGTGTTAAAAGATACATGGAGGCATATTAAAAATGTTGAGTTTGAGCAAAAATCAATACTAACCTGGTAGCACCCAATGCAGGAGATAGAAAGGGGCTCTGAGAAGCTGTACAAAATGAAAGACTTTGACAGGCAGAAGGGAGCAGGAGCAAGAAAGTTATACTGTGCGAAAAAGTGGGTTGGTTATTGCAAGGTCACTTTCTCTTAGGGGTTGGCAGGGGTCTATCAGGCAGATAAGCAGGAGATTCCTGACTGACAGGTTTAAGTCCATTTCTGGAAGAACAGAAACCATAATTAAGTTTTGGATTGGTGATGTGGTGTTTAGCCTAAGAGACTCCACTTGGGGCCTGATGTTTTTAATAGAGGCAAACTTGACTCTCATCCACATTTTCATAGCTCTGCTCCTGAGTAGCAGGGAGTACTAGTATGGGGCACTGGGGAGGTGGGAGCGCCGTAGACCTGACCTTCTGAGATTGACAGAATGAAGTATCATGGCCATACTCTTTCAAAATTGTGTTCTGATGTCAGTGGCAGACAGAAAATAACAGAAATGAAGGGTCATTGGGTTGAGTAAGTTTATGATACTTCCTAGGCTCTTACCTAT
Organism: Ailurus styani; assembly: GCA_002007465.1. Taxonomy (NCBI): domain Eukaryota; kingdom Metazoa; phylum Chordata; class Mammalia; order Carnivora; family Ailuridae; genus Ailurus; species Ailurus styani. Next base: position 821 of record LNAC01000089.1, on the reverse strand, counting down.
GTCCTGCCTGAAAAAAATATCCGGGTGTAAAAGGCTTATCCCCTTTCATGTTTCAGAGAACAATTCATTTATACATCATTGAAAAATGGCAACGCAAGCCACAAACTCACCCTGATTCTGTGGCTCTCCACAGGGAGCAATTTTGCCCACTTGCGTCTTCCATCCCTATGAGAAATTTGTCCATTCTGGACACTCTAGAGGCTGCTTTTAGGCAAGTGGCTTGAGCAATGGAAACTTGATCAAGGCAAAAGGGCCCACGGTGACCCCCCAGCTGAATATACACAGGCCCATCAGGCAACCCACTCAAAACATCCATAGGCCCTGATTAATCAAGGGGTTACTTACAACCAGGCATGGGCACCCAAAAAAAAAAAACAAAAACCTTTGCATGCATCCCCATACCTCTTCACCTTCCTGCTTTAAATATGGCCTCCTGGCAGACAGCCTCTCCCCTGCCGTCTTGCCCACCGGCCCTTGTGGTGGATTCAGTAAACTTCTAGCTCCTTTGTTCTGCCTTGGGTGAATCCTTTCACCACTGGCGCTGCTGGCTTCCACCCTATTGGGTCGCCCCACATTGGGGGTCCCGGTCTGATTGGGAGAGATGCCACAGAGATGTGTTGGGTGTCACACTCGGCAGGTCGGAGTTCTGGAAAGGAATTGGATAGAGACCGTGGAGCTGCTGAATCACCAACCACACACAGAATAACTCCCTCAAAAAAAACTTTCTGGTCCCAGACATCAATAATAAATAATAAAGGTCCCTGTAAGGTTTTTCTGGTCGCGCACAGGAATAAAGACCGCTAAGGCAAATTATAGTCCAA
>LNAC01000088.1:4770987-4806975 GCA_002007465.1 Ailurus styani | reverse complement strand
GGTCGATTTTCTGTTCCTAGACTTGCTGCTCTTCTCTTCGATCTCCGGTAGAATTTGTAGGTGCTCAGAATGGTTTGATAGCTCTCTGGGTGAATTCCTGGGACCTGATGATAATCGGTCTCCTACTCCTCCGCCATCTTGCCGCTCCTCACTCCAGCTATCTTTTGCTGTCCATTGGCCTGGTAAATTGTCTTCCACCCCCTCACTTTAAATCTGGAGGTGTCTTTGGGTCTAAAATGAGTTTCTTGTAGACAGAATATCAATGGGTCTTGTTTTTATATCCATTCTGATACCTTGTGTATTTTAGTTGGGGCATTTAGTCCTTTTACATTCAGGGTAACTATTGAGAGATATGAATTTAGAGCCATTGTATTGCCTGTAAGGTGCCCGTTACTGTATTTAGTTTTTATTTGTCCTGGAAACTTTTTATCTCTCCTTCTATTTTCAATGACAGCCTAGCTGGATATAGTATTCTTGGCTGCATATTTTTCTCATTTAGTGCTCTGAATATATCATGCCAGTTCTTTCTGGCCTGCCAGGTCTCCGTGGATAGGTCTGCTGTCAGTCTAATATTTCTACCATTGTACATTATATCTCATTTAGTGCTCTGAATATATCATGCCAGTTCTTTCTGGCCTGCCAGGTCTCCGTGGATAGGTCTGCTGTCAGTCTAATATTTCTACCATTGTACATTATAGACCTCTTGTCCCGAGCTGCTTTCAGGATTTTCTCTGTGTCACTAAGACTTGTAAGTTTTACTCTTAAATGACAGGGTGTGGACCTATTTTTATTGATTTTGAGGGGTTTTCTCTGTGTCTCATGGATTTTGATGCTTGTTCCCTTCGCCAAATTAGGGAAATTTTGTACTATAATTTGTTCCAATATACCTTCTGCCCCCCTTTCTTCTTCTGGGATCCCAATTATTCTAATATTGTTTCATCTTATGGTATCACTTATCTCTTGAATTCTCCCCTCATGGTCCAGTAGTTGTTTGTCTCTTTCCTCAGCTTCTTTGTTCTCTGTCATTTGGTCTTCTAAATCACTAAATCTCTCTTCTGCCTCATTTATCCTAGCAGTAAGAGCCTCTATTTTTTATTGCACCTCATTAATAGCTTTTTTGATTTCAACTTGGTTAGATTTTAGTTCTTTTCTTTCTCCAGAAAGGGTTTTTATTTCCCTAGAGAGGGCTTCTCTATTATCTTCCTTGCTTTTTTCGAGCCCAGGCAGGACCTTGATAATCGTCATTCTGAACTCTAGTTCTGTCATATTACTAATGTCCACATTAATTAGATCCCTAGCCATCATTACTGCCTCTTGTTCTTTTTTTGTGGTGATTTTTTCTGCCTTGTCATTTTATGCAGATGAGAATAGATGGATGAGAGAACAAAATACTAAAGGGTAGCAATGATCCCAGAAAAAAATACACTAACCAAATCAGAAGAGACCTGAAAACTGGGGGGACAAGAAAAAGGGGTAAAATGAAACAACAAAAACAAAAACAAAAAAACCCCAAAACAAACAAACAACAACAAAAAATAAAACAAAACCCTGTATCTATATCTATATTATCTATTTCTATTTCTATATCTATCTCTGTCTCTGACTCTATCTCTATCTCTATCTCTATCTCTATCTCTATCTCTATCTATTAGACTGGCGAGTTGAACAGACCCTATATGTATACAAAAAATAAGGTTAAATACAATGAAGGGATAAAATATGATTATAACAATGAAAGTTAAAAAAGATTAAAAAGTTTTGATATGATATAATAGTTAAAAAATGTTAAAATAGGAAAGAGGAAAAAATTTAAAAGAAAAGAGCAAGAAGAAAAAATGAAATTCAAAGAATATAACTTTGAACGACTAAAGGATCATGGGGAAAAAGCCATGAATTCTCTGTGTTGCTTTCCCCTACCTCTGGAGTTCCACAATGCTCAGTGATCAGTGAACTTGGTCTTGGCTGGATGTTCTTGCTGATCTTCTGGGGGAGTAGCCTGTTGCTGTGATTCTCAAGTGTCTTTGCCCAAGGTGGAAATGCACTGCCCTCACCAGGGGCCAGGCTAAGTGATCAGCTTGGGTTTGCTCTCGGGAGCTTTTGTTCCCTGAGTGCTTTCTGTACCACGTTGGAGGATGGGACTGAAAATTGTGACCTCCTAATCTCCGACCTGGAGGAGCCAGGAGCTCAGGGCCTCACTCCTCAGTGCGTCCTCAGAGGAAAGCAGTCAGTCCCTCCTGTCTCCCTGGTCTCCGGCTGCACTCTGAGCTCACCTGGCTTGTGACTGAGTGTTTCTATCTCTGGCACCCGGCCCTGTGTAGAATCTCCAAACCCAGCAGATTCCTGCAGCCACTCCTGCATTGCTCCTCTTGGAGGAGGAAGGAGGGTGTCTCTCTGGGCCTGCTCCCTGTGGGGTCCCTGCTCAAAGAGCAGTGGCCTGACTGTGCTTTGGATCAAGGCCCAAGGTAACCCCGAGCTGAGAGACACCTTCTCAGCTTGGCTCCATCTCTCCTGTCGGCTTCTCTCTGATACCTGGGAGCTCTGTTGCGCTCAGTCACCGCTGGTCTTTTTGTGTCCCTGTGGGTCCTGAGACTACATTGTCCCCTCAAGGGCTTCATCCCCTCCTTGGCCTCTGAGGCAACGTCCCTCAGTGGAGCTGACTTCTAAAAGTTCCGAGTCTGTGCTCCGCTGCTCGCTCACTTGCTGGGAGCTGGCTCCTCCCCCCGGGGTCTATCTTCCCGTCACTTCAGATTGACTCCTCCGAACGTCCTACCTTCCGGAACGTGGTCGATTTTCTGTTCCTAGAATTGCTGCTCTTCTTCTCTTCGATCTCCTGTAGAATTTGTAGGTGTTCAGAATGGTTTGATAACACTCTGGGTGAATTCCTGGGACCTGATGATCATCGGTTTCCTACTCTTACGCTATCTTGCTCCTCCTCCTCCTGTCACCATTCTTGTAAGGTTATTTCTTGCAGGAGATAAGAGTTGTTTCTGTGTGTCTCTCATTTATCACAGTGACTTCTTAACATTGTGGTAAAATGCACAGAATGTAGGCTTTTTAGCAATTCTCACCGGTTTTCTCATCTTCCATATCTTGAATGTCTTGCTTAATACCCCAGGGCTTTTTAAATTTTTTGCTGAGTGGGATGTGTATTTTAGAACTCCTTATGATTTTTCTTAATTCCATTGTTTTGGAAGTATTTGACAAAGACAATAATAATTCCCATTTCAATACCTACTCCTTTCCATGGTCCATGAGTAGTGTTTTTTTTTTTAACCTCACACTGAATTTATTATGAAAATGTTATAATATTCATTTGCAGTCATTCCTCTGAAGTTAATGATACAATCTGCTAGTGTTTAGAGGAGGAAAAACTACAGACACCGACGTCTCCGTTCTCTGGAACATTCGTTAGCTCTCTGTAGTAAATGTCTTTGAGCTTGATTGTCCATCCCTGAAGGAACTGTGAACTCCTCATATCCTGAAGATGTCGACACAAAAAGAGCAAAACTTTTAGAATATCTAAAAGTAGGAAAGAGAGTTTTATTTGTGGCCAAGTTAGGACCCTGTTGTCCTTGAGATATGGATCAATGCTCCTACTCCTTACATTCCTTGCAATAAAACTGATTCCTGCCTATGTGTTAATCTATAATCTTTTGAGATTTTACTAGATGTAGAAAATATAATCCTGCAAAAACTGTTCATTCTCTGGAGCACTTTCTTCATATGAAGAGTGTGTTCCCGGGCAGCTGTCCTAACTTGGCCACAAATAAGCCTCCTTAAGGCTGCTCATTCCCAAAGCATATGTATTACACATGTGTGGCAGGTCATAAACCAGGCTTTTGGTTTGAACAAAGTTTATATATAGTCATGTTGAGTTGGAAAGAAATCTAAAACGTCTTCCCTTGTATATCAGAACTTTAGAGGGTTCTTCTGTCATCATTATTTGAAAAATCTTAGTTTTGGTTAGGTATAATTTATATAGAGTAGCATTTATTGATTAAGTGTAGGGTCTATGAGTTTTAACAAATGCATTGCCATGTAGTAACCCCCATGATCAAGATATAGGTGAGTTTCATCCATCTCCCAAATCTTGTCAAGTCCTTACCCACCCCCAGGCCACCACCTTAGAGTCGTTGATTCAAAGTATAACTCTCTTACAGTCAGAGAATCACACTCTGTGTGATTTCAGTTCTTTTAAATTTGTTGAGGATTTGTTATGGTCCAAAATATGGTCAATCTTGGTGAAGGCACACTTAAAAAGAATATATATTCTGCTGTTGTTGTATGTCAATTAAGTCAAGTGTGATTGTATTAGTTAGGTCTTCCATACCCTTACTGATTTTATGTCTACTTGTTTTATCAATTATGGAGAGAAGAGTTTTGAATTTTTCAACTAAAATTGTGGATTTGTTTGTTTCTTCATTCAGTTCTATCAGTTTTCACTACATGTATTTTGAAACTCTGCTGCTATATACATTTAGGATGGTTATGTCTTCTCAATGAATTGATCACTTTACCATTTTATAATGTCCCTCTTTATTTGTGGCATGTTCTTGCCCTGAAGTCTAAAGTGTCCTTCTCCCTAAAGAATTTCCCTTAACATTTCTTATAATATAAGTGCTGGCAGTAATATTTCTTAATATTTCTTGGCTTTAAAAAGTATATATATTTTTATTGGTCTTTTTTTTTTTTTGGTCTGAAAAGCTCTGGTCTTCAGTGTGAAAGATAATTTCAATGTGGTCTGCAGCATAGTGGAGCAGGTGCATGGGACTCTGGGCCAGTCGACCTGGTTCAGAGCCTGCCTCTGTCACTTCCTAGTCGTGTGAGCTTGGGAAGGTATTTACTCTTTTTGTGCTCCTGCTTTCTCATCTGGGGATAGGAAAAGCACTTTCCTCATATGGTTTTTAACAGCTGCCAGAATGGCATAGTATGCATATATCACCCTTTGTCTAACTGATTTGTTATAGATGAGTAGATGGTTCTCATCTTTGATCTCTAACTATTGAAAAAAAAAAGAGCTCTGCATTTCCTTGTGCCTGAATGCCACAGATTGAGAAGTATGTGGACGTGAGCATCGTTAATTCAGAGATAATGAATCAGTAATTGCACATAATATTTGATAGACTTTGCCAAACTGCCAACTTTGGGGTCTGCCAGTCAACAGTCTGACAAGAAATGCCTTCCTCAGTGTCCTGTGTTACAGGATCTTTGAACTTTGTCCCTCCAATCTGCTAATCTAGATAAACTCTTAGCTCATGTTAGTTTTCCTTATTATGTTGAGCATATTTTTATAGGTTTAATGGTCACTGTTTTTCTCTTTTTTCTTTTTCTGTAAACTGTCCTTTTTTTGGTTCTTTGCCTATGATAGGCTCTGCTTAGGGGATCAATGGGATTTGAGGGTGGTCCTGACTGAATGACTCTTTGAAAGGGTAATATAAGGAGATGGGAAGGTGGGTCCTGGGGGAATCCACTTCCTATAAATTAGTAATAACAACAACCCTGTTCATGGAGCAGACTGTGCCAAGCAGCTTACACTGTGTCTTTCAATCATCTCAGCAAAGGAGGGGGACAACCCATGTTGAAGTCCCAATTCTTCAGCTTGTGACTAAGGCCACCTTGAGTAGTTTATCTGAGCCTCAGTCCTGTCATCTGGAAAATGGGAATAGTGTTTACTTCATAGAGTTATGGAAATTCAGTCAGACGAACTATGTAAAAGCACTTGGCCCGGTGCTTGACTTAACTGTGATGGCCACTAAGGAATGTAGTTTGCTGAGCTGCAGGCATGGGGCTGGGGAACAGACAGAAGAGAGGGGCTACTTCTAAGTTTCCTTGCAATGCCCTGAGTGCCATTGACAGGAGACTGAGGATCAGGGTATGTAGTTAGAATGGAATCTGGGTGGAGATGCCATTTTCCAATTAGCATCCCAAATCTCAGTCCTGGAAAGAGCTACCAACTTATTTCAGAGAATAGCTCTTGGATCTAGCTTTAAAGTTTTAAAGACCCAAATGGAAACCAAATAAGTATTAGCGCAAGTATAAAGATAGAGATTTCTAAATGGCTCTGGAGCAGGGGTTTTAGCTAAATTACTTTCCTTCTTCCCTTCTTGGAGGGCAGTACTTTTGTGTTTTCCAGGTATCTGCTTTGTGCTTGCTTTCTTGGCTTTTACAGGACACCTACCCCATTGCAGATGGAGACTAATGGACCATTTTGCCTCAGAAAGGTCTGAGAATATCACACTTCTTTGCCGCAAACTTGAATGGCTGTGAACAGCCAATGTTGCCTTTCAAGCTGTGGCTTTCCTCCTCACTGGAGCACGAGGCTTGTACTAAACTTTCTGATGGCTTTGAGGACCATGGCAAGGAAATTTCTAAGCCATGGTGTTTCCTTGGGTTGCATTTCCTTTAGCAGCTCATCTGATGGAATGATAGAAATTCAGCTCTGTTCCATTTGTTGGGGATTATTATATCCATCTTGGTGTCTACTTGTTCTTTAATGAATACAAGTCTCAGAAAGGGGAGAATGTCCATTAATGTCACAGAGAGGGTCAATTGATGTGAAACTAACATCCTGGAGTTGGGATCTTGCATCCCACTGCTGGGAAGAGCAGGTAACATGAGACCTGATCTCATCATTCATGGAAGCAAGTCAAGAAGGTAGGGGTGACTTTGTCAGACCACCTGAAAAAGTCTTCATTGTTACTCACCTATGCCAATTCTACTTACAATTCCCCTCTATTGGGAAACCTGGATGCCAGTGTTTGGGAACACTGTTGTTGCACAGCCACAGATGTAAGTTATATTTACAGGGAAGCCTGAATCAATGGTCTTTCCTTCTTCCTGCCTATTGGAGGGGACAGAATCCAGAACAGTGCCACAACTAAGTGATAACAGTGACAGTAATGATGACAAAAATATACTTTTTCTTGTTGTTAAATTGCTTCTTTTTCTCATGTGAGATTTAACATTACAGAGGACTGCATAAAACATCCATGTACAGTGGAAAGAACACTCATAAAGCAAACACCACTAGAACCCCACAAAAATCAAGAAATGAGACATTGCCAACCTCCTGGAAACTCACTTTGTGCCCCCTCCCACCTAGATGACCTCTGTTCTGATGTTGTGATGATAGCACCCTTATCTCCTGCAGTTTTGTAGACTATGAATGTACCCTACACAACAGGTTCTTTTGGCCTGTATCTGAGCTAAAAATGTGTGGTATGGTTTCCTTTGAAATGTGCTGTCCTATCAGGTTTGGAAGAGGACTTTGGGATGGAGTCTGATGCAGGAGGTTTATTTGGGGTACTCAGGATTGACCCATGTGGGAAGGAGGGGATGGAAATGGGGGTGGACAGAGGGAGAACTTGGCTGCCCCCATGGTGGTTCTGATGCTAGATGGTCTCTGGATTGTCCCAATTTGGACCAAGAGGGCCAGGCCTTTTACTACAGATCAGTTGTTGGATCTGGACCCCTCCAGGAAGGAACACAACCTCATGCCAGGAGGCCGCTCTCTACAGCTGAGGTGAGCCCAGAAGAGGCTGCAGCTGAAGCCACCTACACACCAAGCAACTCAAGTGTTGGCTTCTCCATCAGCACAGGAAGATGCTGCTCAGGGTCACCATACCTTCAAGGGCCACAAAAATGTTTTAATTTCTTTTAAAATCAGAAGAAAAAAATGGATATAGCCCAACTTGGATTATATTAGTCTTTATACCCATGCAGTCATACAAATATAAATTTTAATATATATGAATGTATTTTTTTATGGAGGAAGAGGCCCATGAAGCATCATTACGTAGGGCTCATGAAAGTCACAGTACTGCCTTGTTGGGTCTTGTGTTATAGGGATCTGTGTGGTACAGCACAGCAGCCCCTACAGTCAGTGAGCGTAGCATTTGCTTTTGGCACCAGATAATTCTTTTTATTTTATTAAGACATTTCCTCACTGCCCCACCCCCCAATTTCACTGAACGTTTTGATCTTTACTTTTATCAACATTTTGATCTTTAATTTTATCAACTGCCATTTTGGTGTCTATCAATATGATTGTGTTGGTTTTTAAAATTCACTTCCCTAGTATTGTGAATTGTCTTTATTAATTTCCAACGTTAAGTAATCCCAGAATATACCCTACTTGGTCCAAGAGCTTTGTTTCCTCTCCTGCTGCTGGACTTTATTTTTATCCATCACTGTAAGAAAGTATGTTCCATAATTTTCTTTCTTTGTCCTATCCTGTTTAGGGTTTTGTTGTCTTAGCAACTGCTTGTTTGGTTGAGTAGATTGGGAACTTTTCCATATTGTGTGTGTGCACGTGTGTGTGTGTGCGTGTGTGTGTGTGTGTGTTTTGAAAAAGTGTAAATGACATGGGAGTTATTTATTTAGCAAAATTGGTAAGACTTTATGATAAAGCTCTGAAATTTGAGACATGTTTAGCATGTGATAGATGTCTCCTGCATTAAACTTCTTTTAAGTTATAAACCTAGGTGGTGCTGCATGGAAAACTGGTTTTGCAAGATCTTAAAAAAAATTTCCTGGTTGAAAACACTGGTTTAAGCTAAGTTAAACCACTTCTTTTTTTTTTTACAAGATTCCCAAATCTTTTATAAGATTTATAAGATTTGTTGTTTACAAAAAACAAATTTTTTTACAAGTTTGTACTCTAATTACATCTTTAAGAGGCACTAACATATTTCTTGCTTCTCAACATTGTAAGACCCTCATGTCCTGAAGAACACAATTGAAGGAATATTAAAATATGTTCTTTTTTTGTCTCTTCCCTAGAAATATTAGGTTTTACTCCTTGTTTTTGTCAACATGCCACTTTAATTTTTTTTGGTGGACTAGAAATGATATAGCAAAACTTATTAGAGGTGTGTCAAAAATAATCACACAGATTCTTTATGATCTCCATGAGAGCTTGAGGTAATGTTCCAGAGATGAAGTGGTTTTCATTTTACTTATTTATTTTTTTGAAGGAAGACTCTTTGATTAATTGATTGATTGATTAATTTACATATAATGCATTATTTGCTTCAGGGGTACAGGTCTATGAATCATCAGTCTTACACAATTCACAGCAGTCACCATAGAACATAACCTCCCCAGTGTCCATCACCCAGCCACCCCATCCCTCCCACCTCCTCCCCTCCAGCAACTCTCAGTTTGTTTCCTGAGATTAAGAGTCTCTTATGGTTTGTCTCCCTCCCCGGTCCCATCTTGTTTCATTTTTTCCCTCCCTTCTCCTGACGACACCCCCTCTGCCCTGTCTCTCAAATTCCTCATATGAGAGAGATCATATGATAATTGTCTTTCTCTGATTGATGAAGAGGTTTCTACACATAAATATTGGAATACCCATTTTGGCTGCTGAGCAATCACTTCTTCCTAGGTTCTTGGCCATGTTCTAGACCTGAGCTGTCCAGTGCTCTTGCATATGTGGCTATTAGAATTAAAATTAATATTTAAATTTCAGTGACTCAGTCACACGAGTCACATTTCAAGCACTCAACAGCTGTATGTGGCCTGGTCACTGGCTACCATACTGGACAGAGCAGATAGGGGCCCATCCATCATCACCAACTTCTGTTGGACGGGCTGTTCCAGATGGTTGGTCATGACAGGTAGCTGATGAATCTGTATTTTAAACCAGAACTCATAACTTAATTTGGAAGAGTATCTAGTAATGGTCTTATATGATAACTAATAGTTGAGTCTCATTTAATCTCACTTTTCTGAAATAAATTCTCCAAGTAGAAGCAGGCAGTTTTGTTTATACAATAAGGGAGGACCTGCTTTCAGTTTCATAACAATGTTTGATGTGAACAGTTTCAGACTCAGTAAGAATTTACTTTCTAAATGCCTTAAAGATTAATTTTATCTCTCCACGAGACTCTCAGTGCTTACAGACAAGGACCACATCTTCCTGCCTATGGTACTAATCCCAGGGCTGAGCATGTAATAGTAATTTGTTACCCTAATGATTAATTTTCAAGATGATGGAGTTCACAAAGGCAAGTCATTTCATTTGAGCCAGAGATTACTTCTCCCAACAGAGCTTCCAATGATACTTTAGTTGATGAATGTATTGATGGCAGCTCTGTTAATGTGCTTTGGTCCAAGCCATCGTACAGATATGGTATAGCCCATTGCTTTAGTGATAAAAATCCCAAATCCTTAGCATGGTGCATGAGACACTGTGCGATCTAATGCCTACATATTGAGCCTCATCTCACAAGACTCTCTTCTTTTCTAGAGTTCTCCAGCTCTACTGGCCTTCTTCCAGGTCCTTGAATGTCTGGCTCCTCCCTCCAGTTCTAGTGGATGAGCTCAGCCACCCGTTCTTTCAGAATGAATTATTATTCTGGTGGGGCTGTCAATCACATGGCCTCGCCTCTGCTGCAGAGGTGAGGATATGACTTAGGATGGGCCAGGGACATTCCTTTATGGAAGGATGCTGGGAGAGAAGTCTTCTTCCTTCTAGACTTGCCAGCCCCCAGAGCTGTCCCTGGCTCACACATGCCCAGGCTTTGCCCTCTGGCATCCAGGAAACTGTGTGCAATAGGGAAGAATCAGGGCATCACTCAGAGAAGCAAAGCTGAGGGGTGAAAGAGGTGAGTGGGGACAGAAGGGCTTCTTAAGACAAGCACAAAAAAAATATTAACAGTAAAAAGAAGTGGTTACATTTGACTACATTAAACTTAAGATAAATCAAAAGATACCATAAACTAAAGAAATAGAGTGGGAGAAGGCATTTGCAGCTAAAACAAAAGCATATATAACAATACAATAATATATAGTATATTTATTCCAGATCAATATGAATCAATCAATAAGACAGGAAACACAATAGAAACCTGGGGCAAAGATTTGAACATTCCATTCTCAACGGCAGAACTCTCTCTCAATGGCTGATAAACACATGACAAAGCACTCTGCATTATTCATAGGGAAATACAAAATAAAACAACAGTAAGATACCATTATGCACTCCTGGGTTGGTAAGAATTCAAAAAGTCTGGTAATAATACTGAGAATTGGCAAGGTTATGTTGCAGCTAGAATTTGAACAATCTGCTGATAAGAATATAAATTAGGTCCACTACTTTGGAAAACACTTGGACATTATCTACACACTTTGAATCAATGATTCTATGCCTGAGGAGTATACACCCCAGAGAAGTTTATATGCCCTTAGAGAAGCTTGTGAACATGTGCAGGAAGGAACACAGATGAGAATGTTAGTAGCAGCCCCAAATTGGAATTCTACTGCATCAGTTTGCATGGGCTGCCGCAACAAAGGGCCACAGACCAGGTAGCTAAAACAACAGAAATTTATTTCCTCACGGTTCCGGAGGCTGAAGTCTGACATCAAGGTGTTGGCAGGATTGTTTTCTCTCCTTGCTTTATAGATTCCTGTGTTCTCATGGTCATCCGTGTGTGTCTGTGTCCTCACGTCCTCTTCCTAACTGGATTAGGACCTACCCTAACGATCTCATTTTTAAGATAATTACGTCTTTAAAGGCCTTATCTCCAAATATAGTCACCTTCTGAGGTACTGGAGGTTAAGACAATGCACCTGGATTTGGGTGGGGGTGGAGGGTGGGGGTTGGGGGGAGACACACACTTCATCTCATAACCAAAACCAAACGTCAATCAGCAGTAGACCTGTGGCATATTCATCCCATGGAAACCTATTGCAGTACAAACAGCTGAACTGTACATAGTGAAAAACAGGTGAATTTTTACAAAAACACTGTTGAGTCAAAGGGTTTTACAAAACAGTATTTTTTGGATTTTATAAAATTCAAAATTTACAAAAATAGCATTGAGCCTAAGAAACTGTGTTGCTCCCTGCGATGTGCCACTTAGATTCTGTAATGAAGGGCTCCACGCCTCAGCCACTGGGAGTGCTGCAGGNCCCCCCCCCCCCCCCCACTCCCCGCAGGCAGCTCCTCCAGGGGTCACCTCTGTTACAGAAAGTTGCCTCGCCCAAGGGCACGCCCAGCCAGGGTGGCCCACACCCATGACTGATCACTGTGGCCATCTTGGCCCAATTTGAGTCAACTCCAAGGGTCAGCCAAGGCTGTCATTGGACCTGAGTTGTGGCTCTGCCCTCTGTCCACTCTTGCTTCTGCCCCCAATCTTCCCTTGCCCAAATATTGGCTCCAAGGATAGTCTTTAATAAATATTCTGTCTTCTATGCTCCAATTCGAAGTCTGCCTCCTGGGAACCCAATTTGGGATAGTTATTTCTGAGGGTGGTTCTAGAAAGAAGATTGTATTAGTTTCCTAGGGCTTTGTAGTTGTCATTAAGGTGAAGATCTTGAAATGAGATCATCCTGGATTAGAGTGGACCCAGGAAGTGGTGGGGTGGGGGATGGGGTGGCTGCTTAAAATGACAATGTGGAGATTAGAACTCTAAATCAACGTGTTAGCAGGGTTGGCTCCTCCTCTAGGCTCTGGGGCAGAATCTGGTGGCTGGGACAATCCTTGGTGTTCTTCCTTTGTAGACGCTTGGCTTGGCTCCAGTCTCTGTCTGCATCCTCATTTAACCTCCTCCTCTGTCTTGCTTTCTCTGATAAAGACACATGTCATTGGATCTAGGGTCCACTCGAATCCAGGATGATCTCATTTCAAGATCCTCATCTTAATGACAACTGCAAAGATTTTTCTAATACAGCTCATTTACAGGTTTTGAGGGACCACTGCTCAACCCACTACACAGGCGATACAATGGAGTTTTGGACCCTATGCTGATTCGAGTCAGGAACCTAGTGGAGGTCTGACGGTTGCCTCTTTCTCTGGTGGTGGATGGTGATGGTGCAGTGTTGGAAGGGAATGTGTTAGCTGGTGCAGTGTTTTGGGCAGTTAGGACATATGGGGGAAGTAGCAGCCCTAAGAACAATGGAACAGGATAGCTATGATAACTGGACTGATGTTCTGGGCATAGATAATAAGCTGAGAGCAGAGGTCCTCTTGGTAGCATAGAAAGAGGCTCATCTGCTGCAGGGAGGAGGCAGAGAGAGCTGAGGTCCAGGCCCAGGACTAAATGTTCCATGTGTCTGAGCTCTGGAAAAGTGAAATCCCCAAACATAGCAGGTGTATTGTGCCCAGGTCAAGGTTCTGGTTGGGAAGGAACAGGAAGTTTAAGCTGGTGTCTTCAGCAACACAACCTGGCATTCCCAGAGTCTGAGAAAGAGCTCACTGCTCCTCATGCGTGAGCACCTTCTCCCTTCTTACTTGGAGACAGTGCAGAGGCTTCCTCCTCTCCAGACAGCACGTGCCTCTCCGGCCAGCCCTTAGCTCTAACTGGGGCCAAGTGAAAACAAAACCTAGCAGGTGCTGTGTTGGGTACGTGCCACAGGCTGCAACACCAAGGTTGCATGTTCCAAAAGGAGCCAGGAGCGCACAGCTGTAACGATGACAAAATTACAGGGGCATTACTGTTTAGATGGAGAAGAGGACAAGGATGTGTGTTGGTAACATTATAATTATATCTACGCAGTATATAATTATATCATTGTTAATATAAGGAAACTACCCAGTGCATTATGTGTAAAAAAGGAAAGAGTTTAAATATCAGGAAAGAATAAACCGATGATTTGCAGGTGACAGAATTGTCTACTGAGAAAATTCAAGAGAATAAATCAAATGAGAAACATGTAGAATTAATTTAGGATTTTATCAAGTGACTCAATTTTTTTTCCGTAGCCTCCCTCCCTTTCTAGGTAACAAATTTTAAAAAAAATTACACATAAGTAAAATTCTCTAGTTTCCTCACATATCAACTATTAATTGTAATATATAGTAGAAAAATAGAAAAATTGGAATATAAATAAAAGAAATATATAGAGTCTATATGATTGTAACTGTAAAATTTTTTTGAAGGAGACAAAAATTTAAGAGAACTGAGTGATATACTATGAATGGCTAGACAAAATATGGCATAGTAAAAATGTTAATTCAGGATTAATGAATTAATTGGTCAATTGGATATTTAACTATATAACTTTTTGCTTTTTAAAAAATAGCTAATTATAAAAAATTAGTCAAGTAATGTAGAAAGTGCAAAAAAAGAGAAAGAAGCTGAAGAGAATTCCTTTTTTTAAAAAAGATTTATTTATTTATTTATTTGACAGAGAGAGAGAGATCAGATCACAAGTAGGCTGAGAGACAGGCAGAGGGAGAGGAGGAAGCAGGCTCCCTGCTGAGTAGGGAGCCTGATTCCGGCCTCCATCCCAGGACCTTGAGATCATGACCTGAGCCGAAGGCAGAGGCTTTAACCCACTGAGCCGCCCAGGTGCCCAGCTGAAGAGAATTCTATAGAAGTAATTATTATAATAGGTTTAATATTCTTTCAGACAGGAGTCTCTGAATATGACACATATAGATCTATGAATACTAAGAGAATACTACTAAATTGCATATTTCAGAACTCAGTAATACATCACGGACATCTTTCCAGGTTAAATAAGTGTACAACCACAACATCACAGCATTCCCTTGGGTTGTACCAAGATTTACACGAGTGGTTCTCTATTCTTGGGCATTGTTGTTATTCTTTTCTGTTATTAAAAATGCTACATATAAAATAGTTTATGTATTTATCATAATTCCAGTAAATATCCTAATGGATTTTTTTAATTTATAAAGGGGATAAAAAGTGCATCTGGAATTATGAATGTACAAGTTTAGGCAGGAAACATTTGAAAGAGAAAACTAATGTGGGATATTGGTCCTACAAGATGTTAAAATACCTTTCGAAGCTATAATGATTAGAATATGAGTAGACCAGCCAAGTTTTAGAAACAAAGCAAAATAAGTAGAAAAAAATTGAAGTTAGATTCTAATCTCTCACCATGAGCAAAAGATACATTTCAAATTAAGCAAATGTTTAAATGTAAAATTATTTAGGACAAATTATAGAATACCATTAATATAATTGCAGAGTATGGAGTATATAAGCCTGACACTGAAAGCCAAAACCACAAAGGAAACACCAGGTAGCTTTTACTTTAGTAAAGAAAATTAAGAACTTACATACCAAAACATTACATCTTTATGATATAGAATGGTTCTATTTAACAGAAATATGATGGGATGATGTAATTGTAAGCTTACTAATAGATATATTAAGAAAGTGAAAAAGAGGTGACATTATTTCAATGCCATATTTCATTTAATTCAATGTACCTAAAATATTACCATTTCAACATGTAATCAATATGATTTTACTTATATGTGGAATTTAAGAAACAAAACAGATGAAATAGGGGAAGGGAAGGAAAAATTAAACAAGATGAAATCAGAGAGGGAGGCAAACCATAAGAGAAATATTCCTTAATCATAGGAAATAAATAGGGGGGCTGGAGGGGAGGTGGGTGGGGGGATGGGGTAACTGGGTGATGGGCATTAAGGAGGGCACATGATGTGATGAGCACTGGGGGTTCTAGGCAACTGAAAAATCACTAAATTCTACTCCTGAAACGTAATATACTATATGTTAACAAAATTGAATTTAAATAAAAAATTAAAGAAAACATTATTAGCAGAATATTTTGTTCTTTGTTTTCAGGATAAGTCTTCAAAATCTGGTATATATTTTATACTAACAGCACATCTCACATGGGAACAGCCATATGTGAAGTCCCAATAGCCATATACAGCTAGAGGTTACTGTAATAGGTAGCACAAATACAGGGGCACCTGGCTGGCTCAGTCAGTAGAGTGTGCTACTCTTGATCTTGGGTTGTGAGTCTGAGCCCTATGTTGAGTGTAGAGATTACTTAAAAATAAAATCTATGGGGCGCCGGGGTGGCTCAGTGGGTTAAAGCCTCTGCCTTCAGCTCAGATCATGATCTCGTGGGCCTGGGATCCAGCCCCACATCAGGCTCTCTGCTCAGCAGGGAGCCTGCTTCCCTCTCTTTCTCTGCCTGCCTCTCTGCCTACTTGTACTCTCTGTGTGTCAAATGAATAAATAAATCTTTAAAAAATAAAAAAATAAAATCTACAAGTATAAACTATTAAAAATTTAAAGGCAAATGAAAACTTGAAGAGGTAAGGTGTTTTCTTCGTATGTGCATGAATCAGTAAGGATGAACACATAGACCCATAGAAAAATGGGTAAAGGAGGGACAGAAGTAATTCACAAAGAAACAGTGAACATATAAGAATGTCCAAGTACTAGTGATCAAATAAGGCAGATTAAAATACAGTGAGATACTTTTACCTATCGTACTGTGAAATGTTATAAAACAAATTCTAATTTCCTGAGTTAGTAAGAATAGGATCAAATGGACCCTCGTAGATGCTGCAGTCGGAAATGTAAATAGATACACCCCTTTGTGATAGCAATATGTTTCAAAACCCTTGAAACATGTTTCCTAAGAAGTAGCAATTCTATTGTAGGGATTTATCCTAGGGAGGTGTTATTAGTTGGCTAGGGCTTTTGTAATAAAATACCACAACTTAGGTGGCTTATACAACAGAAATGTCTTGCCTCACAGTTCTGGAGGTTAGGAAGTTCAAGGTCAAGGTGTCAGCAGGGTTGGTTCCTTCTGGAGGCTCTGAAGGGAAAACCTGTTTCACACCTCTCTCCTTGCGTCCGGTGATTGGCTAGCAGTCCTTTCCTTGGCTGTGATTGGCTAGCAGTCCTTTCCTTGGCTGTGATTGGCTAGCAGTTCTTTCCTTGGCTGTGATTGGCTAGCAGTCCTTTCCTTGGCTGTGATTGGCTAGCAGTCCTTTCCTTGGCTTAAAGAAGCATCCCCTGCCCTCTGTCTTCATCTTTGCATGGTGTCCTCCCTTGTGTACCTCTGTCCCCCAATTTTCCCCTTTCGTGGGACATCAGTCCTATTGAATGAAGGACCCACCTTACTCAAGTATTAACTAATCATCTTAACTAATTATATCGACACCGACCCTCTTTCCAAATAAGGTCACATTTTAAGGTTCTGGAAATCAGGACTTCAACAAAGGAATTTGGTGGGGGCAGGACACAATTCAATCCACGACAGAAGGTAAAGGTGTGAACAAAGACTTGGTTGCAAGAACTTCTCTCCATGCCCACTTTCCTCACCTTGGCTAAGCCATCACCGTTCTCATTTGGATTTTGGAATTACCTTCCCACTGGTGACGATGCTCTTATCCTTGTTTTCCTACGGCCGGTTCTCCATGAGGACAGGTGTGAAGAACACACCTCAGTCTTGTCCCTCCTCTGTTAGGAACCCTCCGCGGCTCTGCTCTTACTTGGGGTAAAATGCCAAGTACTGACCTGTGTTCTCCAGTGCCCTGTGTCATCTACTGCTCCCACCCCTCTGCCCCTTGCCTGCTCTACTCCAGGCACAGGGGTCATCTTGGTGTACCTTCAGCGCCTCTTTCTGTCTGGACGAGCTTCCCTGGGGCATCTGCTTGGCCCCCTCCTTCACCACATGTATTTCTCTGCTCAGGTATAAGTTCTTCGCTGGGTCACCCAGTTAAGATGCCAACCTCCCCGCTGCTCTCATTCAATTTCTCTTATAGCCCTGGTCGCTGTCGCACAGATTGTATGTTTATTTGTTGGTTTGCTGTCATTCTTCTCCCTTTGGAAGGGATGGAAGGGATTTTTCTTGCTGCCTGCCGTGTCCTCATTGCTTTGAACAATGCTTGGCATGAGACAGTCACTTAGTAATATTTCTTAAATCAAAGAATGAATAAACACATGAATGAATGTTTATTGCAATGCTATTTATAACACACAGAAGCTGGAAACAGATGATTTGTTCAAAAACAGAGGGGACATGGCTGAATATATTATGGTAGCTTCTAGAGTAGAGTAATAAGTCTTAGAAATGTATTTATCGACATAAAAATATTCCTGAAATGTTGAAGTAGAAAATGCAGATTTTAAAACACTATACCTCAAATGAACTATTTTTTTTAATGAGAGAGAGAGAGAGAGAGAGAGAGAGAGAGAGAGCAGGGGGAGGGGCAGAGGGAGAGAATCCTGAAGTAGACTCCCCGCTGAGTGGAAAGACCGATGTGGGGTGAACCCAGGACCCTGAGATGATGACCTGGCCTGAGCCAAAGCCAAGAGCTAGCTGCTTAACCGACTGAGCCACCCAGGCGCCCCTCGAATGTTCTATTTTTGGAACATATACCTGGTTACTAAAATCTGGACAAGTATCCAATGACATGGGAATAGTAGTCTTCTCTAGTGTGGGATTATAGGAGATTTAAATGGGTTTTTATGGACTGCTTTTTTCTTTTTTTTTCTTTTTTTTTTTTTAAAGATTTTATTTATTTATTTCACAGAGGGAGAGAGATCACAAGTAGGCAGAGAGGCAGGCAGAGAGAGGGGGGGAAGCAGGCTCCCCACTGAGCAGGGAGCCTGATGCGGGCCTCTATCCCAGGAGCCTGAGATCATGACCTGAGCCGAAAGCAGAGGCTTTAACCCACTGAGCCACCCAGGCGCCCTGGACTGCTTTTTTCTAATTCTATTCATCTGTGTGAATTTAAAAAAGCTATACATAGAAAAAATAATAAGGGAAAGTGTGCAACACATTTTAAAGAGCTTCCCTTCAAAAATAGTGAAAAGGCAAGGAAAATCAGTAATTAAAGTGGAACTCAAATGTCATTGGCAGCCCTGTGCCACGATGATGCAGGGAAACCCACTGGTGATTGCACACAGCAAGTACACATACTAAACATTATGTACTGTGTGCCAGGTACTGTGTTAGGTGATTGACATCATTTAGCTTGGGGGGAGGGCCGTCACAATGTTGCCTGTGTATTAGAATCACCTGGGGAACTTCTAAAATACTGGTGTCTGGATGGCCAGGCTCCACCCCACATATTCTGCTATCATTGGCCCAGAGTGGCCTGGGCATCAGTATTTTTAAAAACCCTCCAGATGGGGGCACCTGGGCGGCTCAGTCGGTTAAGCAGCTGACTCTTGATTTCGGCTGAGGTCACGATCTCAGGGTCATGGGATCAGGGCCTGTGTCCAGCTCCACACTCAGCGGGAAGTCTGCCTGAGGATTCTCTTTCTGCCCCTCTGCCTACTTGCTCTCTGTCTCTGCCCCCCTCTCTCAAACAAACAAATAAATAAATCTTAAAAAAAAAACCTTCCTGATGGCTCTAATAGGTAGCCCAGGTTGAGAACCACAACATTAACTCATTTTATATCTCACACCAACCATCAAAGGAAGATTCATCTATTATCTTCATTTTATAGGTGAAGGAACTAAAGCTCAGAGAAATTATGCAACTTGCCTAAAGTCATACAGCTTGTCTGTGATGAATGGGATTGGAAGGAACACAGGCAGTCTGGCTTTATAGTGACCCTCTTAAACAGGATCGATTTGGCCTATGTGCTATGCTGAAATGCCAGATACCTGGGTTTCATTTCATCCAGGCTCATGTTTAGCTGAAATATGGGTAAATAAAAATACTGTATATTCAAAAGTTCTTTATAACTGATAAGGAACTATTTAAATATGAGAAATTATTATTTAGGGTTATACAGTTTCCCATTTGAAATCTTATTCTTTTAATGAATGGTAACTATGATTTGACTAATATCAGGTTCTTCATCCTTTTTTAGAAATAAGGCTTTCAAATCTATTCTTCTTTTAGTAGATTATTTTTACCAACTATCTAAATTTGAGATGAAACCGCAATGGTGAGAATGTTTGAGGAAGGAATCCAGTGTGTGAATCATACGGAAGAAAAGAATTCAAATCCTGAGATTTGAAACTGATGAAGCACTTCTAAGTTTATCAACAAAGAACAGTTTCCCCCTAGGTGCATCCAGAATTGTTTGCTAGTTCTTGGCGTGGTTCGTTAATTACACAACATATACCAAGCACTCTCTATCTGACTGTCCCGGGCCTGCCAGCATGCCTTGAGAATGCCAGAAGACATCAGCCCTGTCCTCACAGAAGTCACAACACAGTGGGGGACAGATGCAGTGGCAGTGATGGTCACATGAGGTGTGACTCAGGGAAGCAAAGGGCGGGAACTGAGAACAAGGTTCTTGAAATAGGAAATGCAGGAGTTGGGCCCATCAAGACTGTGTAGGCATTAGCCCGGCAGAGAAGGTAGGAGAGAAAAATGCCCTGATAAGAGAGCAAGCCAACATGCAAAGCATAGAGGAGAGAAGGCATCAGGCTATGGTTGTTCAGCCTGATGGGGGTATGAGATCAAAGGCAGTCGTGAAAAAAAGGGGAAAGGATGCATTGGCCAGCCAGCTTTCTGGTATTTAAATACTGTCAGAAGGCGGGTTGGACTTTAATAGGTTTAGCCAGGCTGGTAAATGGTTTTCCCAATGAGTGGGCACCTGCAGCAGAGTGCGTCTTGGAGTGAAAACATCTTCCCCACCATTGCCACTACTTCTAACCTGAGCCGCCTCCACCACTTTTCCTACTTCTTCCTGGGCACTGGGGAAGTTTCCGTTCTGCATACAGCAGGCTCTGTTGTTACCGCTAGGGATCCAAGAACAGGAAACAGCACAAGGGGAAATGGAGAATAGAACAGCCATATGTTAAATACCATTACCTGGACTTGAGTTCTAAGTTCATGTTCCCTGGGTGGGGTGGGGGGTTGACCAGATGTCATAAAGAAACCAGGGACAAGTCTGATCTCATGTTTGCGGGTGTGGCCAGGACATCCAATGAGCCATCTAATCAGGGCGCTATCTAAGCCAGGACACTGCCTAAGATGTCCATTGTGTCGGACCACACGTCTTAAGAATAACATCATCTCTGTAATCAAGGAACCTAATGGCTCTCCCCAACCACTCCAAAAAAAAGTTGTAAAAATTATCACTGTAACTTTAGGGGGTGGAGGGCAGGAGAAATAAGTTCCTTGTAAGGATGAGGTTGATTTTGATTCCAACAGCTTATTCTTTCTTTCCATGCCAGTTACAGGAGAGAAAGCACATCTTGAAGAATCTATAGTCTGTCCCTTTAAAGAACACATTAAAGCAGCCAGTCCTAAGTGGTTTTAAGCACACAGCATCACAGGACTTGATAAATAATTGATATAAATTAATGGCCAATGAAAGAAACATATCCGCGCTGATCTATAATTACTGGAAGCAAACTCATCTATTTTTCATAAAAGTGTCGTTTCATTGCCACTTTTTTTTCTAAAATTCAGTGTATTTAGAATTTAAATTGTTTTCAATAATTGCTTTCAACTGCTTTTAAATGGCTGAGCTCCTCTGTCAAAATGGGCATCAGAGAAGCCTGTGATTTGGGTGTTCCTTTCTTATCTTCTGATCCTGCTGGACTCTCACCTGGAACAGTGGTGCAAAAGAAGGAACTCGGGATGCCCAGGAATACCTGTGGCACCCATCAGCTGCCTATACCTCTCAACACAGCTCCCACCAAGCCTCGGGGGGAATGTTGTTGCTTCAGAAGTTTGTGGGAGCAGGAGCTGAGTCCAGGGTTCGCATGAGAGCAAGTTTAAAGCCCAACCAATTGATGGTTCCATTGGTTCCAGTGTAGACTTAGGATTTCATAATAAAATGAACCTTCTAAGCAGTGATTGAGGCTGCAGTTGGTGTTCTAAATTAACTGTGCCGAAACAATCATTCAGACCAAACAGTAACAACCCAAACACCCGGACCTGATCTGGAAATTGACTTCTGTTATTAAGAGCATAGTCTCTGGAGCTGGATAGACTGCAGTTTGATTTCTGGCTCTGACAATTGCAGCCAAATGCAGGCAAATTACCTCATATTTTTGAGCCTCAATTTCTTCATCTGTGAAATGGAATAATGACGACCTCTCCATGGGGTGATTCAGAGACCAAATGAAATGAAACAGCCAAAGTTTTTGGTACAATGACTAAAAACTGGTATTTGATAATCAGAAAAATCGAAATTGTTCATTTTGAGAAGACCTGTCTCCAAAGCGTGCAAGTAAGGCATTAAGTGTCATCTCGAGGGGCACTTGTGTGACTCAGTCAGTTGAGCCTCTGACTCTTAGCTCAGGTCATGATCTCAGAGTCATGGGATTGAGCCGGAGGTCAGGCTCCGTGCTCAGCAGGGCGTCTGCTTGAGATTCTCTCCCTCTCCCTCCCTTTCACTCTCTCAAATAAATAAATAAAATCTTTTTTTAAAAGTGTCATCTTGAGGGATAAGGGATGTAGAGACTATGATCCAAGTGATTCATTTGCATCATAGCTTCTCGAAGATTCTGGCTAGCTATTCACAAACTCTATTTCCTTTTTTTCCTGGTCACACAGCTGGACTACATTCCCAGCCTCTCTTCAAGGTAGGTGTACTCACAGACTAGGTTCTGGCGGGTGTAATGTAGTTGGAAGCCATATTTGTCATGTCTAGGCTCAGCCTCACGATTTCCCACTTGCCTTTATCTGCTGAATTTCACAGGTGATCTTACAGAGGACTCCAGGGTCCCGTGGATTCCAAAGTCACAGAATGGTGGAGACTGGTCCTTGAACACAGTGTGGGTAGCTGCCTACTGAACATCCACATGTAACTTAGGCATGAAGAAGAAATACATTTTTTTTAAAAACTTTTTTTTTCATTAATCCTCATAGATAGAACGTGTTGACAAGGGGTTGCTGTTAAAGAAACAGTCTCCAGGCATCTTTGCACACACACATCAATTTATCCTCATGGAAGTCTCTGGGGCACAGAGATATGCCCAAGGCCCATGGTTACATCTGATTAAGTGGACCCAATCCCCAAGTCCTGTGGACCCTTGATTAAGAAGATAACTATTGTTCATTGACTGGTCGATTGATGAGTCTAATTCAATATTTTTACATGCTCTAAAGACCTTAGATGAATCAGTGCTCAGAGATCATTGGTTCCGCTACACTGAATTCTTGAGTTCTATCTAGGATAGTGCCCCAAGTCAACTGTCTGCTAGGACTGGGCAATCAGGTCAGTGTGTAAGTCAGGCTGAGGAGACGTAGGAAACCAGAGACTGAGGAGACGTAGGAAACCAGAGACTGAGGAGACGTAGGAAACCAGAGACTGAGGGAATCATCGAAAGATGCCCAAATGGAAGATCTTAAAACACTGTACCGGTCTAACAGGAAATATATTTGGGCTGGGTTCAGCCCACCGGCTCCCAGCTGGTGACCATTGCTCTGTAAGGTCCCCCCACATGGGCTTGTGATCTGTGCACAAGCCAACCGCTGAATTGTATTTGCTGATAAGAGTAATTGGCTAGGGTAGACCCATGACCTCGGTCAGGAAAATCAGAAATCTAAAGATTCAATTTTGAGACTTCTATTTCTGTGGTCTGGGAAGTGGACACTCTCTCCCCCATGTTCTTTGCACAAGAGATGATGCAGATCCAGCTGTGCGGTCATCCTAGAATCACGAAGAGAGAAACATGTCTGAGAACAAAGCCCAGACAGAAATACACACACAGAGGCTGAATCTTGGTGATGTTATCTGACCCCCTGACTAAGCCCCCGAAGATGGTAGGACCCTGCTACTTTCAGCTTCCTGAGCAAATAAATCCCATACTTACTTAAGCCAACTTGAGTTTGGGTTGGGTTTTCATTTACTTGCAACAGAGAGTCAAACTGATGGGCTGATCTCTTTAGAAAATCTGGTGAATGACATTTTTCCTAGTCTCTAATATAGTAGATATGCCACGTAGCGTAGAGAAAGATCTAGGAACTTTCAAGTCTGAGTATCTGTGGCTGGGCTCAGAGGTGATACTGGAATGGCCAAGAGTCACAACACACTGGTGAAAGAGAAGTTACAAAATGAGGAGTGAAAAAGGCAGAGAGAGACAGACAGAGACAGACAGGAAGAAGGAAATGTCCTTCACAGAAAAAGAATCATGGCCAGAGGAAAATTCCTCATACGCATTTCCATTCTGTTTTGCAGCCCTGAATAGCACGGGCTCATTCTTAGACCACAAATGATAACTTTTTATGACTTGAGCCCAGGAATAGAGTTGTTTCCAAACAAGAGTCTCTCGATGAAGGAGACTTTTTAAAAAAAAAGATTTGTTTATTTATATTAGAGAGAGAGAGCATGTGCATGTGGATGGTGGGGGGGAGGGGGAGAGGGAGAGAGTCTTAAGCAGAGACTGCAAGGTGAATTCAGAATCTGGTGCTGGGCTTGATCTCAAGAACCTGAGATCACAGCCTGAGCTGAAAACCAGAGTCAGCTGCTTAATCGAGTGTGCCACCCAGGTGCCCCAAGACTTGTTATCTTCAAATGAAGTAGGAAAGGAGCCCATGTTCTGGGGATGTGGGAGCACAGGAAAGGAGCCTACTGGGCCTCAGTTTCTCTTTAGAGAAATGCCAATCTGAGGAGCTCTGGGGGTGTGCTGATGAATCAATCAACCACTATTTATTGGGCACTGGCCATACCAGGAGCCTTGTGAGGCAGAGTTTTGTGCTGATGTGACCCTCTCTAAGCCTGAGCTATAGCATCACACCACAACTAATTTTCCATTTGTTTGTAGTTAATGAGAAAGGGAACAAGAAAGCATTGAACATATTTGTGTCTTCAATATTTTATCTTGCTCAAGGATTAGGAAGAAGTTAGGGGCCAAAAAAGCAAAACCACCCCCCGATGCATCTGTAGTTTCCAGGACTCCACGTCAACGTATGGCCAGTCTTGGTTGTTGTCAGAGTTGTGACCTTCTTTGTGTGAAGACTGAAGATGTGTACACTGGTGTTGGTCCTCGGTCCACAGCCTGCAATTGATCAACGATGACGTGTTCAAGAGGAAGTTCAAGGCTTTCTTCTACTGGGTTTTGTGAAAGAAGCAATGTAAGTAGTGATCAACACAATGATGAAAAACAAGACGGGGGATGCGGCAGAGTGATGGGGGTAGGAGATCAGGGTGGGCTTCTTGAAAGAGGGGATGGTTTCTGAATGTTTACTGTGTGCCAAGTACTATTTTGAATGCCTTATGTGTACTAACTAATGAAATCCTCACAAAATATCTATGAGGATGGTGTAATTATTACCTCCCTTTTATAAATGGGAAAAGTGGGCACAGAGAGTAACTTGCCCAAGTTCACACAGGTGGAATGGTGGAGCTGGGGTTTTCACCTGGGCAGTCCCCTCCTGAAGCTTGAGTTCTTAACCGCTGCTCTAAGCATCCTTAAAGCAGCCTTGTGCTAGGAGACCCGGGGGAGGAGAGCTCTAGATGTGGCAAATGGAACATGCCATGAGTCTGAGGAGGGACAGGAGGGAGGATGTGGGGAGAGGAGGTTAGCAGGTTGCTGTGGGCCACTGTATGGACATGATTTTATCCTGGCTACAATGGGAAGCCATCTGAAGTTCCCACAATGGGAACTGATGCGATCTGATAGGGGTTTTGATAGGGGCTTGGGAAGAGGGGTGGAGCACAAGTAGAAGATGACAGACCAGCTAGACGCCGTGTTGGCTTCCAGGAAAGAGGCAGTGGTGCCCTGGGCGGAGGGAGTAGCAGCAGTGACCAGAGGAATGGTTCGATTTGGGGCATACCGAATTGGGACTAGGGGCACAGCCTAGTCCTGGGAAGTCCCTAGCCCCGAGGAGCTACTGATGGATTGGGTCATGTGGAAGAGAGAGCCAAGAACAACTCCGGGGTGGTGGGTGACAGTCACCAGCCACCCTGGGGGAGGCGCAGGTTAGGGATGGGGCTCTGCGGACTCAAGCACTCGGATTGGGACTGGTAAGTCTGAGATACTTACTAGACACGGAAGTGAGACATCAAGCAGACTCGTGGGAAATTTCTAAAAACGTGACACGTCCCACAAAAGTGTGGTTGAAGAGAGCAGCCGGACAGCCTTGCCTTTCTTTGAATTTTATTAGGGCCAACCCGCCTCCCTGTGCCTCTTATCTGAGTAACTCTGAGTGTGTGTGTATATGTAGGTATGTGTGTATCTGTGTACATGTCTGTGTGTATGTGTGTCAGTGTCAGTGTGTGTGTGTGTGTGTGTGTGTGTGTGTGTGTGTGGTGTGCCTACAGTTCAGAGGTTACACAAAAGGACCCTGGGAACAGGCTGGATTTCAAACCTCACTCTATCGCTTGCTAGTTATGTAACTTTGGGCAAGTTACTTACCTGTCTGTGCCTGTTATTCTGTCTATAAAGTGGGCTGATGATACCGGTGACACCTATACCTCTGATTTCTCAGGAGGTTCCATGAGTCAGCACATAGAAAGCACTTAGAACCATGCTTGGCATAGAATAGTCACTCAATGTCCCAGGTGCGTGTGACACGCACTCATGACAGGAGGGAGTTTATGATTGCATGCTCATTAAAAATAGGACTCCTTTATTGGGTGAATGGTCCAATACGTTCCATGTTGAGCTATCATCATTATAGGATGGATTTAAGGGAAGAAACTTCAGGGAAAGCCTGTTCTTGGCCTCTGGATGGAACGCCTCCCTGAAATAGGCCAGAATCCCGCCACGACTCCTATTTCTTCATCATGTACCACTGCTTTTATTGGGCTGCATTCCTCCTGTGCTGGGCTTCGCTTTCAGCGTGTTTGAACCAGCAGCCCCCAGCCCAGAGCCTGGCAGCCAGCACTCTGGCCTGATGAGGGATGAGTAGGGGCCAGTACGCTGTGGTGCCCACTCTCCTCTCGGGAAACATCTTTCCCATCACGTGACTTTTGGGGGCAAATGCTCAGTTATCATCTGGGGTCTCTTGGCTATTTTTGTTTCTGACATTTGAACCCTTCTCCACTCAGGGCCCACTCTGGGGGATGGCAATACTTCTAATAATTCTAATGGTCCACTGCTTTTCGCGCTGTCTTTCCATTATCCTCCATCGCCCGTAGCCACTGCGTGCTTTTAAGTGGCGCTCAAGCATCCTTCCTGTCTTGGGGTGGGTTTCTCAGCCCCTGGAGCAGAAGGAAGGTGGAAGGGTTCTTCTAACCCAAGTGGGTCTGCTGCTCTTCCCAGGCCGCTCGTGACCACATAAAAGTGGTCAGAAATCACTCAGAACTTATTTTGTCTCCGTCAAGCAAAATTTTGGTAATTTGGATAAAAGGGAAGAAAGGGTTTCTTATTGCCTCGAGCTCTAAAATGGGACAGAGCAAGGTCACATAGGCCACACTGACCACGATGTGAATTTGCAATGCGCAAAGTAGTCTAATTTTCTCTGACACTGGGGAGTGAAGCACACTGGGGCTGGAGTCAAGGCGAAAGTAGTTCCTCAAAAGACTCACCCTCCCACCTTCCCACCTCATGCCCCTGTTGGCTTTGCTGTTTGAATTGGAGATTTTTCAATGCAGTTTCTGCTGAGGCTCTTTGAAATGATCTATTGCAAGTCTCACATCCTCTCGCTAATTCCTTGTTCGTCAGTGTCAGGGGCAAGCTTATCGGACAGTCAGGGAAGGTCGTGCCCGTGGCCAGAGGGTACAAAGCCCCATGCACACCCCCTGATGCTGTACTCCCCTCGTGCCGCCTGAGCTGAGAGCTTTACAGGTAGTGGTGTTAGAGGTGAGGCCACGAGGCTCAGAGAGCTCAGGGACTTTGCCCAAGGTCGCCCCGGAGCCTGGACTGTAGTCCAGATCTGTCTTCCAGCGATGGAGTGCTCAGTGCCTATGGTGTTCTGCCTTATTCTGAGTGATTGCTTCAAAAGCATAAAGTGGGCACCAGGGTGGCTCAGTGGATTAAGCGACAGCCTTTGGCTCAGGTCGTGATCCTGGAGTCAGAGGATCTAGTCCCGAATTAGGCTCCCTGCTCAGCGGGGAGTCTGCTTCTCCCTCTGACCCTCCCCTCTCTTGCACACTCTCTCTCACTCTCTCTCTATCAAGTAAATGAATAAAATATATAAATAAAAAAGCACAAGGCAAGTCGTCACCATTGCCGGCAGAAGGGACGCAAGCTCTGGGGAAAGGTGCTCACGTCGACCCCTTTTCCTTCCCCTGTGGACCCTGAGCCTGGGGGGGGGTCGTGGGGAGTGACCACCTCTGCACGTCCCCTTCCCCCAGGGCAGCGCCCGCCCCGCCCTGCAGGCTGGGTTTCTGCCGGTAGTGCCTGCTGAGCAACAGCACAGCGTTTCTTCTGATGGCGCCTGTGTCTTCAGAGCCGAGCCCGTCAAACCACCGATCTCGAGAATCAGCAGATTCCTCAGACGGGCCCAGAGATCCTGGTTCAGTGCAGCAGGTCTAGGGTGGGGCCCCGAGCATCATTTTCAAGCCGTGCGCCTGAAATGTGGGTGCCGGTGGTCACGGGCCACCCACGGAGAGAGCCGTGGAAGCACACGGGGCTCACCACCGATGGTGGGGCGGCGAGTCCCCGCCACTCTGTAGTGGGCACTGGGCAGGGGGAGAGAGCCTCTTCTCCCGGCCCCAGCATGAGGGCACTTAGTTGGAGGGACAGACAGACTCGAAGGGACAAAGGACACTGACAGGGCTGTTCTCCCCACCTTGACTGGCCCTTCCAGGACTCCCCCCACCCCCCAATCCTGCCACAGCCTGAGATGCAGGCATTAGGATCTCATGTGACCGAGAGACTGGGGCTCAGGGCTTGAGCGGTGTGCCCCCCTTCCGTTAGCAAAGGCCCAGAGCTGGTGCTCAAACCCACAGTGGTTTCCTTCAGTCCTCATGAAAGTTATTTTACATTGTGGTGAAGATGGCGTTTGCCATCTCACCCATTTCTAAGTGTACAGTTTGGTGGCATTAAGTACGTTTACCCTGGGATGGAGCCCGAGCCCCCAGCCATCATTCAACTCCGGCATGTTTGCTCACAGCACAGAAAAATAGGAACGCAAAGCTGAGATCCTGGGCCTACGGATTTGGCAGGGAGCGTGCAGACAGGCTTTTCTAATTTGGCGGGGCAAAGAAGGGTCTGGAGGAACATGCATGGTCTGTATCATTCGCCACCTGTGAAACTGCTTCGAAGGTACAGGGGCATGAATGGACCTCAGAGGCAGCCACGCTTTTGCTCAGAGAGGCCACCTTCTGGCACTGAACGACAATGCAACCACCTAGCATTTAAAAATTCTTAAAATCTTCATGCTTGCCTTAGCAGAGGAGTTTGGGCATTTTGTTAAGTCTTGGATAAAGTGGCAAATCTGCAGCTTTTATGTCTCTCCCTCTCTCTATACCTGTCTTGTACCCACACACCTGTAACACACACACCTGTACCCACACACCTGTAACACACCTGTATATCCAAAGCTGTAGATCTGTCTCCATCCCTCCCCGTGCATGATGGCATTGACTTACAGCAAGGATCCATGCACTTCAGACTTTCAAGATGTACCAAAGACTTTTGACTAGAACTTGTTGAGGCCAGGTGATACTTTGTATGGATACAAGTTTGGAATTAGGGTGAACATTGGGATAGAACAAAGAACCTGCTGGTTTAAGAATCAGGAGATGAATGAGAAAAATCCACACTAGCTTAATTCATCTCAGTCTGAGGGCAGGACGGGGCTCTACCTGGCTCCCAGTGCTGTAGGAGGGACCGTCAGAGGGACATGCTGGGCTGGGCAGTGTTGAAGGTGGAGGTCGGTGGAAGTGGGAGTGCCACAGGCTCCCGTGGGAATTGTCTGCTCTTCCCTGGCCTGTCTTCCCTGGTGTGTCCTGACTGTTCCTAGGGATGGATTGACAACCCCCTCCACACCTGACCTTGGCCGCGCTATTAGTCTGCAGGATTGCTGTAACAAAATTCCACAGACTGGGTGATTTCGATAATCACAACTTTTCTCCTCCCCATCCGGGAGTTTCCAGCATGAGTTGACAGGTTTGGTTTCTTCTGAGGCCTCTCTCCTTGGCTTGCAGATGGCTGTCTCCTCCTCTGTCCTCACGTGGTCTTCCCTCTGTCTGTGTCTGTGTCCCAGCCTCATCTCCTTCTAAGGACACCAGTCATCCTGGACCAGAGCCCACCCTGAAGACCTCGTCTTGACTTGATTACCTTTGTAAGAAAGACCCTGTCTCCAAATACAGTCCCATTCTGAGGGGTGGGGGTGAGGGACACAATTCAGCCCAGAACAGGGGCCCAATCCAGCCTTCTGGGACAGGAAGCATACGGTAGGCGCAGCTTCAAGTTTGGACCTACCCTCTTCATTCTCAGGAGGCACTGGCTTTCCCTGGATCTCACAGGGACTGGGTCCACCTGGGGACTTTCCTCCTTGCAGTACCGACCCCTCCGGTTCAGGCTGTTTGTGACCTTCAGCGTGGGTGTGACTCTTGCTGTGACTGCTAAGGACCTACAGGGGACTGCCCATCAAATCAAATGGGAGCCCCCAGCCTTGTACTTAAAGCCCCACCTTTCTTTTATTCCTCGGAGCCATCCTTGCATGGATTCTCCCAAGCGCCACCCCTCCATTTCGGTTCCCACCCCAACCTCCTTATTCTTTTTTTGGTTTTCTTCTCAAAGTGTATTTTAAACCCAAGGTGAAATTGTACACCCAGTTTTGCAACCTACACCCTTCACTTGACAGCATGTGTTTTGAGTCTTTCCCCATGAATATGCTCTAAGTTGAGAAGCTCCTTGGCTCTCTCATGTGTCTTCCGATGAAAGGCCATGCCTCACCCCGTCTCTTCTTCCCACATCATGCTCTTCCCCCTCTGCCACCAGCTTTCTCCCCGCCAGCAGTCTGGGATGTCCCACCAACTCTGTCCCCTCCCACCAGTTTTCCTGCAAGCACATCGTGGTGCACTTTGCACTTCCGTCGATAAGTTTTCTAGCTTTCTTGTCCTTTCCAGTTCATTTTCTGGTTTTCAAACTAGAGTTTAGGTTTGCCTTCTGATTCCTTTAGCTCTGAAAATCCCTGGAAGGAGGCTATGTAGGCTGCAGGCTAAGGCAGGAGAGGAGGGGATCCAGGGGCTCTGTCTGTGTGTGGATGTGGGGGGGGGGCGCAGGGAAGGAAATTGTAGGAATGTGGGAATTTTAGTCCTAGGATCCACATTAGGGGTGATTTTGAGATTTCTCAGATTCTGTCTCTGTTTTCTACTAGATCTCTTTTCACACAGGTCCTTATTCACACGTGGCACCTGTCATTCCCAGTTTTCCATAGCTCCCACTCTTCCCCATTGCCTTGCACTTGGTCCCTCCCTTCCTTTCCATGACCTGCCTGACCCTTGGAGTGTTTGAGTTTGTGGTCCTCTCTGAACTTTTTTGTTTCTCTTTGTCAAAGGGGTTCTCTCCCTTTGAATTGAATATGTTCTCTGTAGGAGCTGCCCCTCTCACTAATTGCATCTTAATCTCTCCTTTCAGATCTTTCCTAAAACCCTCTGACTTTATAAAATTGCCCCTTGACAGTCCTTATGTTTAATCTTTAACCCTTTTGCATCTTTTTGCACTGTATGATCAATTTTTATTATTTATTTACGTATTATTTTTAAGAAAGTTTTTATTCATTTATTTGAGAGAGAGAGAGAGCAGGAGCAGGGGGAGGGGCAGAGGGAGAGGGACAAGCAGACTTCCCACTGGGCGCAGAGCCAGACCTGGGGCTCGATCCCACGAACCTGGGATCATGACCTGAGCCGAAGTCAGACACTTAACCCACTGAGCCACCCAGGTGCCTTGTA
Source organism: Ailurus styani (assembly GCA_002007465.1). Lineage (NCBI taxonomy): Eukaryota > Metazoa > Chordata > Mammalia > Carnivora > Ailuridae > Ailurus > Ailurus styani. Next base: position 4,775,512 of record LNAC01000088.1, on the reverse strand, counting down.
TAATCAATTTTTAAATTATACTATCCTCTTTTTTTCTTGCCTATGGCATATACTTCACATATAAAAACATAATAGAGGGGCACCTGGGTGGCTCAGTCGTTAAGTGTCTGCCTTCGGTTCAGGTCATGATCCCAGAGTCCTGGGATCGAGCCCCATATCGGGCTCCCTGCTCGGAGGGAAGCCTGCTTTCTCCCTCTTCCACTACCCCCGCTTGTGTTCCCTCTCTCACTATGTCTCTCTCTGTCAAATAAATAAATAAAATCTTTAAAAAAAAAAAAAAAAAAAAAACATAATAGAGTAGACAGGGTGCCTGGCTGGGTCAGTCGAGAGAGTGTGCCACACTTGATTTCAGGGTTGTGAGTTCGAGCTCCACGTTGGATGTGGAGATTACTTAAAAATAATATCTTAAAAAGAGAGAGAGAGAGAAAATACCAACACTCCAGGAGCATTGACTACAACCAAACTATTGCCATGATATCGGTGGCACATCATTGAAAGAAAACGCCCGAAAATGTCCTCCTGGTGATTATTACTTCCTCTCTGCTAGTGGAGTGTTCATAAAGACGAAGTGTAAGGAAGGCGAAGTGTATGGAAATGACTATAAATTAGGCTTCCTGCCTCCCCTCGCTCCCCCTGCCCAGCTAGCCCAGTGCTGAATATATGTCAATGGGGAGAAAGTTAACAGAATCTTAAAAAAAAAAGTTTATTAAATGTCCTCTATTTATGATTTCTTCCAATCAGTTAAAAGCTTTTAATCGGTTAATTAATCTTGTCATTACCTTCCATAGTGAGCATTTCCTATTTCATTTGTGGTTTTTAAGATGAGCCACAAATTGTAGAAATTAAATTTTAGTGTGACTTAATACTAGGATTGGCAGGCCAAGAGAAGGAAGTTTATGTTTACTTTAGTAGCATTTAAAATGCCACGTTCTACAGTTATGCCTTCGTCACTCACAGACAATCACTAAATTGCTACTGTGTGTCACGACTTTAAGAGTCTTAGTCTTCTCTCAGTGGTTTAAATTTTTTTGTTCCTCCTCTTAAAAGAGCCTTGGGAAGGAGGGCGGGGCTGAGGAAGCTCTGGTTATAAAAGCTTTCTTCCCCGGCAGGAAGGGGAGGCCAGCAGGATCTTTCCAGTGAAAGCAAATCCTGCCTGACAAACCTCAAATGGTATGTTATCAACTTTCGCTTTTCATGTCTCTGTAAATGTTGCAATTGTTGTAACTTGTAGAACTGGTATGACTAGAGTGTGTTTGGCAAGGAAAATCATTTAGATTTTCTATGAAAATTGGAAACTAACAAGACAAAAGGTGACAGACATTTGTCAAAGAGCTGTTGGGATAAGCAATAAATGCTAGTTCACAGATATTTCTAGTACTCGTTTGGATTTATTTAGAGATGTAGGAGATTGCAGTAGGTGTTTAATGATTTAAAATACACTTAAAGCTTTTTCTTTTTTCCTCCTGATTGACAGAGTCAGAAATTTCCTCAAATGAGCTTTATGAAAAAATTCATTGGCATCTGAACTCTGCAACTGAATGTTTAAAGCAGTCTTATGTTCTCAGACCTATTGAGGACATCACAAAACAGGTTTTTCTTAAATCAAGACTATGATGGAGCCTAAATTAGCATCAAGAAAGAATGTATTCAAACAGCCAATAGTCTTTGATAAAGAAGAAAAGTACATTTGACTTATTTTTGTATACAGCTTCTGAAACATGCTAATGGCTTGTATTCTTTAGAAGTGAAAGGGAAATACTGGGGGTTGGATGAATAATTAATGGTTTTATCTCTATTCAATTTTGAGGCCATGATTGCCAATGCTGACTTCTTCAGAGTTAAGATTCTTAAGCAGAATACAAATACACTTATGGTAGGAGTTTCAGCTCTTCGGTGTCTTGAGAGTGTAAAGAACTTTCTTTCAAGGTTGTGACTTCTGATTTATAATTCTTTGAAATTTGGAACAAATGGGTATCACCCATTATTCATCTTCTTTGTCTTGCCTAAGAGCTGATGTTATTTTCGGCACCTGTGAAGACAATAGGATCCAGGCTTTCCCCTTATTCTGGGGGTAGCGGACTCAGCAAATAGCACCTTCCAGCTCATTTGTTGCCGGGAGTCACCTCCTGTCTCTCACCTCTTCTCTTAGAGGCAGGAGACCCCCGAATTGATGAGTTTAGGCGCTCCCCTGGGCTTTCACCGTTGGGGTTTAACCCATCGATGTAAACTTCAAAGATGTGGCTGACAAAAATACGGCAATTAGAAAAGAGGGATAATTCCTACAAGGAAATGCATCTCAGTTCTCCAGGGTGAAGGAGGTGGGGGAGGCTAAGTGAACGTTGATCCTCACAGACCCATTGTAGTTCCTGCGTGCACCTCAGGCCAGAATGGGAATCGAGACTTCTCCGATGGTGTCATTTCTATCTGAAGCTTCCGCAAGTGTCACACTCGCCATCATAATGAATAATTGATGGGAATGAAGGGTGGCGATGGCCGGGGTTTGGTATGGGTCCTTTGGAACATTCTTTCAGAGCGTGAACGACACCGTTCCGGTCATTCAGTGCTTTGTAAGGAAAACTTCTCCCGTCTCCTTTACCATATGGGGACTTAAATATACATCCTGATTGAAAATGACATCTCAGGACTGGTTTGACCGTGGCGAGAGGCCGGTAAACTGTAATCTTAAAAACTTTCCACACACCATTCTTGCATTTGAACAATAACGGAACAGGTTGATTTTTGATTTCGGTTTTGTTTTTGCAATGGGCTCACAGGATACAAGACTATTCTGGGCGATTCTAGGTTATTTATAATTACTTATGAGCATCACTAATAAAAATAGTATTAATAATATTAAGCCAACTTCACCCCTGCCCAACAAAACCAGGTTTCTAATCCTTGATTTAAATTTTAATGGTATATTTATATAGTATGAATGACAATCTCCCTCTTCCCGAAGAGGTATTAAAGTAGCACACAATAGTCACTTATTAAATTTACAGCTTAATGTTTAAGGATTGGGCTCTCAGGACACCCTGCTTCAGTTTGAGTTCTGTATCCTCTACTGATCGGTTGTGTGACTTTCGGGAAGTTACTTAACCTTTCTGTGCCTTAGTTTCTTCATCCATTTAAGTGGGAAAATAATAATCTTAGACTTTTCCAGAGGGCTGAGGGCTGATACATGTTAAGAACTGAGGATAGCACTTGGAACATAAGAGACTTTACATGAGACATGGCCATTATTCGCTTCTAGTGTTAGGGTGCCATTCATGGCTGGATGAAATGTGTTTCATGGGCTTGTAGGATGAACTGTACTGTCCATAACTTCAAGCTATGACTGCAGAAGCACACTAAGTCCAAACTGATGTGATGTGGTTTCTGAAGCATCCCAGTTTGTGTTTTAAAAAAATCCAATTACAAGTGTTGGAGAGCTGGGATTGCAGCTGGGACTGGAGGGTCATGGGCGCTATTGGCAGAGTTCTGGGTGAGCTCAGTGGTTCTCTGAATGGGGCCCCTTGACCAGCAGTACCAGCCACACCTGGGAACTTGTTAGAGTTAGAGTCTGTTAGAGTCTGTGGGCCACCCCAGAGCTGATGAGCACTTCTGGGGGCCCAGCAAATTCAGTCTGTGCAGAGAACATGGATTTCTCTGGGTGGGAAACTGGAGATGCTGTCAGTCTTTAGGTTGGAACTGCTGTCCCTCCTGATGTGTGCGGGAGTCAGTATCTTCATGATCTTTTTATGAAATTGTAAAAATGTGACTAGCAATTCAGAGTCCATTCTGGCTTTAATTTTTGCCGAGGCAATCTGCATAGTAAGGTACTAGGATTCCATTATTTTCGTCAGACCCCTCTGCAATCTTTGAGAGTCAGGACCATTGATAAAAATAATTGCAATATTGATAAAAACATGAAAGCAAAGATCATACACAGTTAAACAAATAAGTCCTAAATCTGGCTAGACTCCCCGGTGTCTGTACCCTGGCGCCCATCGCTTGGCCTACCATGGAATCCCTTCCCCCGAGGTTTACTTCACTGATGCACCTTCCGCTTGCCTTCAGGACTTTACAGGGAGCAGGAACAGACGCTGGTGCTACAAGCATCACCAGCTCCGTCTAGGATCTAGGATGTCCCCCACCATATGGCCTGGCGTTCTTTGTACACAGGAGTTCTTTTCCTCTTAAATTATTATTTGGAAATAATGGTAGATTCACAGTAAGTTGGGAAACAAATACCGAGAAGTCTCATGTGCCCTTCACCCATTTCCCCTGATGGTGACACCACACAGAGCTCTAGTATGATACCCAAACCAGGAAACGGACATTGACATTGAGACCTTACTCCGATTTTTGACTGGTTTTACATGTACTCATTTGTGTGTGTATAGTTTTAGTCACTTTTAGCAGGAGTCCATTTGTGTAGCTGTCACCACAATCCAGCTTTGGGCTGGTTCCATCACTGGAAAGATCCCCCTTTACAGTGCCGCCCATGCCGCTCATCCCCCTCGACCCCCTCCACCCCCTCCAC